>JACEVL010000130.1:4356075-4396075 GCA_020284085.1 Aporrectodea caliginosa | reverse complement strand
TTCACGTCGTCTTCTATGTCTCAGGAGAAGGTTCGACATGCGGCACAAGAAACTGGGTCGAAGACTTTCTCAGGAAGAGGATATTTGAAGCATGGGTTGAAAAATTATACGATTATATTTATTATTTATTATTATATTATTCTTACCGATATCAGAGAGGATGTACGTTGACCATTTCATACAACGTTGAATTGATTTTGACGGACGCCATTCACCCTGAATAATGTCATTGATACGTTCGTAGTAATTTACAATAGTTTACGATTTGTTGGTCGTCATTGCAGTTGACGTCGCCCTCCTTCTTCAGGCTTTGGACTAGCACTACCTGCAGTTGCGGAGTTAAGTACTAATAGGTAAACCTTTGATTTGACCTGATCTTAAATATTAACTGCCTTCAATCTGTATTGATGCACTAACGAAGATGAAGTAGGCTTATATATAACTACGGTTTAAACCAATTAAAAGGTGTCTAAACCTTGTTTTCAACAGATCGGAACATTATTAGTAGCATCATGTGTTTACAGGATAATGTAATGTGCACAATCATTACATTACATATTTATTAAAATTCCTCAGTTATACAAGATATCACAAACTTTCAGAGACGTCTACGCAGATCATTGTTTTTAAAAATTGGAAACCAGTGTCCTATGTAAAACAACGTATGCAATCTACAGATGCAGCCGGAGTTACTCTCACAGGGTATCAATGATATCATTCAAAATGAATAGCGCTGGTCAAAATCATAACGAAGTTGATAAGCGTTGCTTTCCTATATTTTGACTTGGGACTGGCACTATCTGGAAATTCTACAAAATGCAGATTGTATAGCATGGACAACAACTTACAGATTTCTAAACAGAACATACAGTCATATTTAATAAGTATGGTGAGATTGTGTAGTGCGGTGATCTGTTTGGACACATTAAAATTATTATTATTACAATCCCTAACATCGTCTTATATAATTATGACAAGTTATAAACACTTTTTACAAGTAGTTATGTATGCAATGCACAGAAGTCTCGAAATTGGAGGGAATACAAGCGATGCAACGAAAACGATAAACTTATAACTTCCCAAACGCACCAAATAAAGGTGTCGAAGGAGAATCTTACAATATCACAAATGATCCTACTTTAACGACAAAATGTAATTATAATAAGATATATTTAACTACTTATTTTTTTATTTCACCACAGTTTAACGTCGTCTTATGACATCAAAGGCCGTTGACGTTGTATATAATATATATATATCGTATGAATCATCATATCTTTCTCTACCTCGGCCTTCAGTCCCCTCCTCTATGAAATTCTGCATCGGTTCCTTAGTCTAAGTTATACCAGCTCTTTGAAACTAACCGTCAAAAGATCTCTATAAGTTTGCTCATCCTCCTATCTCGTCTGTATCTCGTCTGTAATTCTCATCTCCATCTCCTATCTCGTCTGTAATTCTCATATCTATTCCGCTTATACTCTCCTCTTCTGCTTTCCACTGACGACCGAAAACCGAACTCTTCAAGCTATCCTATCCTGATTCCAGTCCTGCGCCACCACACGACCACCATCATCACCGATTACCACCGTAGCACAACGCTGTCTACTCGTGTTGACCTCCCCGGATTCTGACCTGGCATCGAAAGGTACCAAACAACCTCGCTGGACCGTAGTTTATGTCATGTAGTGCCGGTGTTTAATCTGGTCTCCAGTCCAACATCGTCTGCCTCCGTCTTCCTATTGTCCTCCTCTCAGACACTCTGACTTCAATCACGGTTATTAAGAGTGAGTCTCCTCTCTGCATATCATCAATTCTTTTTCTCTTTCACTTTCTTAGCGTAGCTATCATATGTGCATTTTACACCATTTCCAAGCACGCCCTTCTACTCTATCAATGCTTCAGTGCCAGTCAATAGCCTGGATAATGGAGGAGGGAGACGCTAATCATATTTGAATGAGCACAGCTTTGTAAAACAGTAACTAACGAAGCGATGTTTAGAGATACTTATGTAACAGTGAGAACTACGCAAATACTGTTTCCTATCGACATCAATGGCCTTTGATGCAATAGGACGTCGTGAAACACTGAACATAACTAATGATCTATGTCTGCTTAGACACCTTTAAATTGATGATTAACAACCATATAAAAGTATACACTTTTTCGTTCAATAAGATAACTCCGCCACTGTTCGCTTTCTGACAGTGCCAGTCCCAAGCCTGGATAAAGGAGGAGGGCGACGCTAATGGTCTTTGTTACCACACAGTGGTCGTTAAACAGTAAACAAGCAAGCAAAGTTCAATAAGCTACTACGCCTTACTGTGACAAAATAAGACAGAATAATATATGGCTACTTAATAATTATCGGTCGAACGGCATAAACTACTATTGCAACATATTACTGTCAGTCTGTCTGTCCGACCGTTTGTCTGTCTGTTTCTTAAAGTAATGGTGTTAACGTTGGTGTATGCTAGTGTTAGTGAATTTGTAACAGTGCTGGAATTGGTCCAGGTAACTATTTCAATGGAATAGTAAATAATACCTGTTAGAAACTGTTTAAATAGTATTTCAAATGTTTAATAGCTGTGGACAATAATTGCAAATACCACATGTCTATTTAAAACTATTTAGCTGTTACCAGTTTCACTGGCAGATAACTGTTTAGAAGGCTTTCAATTTTCTACTGGTTAACTTTGGTTAATTTTAACCCCAACTGTATTGACGTTTTCTTATCGTGTTGAGAATTACTAAATAGTCTTTCTACTGTACTGGTACTCTGGATGGAATTTAAATTTATTCCACTGGTAATTTAGGCTACCACTTAATATGTAATAAGTAGTAACATAAATTCGTTGAATCGCAAATCTAGGCAACACACAGCATCTGGGTAGACTACTTAAATGCTATTCTTAAATAGTATTTATATCCAGATGCTTCATTACTTGGAATTTAAATTATTCCACTGGTGGTCTACTATTTTTAATTTGCAATAAATTATAAATAGACACCTAAGATAATTATTCCAAAACAATTGCAATGGGTCCTTCTGCATAACTATTTTAAGCAGTGAAGTTAGTAGCTATGCACTATCTAAATATTATTCGAATATTAATAACTGTTTAATTAGTACAAAAACTGGTGTGGATTTGTGTTAGTGTGTTGATGTACAGGCTATATAAGTAATAAGTAAGTAAGTAAGTAAGTAAGCAAGTAAGTAAGTAAGTATATTCTTTAATAAAACCAATTGCATATCCGCACTCTGGTGTACATACATCTTAACAACAATCAACAGTTAATGTACGAGTACAACATTCTAACAATAAATGTCTTTCACTGTAAATTATCTGCAAGAGGTACACAATGGTCGTGCGATCGCGGTCGCAGGGTATATTGTTTGGGGTTTTTTGTGGAAGTAAACTATGCAGTACATGGCCCTGGTTCATCAGGACCGCAGAGAAAAGACGGGTGTCAGCTTCAAGACAAAGTCGCTCAAATTTTGGGTAGTCTTCAGGAAGATACCGGAGGCGGATTAGCTTGCTTATTACTGATTGAAGTCGGCATCTATCCTGTTGTCCCGCAAACCCCCACCAGGCCGGGACAGCATAGAGTAAACGAGCCACTGTTGTTGCACGTACTACATCATAAGGCTGCAGACTCTTGAGGCCATATGCAACAAGAATGCGCAGGGCATACATTGATTGTTTTGCCTTACAGCATATTCGGGTGATATGAGGCTCAAAGCTGAGAACTTCTGTAAATGTAACCCCTAGGATATTCAGGCTCGACACCCTAGTCAATCCAGGGGTGACATCCGGAACAGTGTCATTCCATGCACGCCCTTCGGCCGTCTGATCACCATCTCAAAGGTCTTTTTCTTATTTAGTTTAAAGTTACATGTTTCGGCCCATATTTGAGTTACATATACGTGATAACAGCGTACTTTTGTATATATATAACTTACGTATAATTATCTGATTAATAAAATAGTGACCTACATATTGCACGTCAGAAAGCAAGATGCGCACAGTAACATATAAAAATATCAATACATTTAAAATATTTGAAATTGGAGCAGGCATTCTAGTTTGCATCATTGGACACCCGTTTTCAAGAAAGTCTAACGCTATATATAAAACTAGAAACAATGATTTTTCTGTTTCTCTTCCTTATGTAGTTATCATGGGTCGTTCTTCCAAAACCCTTTCCAACACCTCATCGTTTGTTATGGCTTCCATTCAACAACTTTTTACATCCCACGCAAAACCCACATATCGAAGGCATATTCCAGTCATTCAATATTCCTCTTTTCTCGTGGTTCACGTCTCAGATCCATATAACCACAAGAGATGACGGAGCGGTGAATACCATTACAAAGATAATGTAGTGATGAGCGGACTGGACCTTCTGTTGGGAGGTCGGGGCTCAAATCCCGGCCAGGGCAGATATTTGTTTCCAGATTTCGTTCCTGCCTGCGACGCATATTCAATTCAGCAACAATGAGTACATTGACCGTACACTGCGGGTGGCATGATGAGACTGCGAAAGATACGACTGACCAACAGTCCTGATATATGCCGAGGCAAAGATAATGAAGTCGTTAACGCTTCATACCCATGGCTGCCCATAAGTTAGCTTAAGGGACTGCTTTCTCATATGTGCATATGATACAAGTCCCAGCGCGCCCTGCTTCTTTAAGCCGATCCCTAGCCTTCATAATGGAGGAGGGAGACGCATTATCATATATGTTATCACACAGCGTCATTAACTAACCAAGATAAACTTAGGTAATAGTGAAAACTGCACAAAAAACTGCTTTCGACGTCAACGACCTTTGATGCAAGAAAATGTCGCAAATCAATGAATGATACTAATAATGTTTATCTGCTTCGACACCTTTAAATTGGTACTCAATGGGTTCATATATTCTGTTTGTTCTTCCATCCATTCAATTTGGCTCTTTGCTCCTCTTGATGCAACAAAAATGAGACTTAGCGCTACTAACTAATCTGACCAATATCAAAATGCAAATTTTCCATACATTACTTTCTGTCTGTCTGTTGCCTGAGATATTATTGTGTTAACGTCGGTGCGAGTTAGCTAGTGTTAGTGTCAGTGTTAGTGTTAGTGTTAGCGTTAGTGTTAGTGTTAGTGTTAGTGTTAGTGTTAGTGTTAGTGTTAGTGTTAGTGCTAGTGTGTGTGTGTGTGTGTGTTTGTGTGTGTGTGTGTGTGTGTGTGTGTGTGTGTGTGTGTGTGTGTGTGTGTGTGTGTGTGTGTGTGTGTGTGTGTGTGTGTGTGTGTGTGTGTGTGTGTGTGTGTGTGTGTGTGTGTGTGTGTGTGTGTGTGTGTGTGTGTGTGTGGGTGTGTGGGTGTGTGGGTGTGTGAGTGTGGGTAACAGTGTTGGCAAAAATAGCCATGGTTTAAATAGAATTGTAAATTGTACCTTTAAGAAGCTGTGTAAATTGCATCTAAAATAGTAAATAGCTGTGATCTATTCCAAATACCAAATGTCTCTTTAAAAATTATTTAGCTTTTACGGAATTGAGCTGGAGATAATTGTGTAGAACGGTGTCAAGTTTCTTCTGGTCGACTTTAAGTAACTTTTCTTGGTGAGAAAATAGTCTCTCTGTGGCAGAGAACTGGATTGAATTAAATTTTTTTCCACTGGTGGTTTATTATTTAATTTCTAAACAGGCACATACTATTTAAGCACTATTTCAATGGGTCCTTCTACACAACTCTTTAGAGAGTGAAATTAATAATAATGAGCAATGTAAATACTACTCAAATAGTATCTGCTAAATAATTAGCACCCACAACTGGTGTGGAGGTGTTTGTGTAAGTCTGTGTTAGTGCGTGCATATAATTTATATTAATATAAATTTCGTGTTAGGTAGGCCATGGTTTAAATAGCCATGGTTTAAATAGAATTGTAAATTGTACCTTTAAGAAGCTGTGTAAATTGCATCTAAAATAGTAAATAGCTGTGATCTATTCCAAATACCAAATGTCTCTTTAAAAATTATTTAGCTTTTACGGAATTGAGCTGGAGATAATTGTGTAGAACTGTAAGTTTCATAATTTTCTTGGTGATGTACTATTGTGTGATTACATTGTTTTAAATATAATAGGTGTACAGAAACTTACATAATTATGTACTACATAATTGCGTAAAAATTCAGGATGCACACAATAATATATAAAAATATCTACACATCTTTCATTGACTTACAATATCTAAAATGTGAACAGGCAATCTCGTTGCATCAGTGGACACCTTTTTTTCATAAAAGTTTCATGCTATATATTGCCATAAACATCGTCGTGTGTAAGTTGGAACGGCCTAAAGATTCAGAATGTTAGGTTAACGACATTAAAAGATGCTGTGTCACAAAGAAGATGATTAGCGTATCCGTCTCCTATGTCCAGGCGTTGGACTTGCACCACCAGCAATTGTAGCAGAATAGTTTCAAGTGGTTAACGACATCCTCGACATTACTGATTGAAGAGATCCCAGGTTTAACGGCAACACAAATGACTAGCGTCGCCCTCCTCAATTGTTTTATTTGCGATTGGCCCTACCACGGTTTGGAGGGATGTAGTGAAGTTATAACATGCAATGCAATGAAAACTAGATGGAGAAGAAGAGTACGTACACAACGTAAAGAACACGAGACACTTATAACGGCATTAAGACATCATCAAAAGGTGTCTAAACAGAACCTTGCAATATCACCACAAACATCAATAATTGTTTAACGGTATGAAGTAATACATATGACACTGTCTTTGATACATATATATCATCATCATCATCATCAGGATCCATGGGCCGAAGGCCCGTGGGTGTCCAACGCTTGCATCAGATCCATGGGCCGAGGCCCTTTAGGAGTCCAATGTTTGCATTGGATTTCATTCGTATTTTTTCTTTACGAACGGAGTATCTGCACCCATCCGTTCGACCTTCGCACTTCTCCCTTAAAGAGAGTTCCAGGCTTACGACTGGCTCTGATATCCACTTGTGGTATCAAAGGCGGCGATGCCGTCCACGTTTGCCAGCTTTTTCAGGGTTCCTGCTGAGCCTGTCCACCTCGCGTAGCGCCCTAGGTGGTACTTCAGCCAAGACC
Source organism: Aporrectodea caliginosa (assembly GCA_020284085.1). NCBI lineage: Eukaryota > Metazoa > Annelida > Clitellata > Crassiclitellata > Lumbricidae > Aporrectodea > Aporrectodea caliginosa. The sequence continues at coordinate 4,388,951 of JACEVL010000130.1, read as the reverse complement.
TTCACCACTGATGGCATAGCCTCAGCAGGCACTCCCTACTTGCTGTTTCCACCCCCTCACCACGTTGAGGTGTGAGTCGGACTTTGAGGGGGAGGAAACAGCTTATTCACTTTAAACGCGGACATTAGGTTAATCACTCTGACACTACCCTACCTGAACTCCACCACAACACGTCCGTGACTTTGTGCCAGGCAGTGCCAGTCCCAAGCCTGGCTGAAGGAGGAGGGTGACGCTAATCATCTTTGTTATGATACAGTGTCGTTAAACAGCAACTAATCAACCAACCAATCACTCACTCGGTAGCCTTAAAAAGGGTGAGGTGGAGAATAGCGGCCCTACTACAATCATCTTATTGAGTTTCATTGTTGCCATCATGTGATACCAGTCAAAAGTGTAGATAAAGGAGGAGGGCGACGCTAATCGTCTTCGTTAAAACACAGCGTCGTTAAACTGTAGGAGTGACGGAGGGAGAGAGGGAGAAGAACTATATCTGAATCAACTGTCAACTTTAAACCACTCTGATTGTTGGGACACAGTTCAAGATGTTGGTGTATATACTAGGCACACACATGAGATCAGTAATCTTGCCTGGGCTGGCTCAATGCCGGATTAGACGCTATATCAACTGCTTATTCAAGTCAACGTATGCGGTCCCCAGTGATTTGCTGTTCAATGTTAAATCTTGTTTGTTTTGGACCTGACTGGATGAAATCCATTTCATGTCGTCCTTCTTTGTCTCAGGAGAAGGTCCTTCAAACGACCCACGAAAACAGGTTCGAAGACTCTCCAGGGAATGAGATAGTTAAAGCGTGGGTAGCAAGATTATAATTTACTATTATTAGTTATTCTTATCGATGTCCGAGCCGTTAGTAGTATTTCCCTGTGTTAAACGACACCTTTTGGCTTTTAGGGCCGTTGACGTAACCCTCCTCCTCCTCTTTCAGTTTTGCACTGGCATGACGAGCAGTTGAGTAGTTTGAAAGTAGGCATAGGCCTACCTCTGATTATTTTAACCTTTTCTTGAATATTAACTTGACTAATTTTGCCTTTGTAAAATAAGCAATTGGGCAAATTGTGTACTGACTTATATACGATAGGTTCAATATTATTCGAAGGTGTTTAAATAGATCTGAACACTCTTAGTAGGGCTAGACGAAAATCACGAATTCACGGAATTAACGGAAACCCAGAATTTTTGCGTTTGCTGTGAATTTTCATATATACTGCACTTTTTGTGTCGAAATCCATAAATTTCTGATATTGAACATAACAAATTGGACCTAAAACAGCCGCCTTGATCATGAATAATGCAATAGACAAGAACGAAGGCATCTTAATCAACTGCCAGATGGCGCCAAAAGTAAATTAAACCATTGTATTATGACTTGGAGCCGTGACGTCGTTAATTTTTACTTACTGACTAAGTCACACACTGTCTGCGCTGACCTAACGTCGTAAACGGATTGAAAAGTGTTCGAAAGTGCGATGTTTTATGAACACAATAATGACTGTGAATTGGAGCCTTGAATTTACCGTGAATATGGCATTTAAAAAAAGTATGCCGTAATTTTTTAAACATTTTGATTTTCTACTTATCTAAATTTATATCCGTCGGCCAAAATTTTCAATTTTCAAATAAAGGGTCTACTGTCAACAACCAAGTCAATTATTTTAACTTCAAGCTTTTCATAATAGCCTTTAATAACTTGAGATCTAAACTATTTAAGAAACAACTTTTGGTAACTACTTCGCACATAACTCTCGTCTCAACGAAGGAAGCTCGAACCCGTACTCTCCGCGTTCCAAGGCTCTAACCAAGCGGCTGCTGTGTCACAATCTAAATCAGTAAACACCTCCCCTCCCTATAGAGGCGTCCATCATGCTGCAGGCTTCAAAATCCTTCGTCCACCCTTTCTTAATTCACTGTGAACTCACTGTTAACGACACTGTGTAACAAAAAAGATGATTCGCGACTCCCTTCTCCCTCCCTCCAGACTTGGGACTGGCACTACCAAATGCAGGGCACTAGCTGAGTTATATAAACAATGTAAAGAATGGAATGAAAACAGTATAGATTGGATTGGATCCACAGTTTAACGGCAGCTTATGACAACATAGGCCGTTGCCGCCGACAAAGATTTAGTTTGGCATATTACAGCCACCAAAACGAGATACTTATAGCTCTCGAAACACAGCAATAAAAGGTGTCCAAGCAAAGCCTTATAACATCAATGACAACCAATGTTTAACTACATAAAGTAATACAGCTAACACTGTCTATTATGCAGATATTGTGATAAAATAGTTCGGTGCCAATTAAACAATGTTTCACCCTGAATTCGTACACAGTAACACAGCTAATGGTGCTGGTATTCTTTGCAAACACGAGATCAGCAATCTTGACTGGGTTGGCTCAATTCCGGAAAAGATACCACAGCACCTTCCTATCCAGTGAGTCAGACGCGGCCTTCAAGTCAGTGCATATGTTTCCAAGTGATTGGTGGTATAATTGTCGTGTCTGAATATTCTATTCAACATTCAATCTTGTTTGTTTTTGAACCTACCTGGGTTAAATCCATTCTCTTCTCATCATCTCTGTCTCATGAGAAGGTCTTTCAAACGACCAAAGGAAATAGGTGGGAAGACTTTCCCAGGAGCAGGACATTTAGAGCGTCGGTTGGAAAATTATACCTTTATATTTTGAATTATTTTTCCATTTTTCATACCGATGTCAGCAACGTTAGTGGTAATTTCCAGTATTCAAGGATTTCTTATGGTCGTCAGAGCCGTTGACGTTACCCTCCTCCTTTTCAGGCACTGGACTGGCACTGCGAGCAGTTGACCAAGTCCTTGTAGCCTGCTCCTCCTCAATGTATGCACTCGATGTGCTCAAATCACATGGACTTACAATACAAAATAATTGTTGCTCAATCCACAACCATTGTACGTCTCATGTATGCTTCACCAGCCTGGTGGGGCTAATCAAAAGCGGAAGAGCGGGAACGAATAGAGCAGATGATAAGACGCATGAAAAGCAGAGGATTTCTACACCCGCAGACAAAGTCCGCATCTGACCTAGCACTAGAGGTCTGTCTGTCAATCGTCTTTGCTATGACGCTACGTCGTCAAGTAATAACTACTATTGTTAGTCACGTTGAAATAACTAACCAGTCAGTAACTTGTCTTTTAAAATTCAGTCGTTAGGCAAGATCGACATCAACGTCCCTGAGATCCACGAGACGTCGTCAAACCTGGATACTATTAAAAATATTACGATCTACTAAGACACCTTTAAATAGCTTTCAAGCGACGATATATGAATGACATTTTCGTTCTAACGCTTTTATATTAAGAGCTGTAATATGCCAAAAAAATCTTTGTCGGCGGCAACGGCCTATGTTGTCATAAGCTGCCGTTAAACCCTGGATCCATCCATAACGCTAGTAGTTTCCATCACCTTCGTATTTATAATGTAATTTATTTAAAATCTGCGTCTATTGCCTACCCTAGACAAGAAGTCCTTAAAAACTGGATACTATTAATAATATTAATAATATTACGACTTGATCTCACCATTGCTACCTAAACTGTGGTCCGGGGTCCGGTCCCGGACCGCGAGTGATTGGTTACAGGGCCGTAGATTGATAATCGGGATAACGAATACGAAGCTTTCAAGCGACGATATATGAATGACATTTTCGTTCTAACGCTAGTACTGTTTTCTGCATCACTCTCCTATTGATAAGGGTCAGGCGAACCAGACAGACCATAAATTATAACACGATACATGCATAATGGACTGCTTTAAAGAAGCGACAGTAACAAAAGTACAGATGCAATAAACTGTGACTATAAATTATCATGAAATATGTAATATTTTATTGTAATATAATTATATATGTAATGTAGGCTGATGATGAAAAGCACCTTTTCGTGGTAAGGCTTATGAAGCTAACCCCGACCCGATTCACTAGAGCCTTTGAAACTCATCGGATTGGAAACCTTTAAAAAGTGTTCTACGGTCGATATATGTTCAAAAGTTTTGTTCATGTAATAAGCCAAAACTAATCTTTGTCGGCGGCAACGGCCTATGTTGTCATATTAAGCTGCCGTTAAACTGTGGACACACACACACACACACATTGCAAATTCGACATGACATAAAAATTGAAAACATTTTTCTATCGACGTTAACGGTCATTTGATGCCACAAAATGTTGTTTATCTATCGATAAATTAATCGAAATTGTGATCTTGAAAATTCTATGGTACCCATAAAGCAAACTCGCGGGAACTAGCTTATTCACAGGCGCTCAGTTAAGACAAAATATATAGCCGGGTGGCGGGTTAATAATCGGTTCCAGGTCAAGATCCAAAGGGTAAGATAGGCAGACAGTCATATACGGCTAAGGCGGATGGTGTTTGGAGAGAGGGAGGTAAGGGGAATTTATATATAAATTGAGTTCAACCTAAGCAATCACTGCCATCCCTGCTACCTTCATCAACAGCATCTCTATAAGGTGAACATCAAAAGACTTGATATTCAACCGACGTCAAATGTTCGAAATTTTCGTTCGCTCCTTGGTAATTTGAACTTCACGTTTCCTTGGAGAGTCTATAGGCTACATTTTATATTTGTGGACACCAAAGGTTGAATAGATTTATAGAATCTTCCTTTTGATTCAAGGTTATATTCAATTTGCCATTTATTAATTACATAATTCCTTATTAAGGAATAGATTTCTTTTAATTCTAAATAATTTGTTGAATTAATCGCAGATATTTCCAGCCCCTTCTTTGCCAGCGTGTCTACCATTTCATTTCCAGATAAACCGACATGGCTAGGGATCCATGATACGAGAACAGTACTATGTTTTAGTTTATTAACATTATCTAAAAATTTAAGAAATAAATTAGGCCGTGAACAAGACCTATTCTCTTTTATTGATGTGGCTACACTTAATGAATCAGTAAATATTATATATTTATTTGCTTCTTCATTTTCATTTTCAACAATCCATTTAATTGCTTCAGTTATTGCTGTTAATTCGGCTGAATAAATCGCAGTCGAAAGTAAGCCTATTGTTTTGATTATTATAGCGTTGAAAACAAGCGATTTAGAGGTGTGTTAACGACATAAAATAATTAAATCGTAGTATTCAGTGTTTAACGACATATTTTAGCTGCCAGGGACAAGAGCGTCCAACTCACATAATTTTCTTATTTTTTGCTGCTCATTAAAAAATGGATCCAAAGTAAAGGACATCTGACGGCAGCAAAACCGTTGACGTCGACAGAAATTATTTTAACATATTACAGCTCTTTTATAATTTTAATTATAATAATTTTATATTTATAGTGATATACGAAGGTTTGCCGGATAGTTGCTGTTTAACGGGACTGTGTCATTACAAAGGTGATTAGCGCGCCCTCTTCCTGTCTCCATGATTGGGACAGGCGCTGCCAACATGAAAAGAATGGCGGAGTTAGAGTAGTTAAAGTAGTGGCGGATGGATCCACAGTTTAACGGCAGCTTATGACAGCATAGGCCGTTTCCGCCGACAATGATTGGTTTTGGCATATTATAGCTCTTTCATAGGTAGTAGTGGCGGATGATTAAGAGCTATATATGTAGCGTCTAAAACATACGATTTGAAGGTGTGTAAGCAGCATAACATAATTAATTCTTAGTATTGAGTGTTTTAGGACACCATCTTGATGCCAAGTAAACGCAGACCAGTGTTTTTTAACTCTTTTGCAGTGACGCAATCTTATACATTTGCTCACGGAACCCAGCGCGTTTCACCCGTCCAATATTTCAAGAAATAAAATGCAGCAATACCTTCAGGTAATATTGTTAATAATTTCAACAGAGAATCGTGTTGTGAAAAACTCTGCTCATTTTGTGAATTCATTTCATGTTCTTAGATTTTTTATTGAGTTGCGAATAAACAGTGATGTTGTGGTTGCATTTGTTTGAGTGTTTTGATATTGTGAAGGCAGAAGCAGAGCCATTTTTTATAACGATAATGATAACAGCAACAACTGACTAGGCCTAATGGTTTTCCTGCAATAGTGGTAACGACATCGAGTGACATCAATTGCGTTCACGTCGATAAACACAATTGCTTTAGGGAATTCTCACATTTCAATTTGGTAAAACTCTCATCATTTTTCAGTCAGCGCATAACGACACCTAATGACTGACTGTCAGTGTCAGGGCTGTTGATTTCGCCTCCTCATTTTTCCAGGCGTGGGACTGTCACTACAAGAGTAACGACAGTGGTGTCGTTTTGATTATTATCAATTCCTCAGAATCCATAGCATAACGACAACCTATGGCAACAAAGGTCGTTGGCGTCTGTATAAAGTTCTTTTAACAGTTATAACTGAAAACTTATATAAAATTTCTAAGCAGATCGTAACATCATAAGTCGTTGATAAGAAATTACCTTTGAACAGTTGTCACCGTTTTGTTAATATTTAAATAATTATCTGGTTTAGATGATCAATATGGTTGGTTTTTGGTGGTAACAAAGACCATTAGCGTCGCCCTCCTCCTTCATCTAGGCTTGGGACTGACACTGAACGTCCGACAGACTCACCAACTTATATTCAGATGAACGTTCTTAAAAGAGGTATATGAAACATAAAAATTAAAAGTGGTGTTTAAATGCTGTTTCATTGCGCAAAATTTTAATGGTTAGCGTCGTTCTAATGCTTTTCCAGGCTTCGGCCTGGCACCAGCCAAATGTGGGTTAGTACCGGTAGTTAAACGGACTAATGGATTGTATCCGACAATTTGACGACATCTTATGCATGACGAAAAATGTCGTTTAAATTTATTGGAAATTCTTTCGTGCATCTTAAACCATGATCAGCGTAAAAATAATAACCAATGGATCCAGAGTTTATCGACATCGTATGGCAACAAAGGCCCCTGACGTCGACTGAAGTTATTATTGTGAGCAGTTTCACTGTTCTTATGACAAAATAGAGCCTAACCGATAATGGCAGCTTATGTAACAACATTAGGGGTTGTCAGAAAATGATACATCGCAGAAACCACCCTTTCCCAATTTCCGCTCTCCCTCCCCAATATTCTATTCATGTATTGTCTATAAATATATTTTACAGAATTTTAACATGTTATCGTAAGGTCCCTCAAAGCCCCGAACATACGGAACTGAAATTCCCAGCACTTAAGGCGCCCATGCTCTAGTTTTGGAACTTGGAAATAAATTTTGGAATGGATGGTTTCTGCGACGTATAATTTTTAGGGATACCGTTAGCAACATACATACAAAATCGCTGTTTGATATTTTCTACCTATAGGCGAGTATAGAACTTAAAAGAGGTGTGTATTTATTCAGAAAAATTCTCACTGTTCTAAGGTAAAACACATGCACATATGGCTAGATGACATTAAACCAGTAAACACATTTGGTTATTTATAGCCGAAGAATAACGTGTAAAAAAGGTGTCTAATATTGCAACATCAAAAGAGAGTTAAGAAAATCCCCTACCATAACTAACATGGTTAACGTCGTGTGCGCTCCTATGGCCAGGTTTCAGACCAGCATCAGCCCACAATAGGTCAGTAATTGTAGTTTCCATTATTTAACGATATCTGCCAGGGTCGTTGATGTGGCCCTCTTCCTAAATAGAAGCCTTGCATTGCAGTACTGGACACCTCTTTTTGAAAATGTTTATGTCTATATATAGCCCTAAACAAACCGTTCTATTACATTAATGTTTTTCATATTCGTGGTCTTTAGTTATTACTTAAAACTAGTTTGAAAATGTTTATGTATAGGATTCATTTTGAGTTAATTGTAATTGATAAAACCAACATTGAATAATATTGATGCTTTAATTGTCATGTTGATATTGATTATTGAATCTGTTGTACTATTCTTGATGGACTAAGAATATTGAACATTGATTGATTGTAAATGTAAAATTGATAGCTTGATGTTAATTTAGAGAGACGATCTGATGTGATGCTATGCAAATATTGTAATTAAGAATAAGAATTAGATTAAAATTGAGGAGAAAACCGTTATTAATAGAGCCTATTTGGCCGCCAAAAAATTAATGAAAAGCCTGTACGGCTGAAAGATTAATTTTGTTTCTTTTTAATATCAAAAAAAGAAGAAAAAAAGGAGAAAAAGAACAACCACCTGTCATATGTCATCGTTGCAACTTCCTGTCAGAAAAGATGCAAAGATAAGAAAAGAGAAAGAATTCTGATGAAAAACATTATTCGAAAATGAACTTAAATACGTCAAAAACTTTAAAGTCGTCAATATCCTATCAGAAATAGAATCCAAGACGGAAAAAAGTTAAAGAAAACTGATGAAAACACTACACGAAAATGAACTGAAATGCATCAAAAACTTTAAAGACGTCAACGGCCTTTGTTGCTAAAAGATGTCATTAAACATTGGATAAATAAATAAATACGCAAGGTATGTCGCTACTAAGACACTTGATATGTAATTCAAGGTATGAGATCCATAAGACGTCGTTAAACACTCAATGCTACTAATAATACTACGATTTGATTAGACCAATGCAACTCAAACTGTGGTCCTGGGTGCGGTCCCGGTCCGCGAGTAATCGGTTACAGGGCTGCTGGCGGAATGATAACCGGATTCACTAATTTGACTTTGTAAAAAATAAAATAGTATAATAGTATGCTGTAACAGTGCAAAACATGAACAATTATTAGTGTTCATACATAGTAGACTGTTGTAAAGATGCAACTGTAAGAAAAGTATAGCAATAAACATTCACATACTCTTCTAGTGTCCGTGACTTGGGTGTCACACTTCACTCTTCCCTCACGTTGAAGGAGCACATATCGAACCTGACCCTCTCCTGTTTCTTTCAACTGAGGCGTCTCAGGGCCATCATACGATCTGGCTCTCTTCTATCTTTACCATCATAGTCCATTCATTTCTCTGCTCCCGTTTGGACTACTGCAACTCACTTCGCATGGGCCTCCCAAAGCAGCGTCTCTCCCCTTAAATCGGTTTTAAATGCACCAACTAGGCCCATAGCCCGACTCCCTCGCATTGCTCATATCTCCACATAAATGATTCGAGTCTTGCCCTGGCTCCCGATTGTTGAGCGCACTCAGTATAAGATCCTCTTTCTGTTCTCCAACTTCCAGCTGTGCAGTGTCCCGAAATACCCCTCAGACTAAGTGCGAAAGCCGTTATCTGCATCCTCATCTCGCTCTTGCGCTCTTCAGATCGGTTTGATCTCTTTCTTCCTTGGACTAACTCAACATCGGGCGTTTGCTGTGATGGGTCCCTCCATTTGGAGTTACCCTCCCCTTCACTAAGGGCTAAGACTAATGAGTGTTTTTCCTCAACGGTCTCTCGCTCTTTAAAGGCGTTTCTTTTGCCCCAGGGTTTCCGTGCTCAGCTGAATAGTTATTCTGCGAGAGGCGCTTTATAAATTGTTAGATACAATAGCATAGAATACATTGTATATTGGCCAACATATTACGCGTAAGAAATCAAGATGAACATAATACTATATTAAAATATCGATACATTTTACAATATTTGACATGATAAAAGGAAACCCCGTTGCATCTGCGTACACCCTTTTTAAAGAAAGATTCGATCTATATATAAGTATGAGCATAGAGCTATTTATTAGCACCATTTCGCTCTCTGGCGCCCGCAACGATTCTGGCTATTAGGTTAGCAACATTTAAACGACGCTGTTATAACGAAGATGATTAACGTCGCCCTCCTCCTTTTTGCAGGCTTTGGACTTGTACCTCCCGATAGCAACAAGAAAATTCTGACGACTGAAACAGTACCAGTTTTGCGTGTTTAACGACATCCGGGAGCTGCCAGGGCCGTTATCCTCGACCTTGTGTTTCCAATTAAATGATCGTGTGGATTTAATTTCATTGTTGGCATCATGTGATACGAGTCCAAAGCAGAGATGGGAAGTAATTTAATTGGTGTAATTGAAATTACGTAATTTGAATTACAATTGTAATAGGTAATTTGTAATTTGTTTCTCTGGATCAATGTAATTTGTAATTTGTAATTGAATTACATTTTTTCATGTAATTTGTAATTTCAAATTACATCTGTAAAATCAAATTACTTTGAAAAAAATAGAACCAGAGACTCCACAACCAGACCAGTTTTGAAAGCATCTTTTCCTTATCTTGATCACCAATACTATAGTATTTCTGGAATAAAAAATAGTAACACTGAACTCTGAATGCTTAACAAAATTGGAGTCATTGTCAGAAGTAGTAGCAACAATTTTGTCATGTGTAAGACCGAGATAATAATGTATTACATAGATGAGTTGCGCTACTCCATCACACGTGTGTGTTCCAACAAAAGGTCTGCATGCTAAGGCAATTGAGCTTCGCTCAAATGCACATGCATCGATCCAGTGACAGATTACTCCCATGTAGGCCTAACTTCTGTGTTTAGTAGACCAGACATCTGCAATTAAAGATATTATTTATACAATTTAATTCTGCACTTTCTTCATCTGTGCTGGTACGCAAACTCATTATAGTTTTGCAAGCATGATTGTAAAGTCAAACAGATGCCGATTATCGGATAACCTGTTCGAACAGTTGCTACTTCTTAGAGAATGTTAAATAAACCGTTTCAAACACTCGAATATAAATGAACAGTAGAAACAAAGCATGTGTTTCCTGACTGAATTTCTTGATCCCAACTATGCATGTAATTTGTAATTTGATGTAATTGAAATTACGTAATTTGTAATTTGTAATTTCCCCAAAATTTCTAAAGTAATTTGTAATTTGTAATTCAATTACATTTTCCCAAGTAATTTGTAATTTGTAATTCAATTACATTTCACTGTGTAATTTGCCCATCTCTGGTCCAAAGCCTAAATAAAGGAGGAGGGTGACGCTAATCCTCTTCGTTAAAACACAACTTCGTTAAACTGTAGCTAACCGAATCGACACAGTTTCGTTAAACAGCAACCAAGCTAACATAGGCTAATATTGTTATGATCTGCCTATACATCTTCAAATATATAATTATGTTTCACATGTTCCTTGAATCGCGAGTTCATCACACACTTTGCTCATTAAAAACGCTTAATGAGCGATGTAAATGAGAACTGTATATAAGAAATTATCCTATCGAAGCCAACGGCCTTTGATGCCTAACGATATGTGGTTAAACCTGTTAGAATCTCCTAACGATTGAATTCAATCGCGTATAATTATGTGGCTGCCAGGACCGTTAACGTCAACCTTTCTTTCTTCATTTAAGTATTAAAATAAAACATTTTTGCCGTACAAGTTTTCATGAAGTGACGATTTGGCGAAAATTTCAAATATATGGCGTCGTTTGAAGATAGTTAAAGGTGTCTTAACAGTTGTTAGCTTCATTTGCAGTATCTTGAGTTTAACGACTTCTTACGGCTGACAGGGATGTTGACGTCGAGCTGATCTTGTATTAACTGTACGCTCAGTGGCGGGGGCTGAGTAGCTGGGTAGAACCGTCGAATTGACCTTATCTTAAATAGTCACTCTTATTGTCTTATTGGTCATTCACTGAACAGGGATTGAACGTTCGCGAGGCTTACACATATTAGTTATTATTAATCAAAGGTTTAACGTCGCCTTATGACATCAAAGGCCGTTGACGACAATTCACAATGTAAGTTTATACCATACAATGAAAACGAGAAATTTAACGTCCAAACGACACCATTTAAAGGTGTCAAAATAAATCCTTACAATGTCACAAAATTCAATGTTAAACAACATAAAGTAATGCATCGGTTAGGCCTACTTTCTGTGATACACACACTGTGATTAAATGATTCGATACAAATTTAATTATAATAATATCATGACGTTAGATTCTTATTCTACTTGTACTCTTTTAAGTGATTATTTATTAATTTTCAGTTTAGCATCTTGTGACGACATTCACTATTTACCATTATACTTTTTTGAATAAAAATTTGATAAAAACAGCACAAACATTAAATGATATAAGTAATTCACAAAGTCGACATTTTACCCGTAGACTGTTCAAGCATCCAATACACTCAAACGTAAGTGTCATTAAGTAAAAAAAAATATATTTGATACACATATTAGGCTGTGTGTTTTGGCTATAAATTGCGTCAAGAGTTCATAAGAAAGGGTGTGCATTGCAAGAAGGCTTGGTGTTATTTTTAGATAATGTAAGATGTATTGATATTTTTTCTGTATTATTAAGTTCATCTTGATTTCTTACGTGCAATATTTAGCCCACTATTCCGTATAATTTATAAAAGGTAAAATATATATATATAAAAACGCTGTTATCACCTAGTTCTCACACAACAACCTACACACGAGTTTTGGGTACTAATTAAATTAAGATAGTAAATAGTATTTGAATAGTAATTAAATAATTCATAAGTGTCTACTTACAACTTCAAATAGTAAGGTAGAAAGACCAATGATCATTTACATGGCATTTAAATAGTGTGTGCCCATTTATTATTTGTAACAAATTAAATAGTAAACCACCGGTGGAATAAATTTAAATCCTATACAGTTCACCAGTAGAGAGACCATTTGGAAATTCTCACCAAGAAAAATATTCGCTTATACGGTTGGAGTTGCTTAAAGTCAACAAGTAGAAAATTGCAAGCTTTGTAAATAATTTTCTGCAGCTGAAACCGAAAATGGCTAAATAGTTTTCAAATAGTATTTACTATAGTTCACAGCTATTTACTATTCTAAATAATATTTAAACAGCTTCGTACAGGTACTATTTACTATTCTATTGAAATAGTCACCCAGACTATTTATTCCAACACTGTAACACTCACAAACACTAACACACAACAACACTAACGCTTTTATTTCAGAGAACAGACCGACAGACAGACGGAGAGAAACACAGACGGACTCTAATGTTATTATAGCATTATTGTGATTTACGGCCATGTAGTCTAATTCTCGTGACGTTATTGTGAGAGAAGAGCGAACATTGAACGAAAGCTAAAAAACAGTATATATAAAATTATTAAAGACCAATATAAAGGTGTCTAAACAGGTTTACATCAGGACTCGTATTAAGCGTTTTGCGAAATTTGACTGCATGAAACACCGTTGACTTCGATAGGAAGCAGATTTTGAGCAGTTCTTACTGTTTTATAAGTGTCCCTAAGTAGCGCTTGGTAAGTTACTGTTTTATAACGCTGTGTTGTAACAAATGTTATAAGCGTTGCCCTCCTTCAATATCATTATCGAGGCTTCGCACTGGCACTGCCAATCCAAAACCTGGATAAAGGAGGAGCACACGCTTGATAATGAAATGATTTCAACCTGTATTCGTTGTAGCGTTTTCGAATATTTTGGAATTTTTTCTGGATGCTCCATACTGAAAACCATATTTACTTACTTACTTACTTACTTATTCAATCACTTTTCTACTGATGTTGTTCTGCATATTCCTTGGTTGGTTGCTCTTTTATGACGCTGTCATAACAATGATGAGTATCGTAGGCCTCCTCCTTTATCCTTGCTTCGGCCAGGCAGACCAGATTAAAAACACCGGCGCTATATCAAATCAAGCCCGCATTAGTCATGTTGTTTTGTCGGTTTCGATAATAGGTCAGAATCCGGTCAACTCGAAGAGACACTATCTCCCCTCCTCCTGTCTTCTCCTCCACTACAGCTGTTCTCTCTTCATGGAAGCCTCTTCAACCTGATGCCATCCGTCAACTCATAATGGACTCTTCTTCGAAGTCTTGCGAACTTGACTTACTTCCTCCATTCTTAGTTAAGGAATTTTTAGATGAACTTGTTCCCTTTTTGGTAATTTTATGTAACTCTTCGCTGGCCCAGGGCTACGTACCTGCATTGCATAAAAGGGGCTGTGGTTTCCCCTTCCATCAAGCGACAAGGTCTTGACCCTGGCTCCCCTTCAAATTACCGCCCTATCTCAAACTTGTCTTTCCTCTCAAAGCTTCTTGAGAAATGTGTGTACAACTGATTCACTATCTTGACCTACACTCTCTAATGCCTCCTCTTCAGTCTGGATTTAGGAAATTTCACTCGACAGAATCTCTTATGGTGAGTCTTCTGGCTGATATATTTCATGCCGTTGATCGTGGCCATGTCACTCTACTTTCCCTCTATGACATTAGTGCCGCTTTCGACACTGTTGATCACACCATCCTTCTTGACCGGCTCTCTAACTCATTTGGGATTACTGATTCTGCTCTTCTCTGGTTCCGCTCATTTCTTTCTGGTCGCTCCGTCTCGGTAGTTTTTGGTCCCACCCGCTCTGCTTGGGTTCCCCTCTCTTACGGGCTACCTCAGGGCTCGGTTCTTGCTCCTCTTCTGTTTGTCCTATATACTTCGGATCTGGCTGGGGTCCTTGGTCCACTGGGTGTCCTATCCCACCAATATGCTGATGACACGCAGGCTTACCTTCATGGACCTGCAGACACAGCTGCTGTTATGGTCGAGCGTATTCTAGAGGCATCAGCTGCTCTTGACCGATGGTTATCCTCAAATCGCCTTCGTCTTAACCAAGACAAGACTCAGTACATATGGCTCGGTGGTCGTGCCCAGCTTGCCAAGGTTGATGCTGACTCCCTTCGTCTTCGGTTTCCAAATATGCACTTCTCTTCCTCTGTCCGTGATCTTGGATTCATTCTTGATCCTGTCCTATCTCTGTCTGATCACGTAAATAGTGTATCTCGTTTCTACTACCTACGCCAACTCCGTGCCATCCGCCAATCACTACCACTACACGCCATCACGACTTTGGTCCATGCATTGATCTGATCCAGAATTGATTATGGGAATGCGGTGTACATTGGTCTCTCCTCTACAAACACATCTAAACTTCAGTCCATTCTGAACGCTGCCGCCCGCCTCATAGGGGGCATTGCAAAGTTTGACCATATCTCCTATTTTATCCGTGACTCCCTTCACTGGCTACCCATCCGCCAGCGCATCCAATTCAAGGTCTGTTCCCTCATGCGAAGCTGTCTTGCTGGGTCTGCTCCTCACTATCTTAGGGCCTTTTGTACCCCAGTATCTTCTCTGCACAGTCGTTCCTCCCTTCGGTCCTCGGCCCGTGGTTTCTTGGTTGTCCCGCGGGTGCGTACCTCTACGGCCCAGTCTAGGAGTTTCGCTATTGTTGGTCCCAATAGCTGGAACCAGTTACCTCAGTCCCTTAGGACTGACCTTTTTCTATTTCTTTTGACCAGTTCCGCAAGCGCCTGAAAACCTCCCTTTACCAGTGAAGAAACTGGCTCGGGTCGGGAGCGCCTCTGTTTTGGTGGCGCTATATAAATGCTTGATTACGATTACTATCACAGGTGAAGCATGCAATGCAAAGAGAGAAAACGACACACTGCAATAAAAACGGCGAAACTTATATAGCTTCTATGACAGCATTAAAAGGTGTGTATGCAGAGCATTACAATAATAATAATAATAATAATAATAATAATAATAATAATAATAATAATAATAATAATAATAATAATAATAATAATAATAATAATAATAATAATAATAATAATAATAATAATAATAATAATAATAATAATAATAATAATAATAATGATAATAATCATAGTAATAATTATTCTTTGATATAATTTATTTTAAATCACCACGAACATTCATTTAACAACATCATGTAATATGGCTGACAGTCTAAAAGTCTGACACTAGTGATACTGCCTATGACACACATAATGTTGAAAGAATAATTTGATGCAAAGAAAACAATATATTAAAGCAACAAAACTCTTGATAAACATTACCAATGCACAAGTGAATCTCTGTCTAGTTTTTCAAATATAAAACAATAATTATTTCAGCCACAAATAATGGCAATGGCTCACATCGTTAATGACTGCAGAATAACTGGTTTTCCTGGTGGACTGTCCGCTTTGCATATTGCTGATGACGATGCGGTTCGCTGGCTTAGCGCGAACTGCAAACGCTAAATAAATAAGCCACAAATGCTCCACAAATATAATAATAACTATAATTATAACATAACATTTTTTTACATTTTAAAGAAATTATTTATTTATCTTCAGTTTACTGTTATCTTATTACAACATCGATCATTATAATAATGTCATACATCAAATAATAATAATTTCATAAACATTACCTCATAAAAACATAGATATCTCTTTTATTGTATTTTATTATTATTTTGCGATTTGTGATTTTGTGATTTAATACTCTATGCGATGTTCCCGCAGTGCGTTTGCAGGCGGTTCAATAAAGCACGTACTTACTTGCTTGCTTACTTACTTATTATTACACCTTTAATCGTCAATAACCTACTCTATATATGCCGCCACATTTCCGTTTAATCGCCCGTCCTTATCACAGTGGAGTCTGTAAAAACGATTTACCCTCAGCTATGACGTTGATAACAGCAAAATATCATTTCTGCTATCGATGTCAACGGCCTTTTATACCATAAGATGCCATTAAAGAGTTGGATTCATCCAACCATAGGTTGTTTATTCAAAGGTAAAATAAGGGTCGAGGTCAACTACCCTGGCAGCCACAGTATGTCGTTACACAATAAATGATAATAGATTATACACTTTTATTTATACCACGCGCTATTATCATACATTATATTTATTTATCATATATATATATATATATATATATATATATATATATATATATATATATATATATATATATATAATATTATATATATTTATCTCTAATTGGACACCCTTTAAACGTAATCATTACAAGCTATATCTTCAGAAATTCCGCACAATTATTAGCTTATGGTTCTTGAATGTCGTCAACAGCCTTTGACCATTTTCTTAAGACGAAGTTAATCCTTGGAATAAAAAATCAGCAAAAGAAAAAAAGATGAGTGATGTCGAAATAGTTTCTGCCGACGTCAAACGACCTTTATTGCCATAAGATGCCGTTAAACGCGCGATCAGCCCTATCATTATAATTGGTAAACTAGGAGAACAGTAAGTTCGAGGATGTCGTTAAACAATTGAATCTACTGCTACAATCGTCAGTGATGCAAGTCCATCGCCTGTTCAAAATAGGAGGGATACGATAATCATCGTTGTGATCCTGCATAGTTGAAATGTCGTTAACCTAACATTGAGACTCGTTGAGGGCTCGCAAGACGATGTAATGCAATCCTCTGCCTTAATTTATGATTAAATATATAGCTTTAAAGATTTCTGATAAACGGGTGTCCATTGATGCAAAAGAGATTGCCTACTGTCATTTCAAATAATTTAAGACGTATTGATATTTTTTATGTTACTGTGTGCATTTTGCTTTCTTACGCGCAATATGTAGGTCACTCACTATCTTATGTAGCTCATAGTTACAATTATTTATGTTATATATTTGAAAGAACGCTTTTATCAAGTATATCTAGCTAAAATAAATATACTCACACACTTAACAAACCCACACCAGTTTTGGGTACCAATTAAATAATAATAACTATTTGGATAGTATCTAGATAGTTCATAACTATTTACTTCGCTGTTTCAAATAGTTATTTAGAAGGACCCATTGAAATTGTATTGAAACAGTAGATGTCTATTTACAACTTATTGCAAATGAAAAAGTAAACCACCAGTCGAATAAATTTAAATTTCAAGCAGTGTAGAATCTGGGTAGGCTATACAAGCCATTTAGAAATAGTATTCCATTATTCTACCCAGATGCGGTATGTCGTCTGGTTTTGTCATTAAACGAGTATATAATACAACGTATTACAGAGTAAACCACCAGTGAAACAATTTTTAAATTTTATCTTCCACACAGTAAGGGCTAATAACTAATGACTTGTTTTCCTAACCGGTCTCTCGCATTTTAAACGCGCTTCTTTTCTCCCGGTGTTTCCGTACTGATAGCGCCTTTGAATGGAGAGGCGCATTATAAACGGATACGATTCGATATATAAACTATACATAAAATAGTTTCCTACATATTGCGCATATTTGAATATTCGGTTTCCAGGATGAAGGAGAGTTTTAGGCCGGAGATTGTAGTCAAAAAGTTAACTGGTCCTAGCCCGGACCCTGGATAATACTTGCATTCACACGTTTACAGCAAGGAATTATCCCACAGAATTTAGTACAGTGCACAGGATTATGCAGCAGAGAAGTACCTAATTGTGCACAGTCTTTATTCCAGCACCATTGCAAATACACTAACCAATCCTAACAGCATTATCTTAGGAAACAGAAAGACAGATGGACGGACGGACGGACGGACATTATTATGTTGCAGTAGTAGTTTATGCCGTTGGACCGATTACTTAGTAGTCATATTATTATTCTTATTTGTCATCCATTGAACGGAAAGAGAAAGCAGCTCATTTATAGGGCTATTAAACACTAATTTAAAGGTGTCTTAGCAGATTAACATTAGTAGCAATATTTAGGGTTTAACGAAACGCTATTCCTTCAAAGGTCGTTTACTTCGATAGGAAACAGTTAGTGAACAGTTCCCACTATAAGTTTCTCTAAACATCGCGCTTGGTTAGTTAATGACGCTGTGTTTGAACAAAATATGATGAGGGTCTTCCTCATCCATTATCCAGGCTTGACCAATTTAGGCAACGGCACTAGGCCTATATCAAATCAAGTCCACAATAGTCATGCTATCTTCGTTCCGGTGCGAGTTTAGAATCCGGGGAGGTCAAGCCGAGTAGAGAGCATGGTGCTAAGGTGATGATGGATTGATGGTGGTCGTGTGGTGGCGCAGGAGTAGAATCAGGATAGGATAGCTTGGAGAGTTCGGTTTGCAGTCGTGAGTGGAAAAATTGCAAACGTAACACATTAACGACAAAAGAGCATAGGCCTACTACTAAGAGTGGATGGGAATTAAATCAATGCAGCGCGTCTTGTAACACAAGAAACCACAACAATCAGATGGCAGTAATAGTTTTGGCGATATATGGTTTATTCTAAAAGATTTTATCAAAAGTAGCCTGTTATCGGATTGCAACGTATCGTCACATATTATTATCATAACATAACATATCGTACTCAGGCAAGAGTCCGATTTCTGTCGAAGAGAGCCAGCGTTTGCTATGGTCAGCACTTAGGGAGTAGACTGAGGGGTCTGTCTGGAGGGAAGAAGTAGAAGAAGAGAACGGGGACAGAGTCGTCTCCCTCCCGTCCGACCCCAGCGTAGGCCTTCAGATCCGGAAGGTGGCTGACCGTCATCGTCATCGTCATATCCTCCTCAGAACTCCAATCGGGAGTTAGTTGTTACTCCGGAAGATGATGAACTCCATGTCCTCTTCATCTGGAATCGAACTCGATCCCCGTGAAAGGGAAGGATGAAAAAAGCCTATCAAACTAAATTTAATGAATAATATTAATAATAGTAAGAGTAGATGTAAAAATCAATTTCTGGTTTAAAAGGTCCATCAGCCTCGCCAGCTCTATCTGAGTCATCTTGTCCGGCGATTTCATTGACAGGCATGAAAATGCTTCCATACCCATTTTCAGGCTTCACGTCAACTTGACCTGTGACAGTTGTAGCATTATAATGTCCAATTTCAGGAGGTGCGGATATGTCACTTGCAATGTCTGCATAGACTACATCAACAACTCGCTCTGTGCCATGATCATCAACTCCACTACTACCGGGTACTGCTACTACTGCGTGAAAGGGAACTCAAGGACGATGCGACGCTCGTCTACGAAACAGCTGTCCTCATCAGGAAGCGTCGTTGACATCGTCTTAGACATCATCGCCATTCGCATCTACATCGTCGCATAGCCTCCGTACAGCGACATCGTGTGCAATTCAAAAGTTGCTTCACTGGTTTGGAAGGCTACGACTGGCACTGCTCCGGACTACATTGCTGAACAGTGCCTTCCAGTTGGCACTCAAACTGGTCGGCGGGCTCTCCGGTCTGCCTCGTGAAATGACTTGATGATACCTTCGTTTCGAACCACCACCTGTGCTCGTCGGGACTTCTCGATTGCGGCGCCACGGATCTGGAACGCTCTTCCGCCGTCTGTGCGTGCTGCACGCGGCTATATGGTTTTCTCTAAACTCTTAAAGACGCACTTTTTCAGCTGTTTGGTGGCCACGTGTTGAGAGAGCTGCTTCTGAGAGACTCTAAATGGCGCTTTACAAATGTCTTGTTACATTACATTACAATAAATTATCATGAAATCTAAACACCTATATAACCATAATTATATTATAATATAGGCTGATGTTGAAAATCACCGGTCGATCGCGTTAATGCAAATAGTTGTCCGCAGGATAAGAAAGTTTGAAAATAGTTCGATTAGACACCTTTAAGTAGCAATCAAGCGTCGCTCTCCGACCTCGTGCACATGACTTTGTACTTCCCCCAAAAGACTCTAAGAACTTTATACCTAGAGTACTATACAAGCGAATCTTTAAGCCACCACGTTGACCCAAATCTTAAAAACTAACATTACTCCCTTTTTTTCTTTATAGTAGCCTTTGAGTATGTTAGTTGTGAAGCGGTGTGTCTTCCTGCTTGATAAATAAACGAATATATCATCATCATCACTAATTATTCGAAATTATCGTTCATTCACTAACACTATTAAGATGAGATAATAATATTATTCTTTTCGCTTTCAGTCATCGGAATATAAAGATTTCTGTCGTCAAATTCTGTTATTATTATAATATATTCGTTTAATATGAAAACCCGTTGACACACCGCAACAGGAAAACAGGTTGACGAATGTGGAACTTCTTTCAATGGTCGATATCTATCGTTGATACTTATCGTCGATTTTATAATTATATCATATGCCGTGACCAAGAAAAATGAAGTCGCTAGCACTTCATACTGGTGGCTACCTCTTAGGGCTAGCTTAAGGGACTCTCCTATTCCTCATGTTCCTCCAGTGTTTAACGATATTTTGTGGCTGCAAAAGCTCTTAACGTCGACCTTAATTAGCATAATATTATGGTATTGACTGAACACATACATAGAGTTTGAACGAAATGTCGAATATATATAACCTCCTTTTAAAACGATTTAAGGGTGTCTAAGGAGATCGTAACATTATTAGTAGTAACCAGTGTTTAAAGACATCTACTGACTGCCATGGCCGGTTACGACCACCATAACTTACATATTAATTACGGCATTTTAATTTTCTTGAACGAAGCGATGGATTCAGAGTTTAACGACATTTTATGCTAACAAAGGTCGTTGACGTAGACAGAAATTATTTTCGCATAATTATAGAGCTCAAAAGTTGAAGATTGGTTAGTCAGCTGCTGTTTTACGACAATATTATTATTATTATATTATTATTACTATTATTATTATTATTATTATTATTATTATTATTATTATTATTATTATTATTATTATTATTATTATTATTATTATTATTATTATTATTATTATTATTATTATTATTATTATTATTATTATTATTATTATTATTATTATTATTATTATTATTATTATTAATGTGTCATAACGAACATGATTAACGTCGCCCTCCTCCTTTGTCTAGGATTGCGACTGGCACTCCCACTGGTAGTGTAATGACGTAGTTAAAAGTTGAAGAACGGAATAGATGATGTCAACCTTTACTTTAACATCAGGAGTAGCACCCGCAATATGCAACAATATGCAATAATATTGGCATGCCCTCTTCCTTTTCCAGTCTTTTGACTGGTACTGCCGGAGTACGATCAGTGGTGATGTTGAGTAATTTGGTAGAACCGTTGACCTTTCTTAAATCGAGAAAATGGCGTCGTTGGACACCTGAACCTGCCTGACGGCAAATTTTGTTTGATTGTAAGGAATTGTGTGCTTGGTGAACTGATCTCGTCGGCAGAAACAGACTGCGTCTTTATGTTTACTATGTTTTTTACTATGTTTTTTTCGTTTTGTTAATTGTGTTCATACTTATGACATTTAAAGGAAATAAAAAAGACAATAACCTGTGTACTACGACCAATTGTAAAACATGTTTGAGTAATACCTGCTAGTAATAGGACGACCCTGTTAGCGGAACCTGTTGTTCCTTTGGGTATTCCCATTGTCACTGGATTGTCTTGCCTGTCTAATTGCTGAATGTGAATTGTTTGGTGAACAATAAAGTCTTTATTGATTGATTGATTGAAAGAACCGAAAAAAATTTTTACTGCGTCTTTTTGGACTGATTGTACCCAGCGATTGAACGAAAATGTCAAATATATTATCGGTTTAAAAATAACCTGTAACCCACTCTGTATAGCCCGCAGAGAAAATTAAAAAAAAAAGGTCTACTCCAGCATGACGCGCGCTCTGATCGTGCCAGTCCCAAGCTTATGTCGGTCCCTCTACTTGGAACCATCTTCCGCATGAATTGCGTCTTGACCTCCTCAGCCTTTCTCTTCCTCTGTTTCGGAAACGCCTAAAGACTGTCTTATTTGTTAGAGCCCTGGGTCGGGAGCGCCTCTGAATCTCTGAGTGGCGCTATACAAATGTTCAATTACAATTACAATTACAATTACAATTACATCGATGATGGAGCGGGGCGTCGCCAATTGTTCCCAGAGCAAGTAACATAAGAGATATAAATGAATCTTATAGATATCTTACTTAACCCTAGGGCTACCAAGCTTTTTGTGACATGGGCTACCAAAGGGGGGGTGGCTACCACCCCCCCTGGATTTCGTGTTTGGTTTCACAAATCATAACTTGCAATATAGCAATGGATTCAGCATTCATTTCTGCACTGAATGGTATATTTAGTGGTACATTATGTGAATGCACCTCGAAATTACTTCACTTTTAACAACGGAACCCATTAATTAGCAATATTTTATATTATTGCGTACATTTTGTACTTTTTGGATAAACAAATATAAGATTATGTGTGTTTTGAAACTAATCTATGTATAAACGATACACACAATCATCCCTACACATGTTTATATAGTATAAATGTACATCCATACATATATATCCATACATATATATCGGTTTACGTTGTAATGCTGTATTCAGCCATTTTCACACAGATTACGCGTATTATTATTTATTTTGATCACTTCCGGTAATGAAAAGACAAAGATGTAGGTATGCAAATGAAGCCCTACATTTTCTCTAAAGAATGGTATCTTTGTTTCTCTTCCAGGAAGACAAATAAATACGCTACAGACAAAAAACTAGGGGGGGAGTGCTTACATTCAGCCTGGTGCCTCGGGTATATCAGGTATAACTTTTGAATGGCGTGGGCTACCACCATGATGTTTACCTCAAAATGTGCGCCAATGAATCTGCTACAGCTACCTAAAATGCAAAAATTATATTCCATATGGAAAAAAATTATGCATAAAAGCGTAGGGGGGGTGGCAACCACCCCCCCTTGGTAGTCCGAGGGTTAAGAAATAAATGTCAATTATATAAAGATGAAATTTCCTTTAATACTTCTGAGATATTTTCTGTTTCACAGGGCAGCAAGAGTCGATTGTGGGCATAAGAAAAGCATTATATATAGAGTTGTAAACTCCAATTTAAAGGTGTCTAAGCATGAATGGGCGACGGCAAACAATCTGCGTCTAAACGTCATTATAATCTGCGACCCCGTTGTTAATTCGTTGTTAAATCTGCGACCCCGTTGTTAGTCATGATTTCACTCTTCCGGATAGGGATGATCGAAATTTTATACCTAGAGTACTTTATGGTGTATTGGCTAAACAATAATTTTATTTAGCAATAGGTCTCAGTCACTAATACATTCCTAACCCTCTTACCTATTTGACTATATTATTTTTTTTCTAATCGATATCTAAACTGTTGATTTTGTATTCTTGTTACGTTTTTGTCAACGAGTTTTTTTTAAATAAAGGAATAGTAGTAGTAGTAGTAGTAGTAGTAGTTTCACCGTTCTTATGGGCCTATGGCATAAAATACAGCCTCACCGATAATTGCGTCAGAGTGGAAGAATACATCGAGATTTGCCGTCTGCTCTTACTTATAGGGCAAAATCACACTTAAAAGAGGTGCGTAATTATCATGAACAGTTCTCACAGTTCTATTGTAATTACCTTTGCGAAGCCTAGGGCAATTAAAGTAATGGCTAGTTTCAGTTTAGTCGCTAATCTAACAAATAGGAAGGTATATAATAAAAAAATTTGACCTAAATGCCGTTGTGCGCAAAATACTAATAATCGTTAATTTGATACAACAACAAATTAGGATGAGACGACTGCTAGTGTTAGACCGCTGCTAAGTGAACCGCTGCTAAGTGTACCCCTACTAAATATACCCCTACTAAGTGTTCCCCTACTAAGTGAACGTTCTTAGCCGAAAAACTTTACAAACAGTGACTTAATCGACGTTATGTCATCGTTATATTATCAAGTTTTCTGTCGTCAATTTCTTAACGAATGTAGATCTTCTAACTGTTGTCGATATCTTTCGTCGATAATTATCGTCGTTTTTCTTAATCCCATCCCAGACCTGGGAAAACATTATTATCACGTACCCAAGTGCTCGGTTATAGACATAAAACATTTGGTTTAGAATTAGATGGAATATACTCAAATGCGCAGTTGGATGGAAATAGGTCGAATGTATTTAAATACTTAAATACGGAGCTGTTTAAATTTAGCATATTTTAACATACAACATCAGCAGAAGTACACTTGCTATAAAAGTGTCAATAGATTATTATGATGCTGAATAACAACGTAATGGTTGCAGCTTCAGAAAGTTTTGGAAATCACTGGATTAGACACCTTTAAATAGCTCTCGAGCGACGTTATATGTCTGAAATTTTCGTTCAAACGTTGATATCACTTCTGCCTCCGCCCTCTTTTCTCCCAAGCTATCACACTCTGTTCTCAATATTACTGACCATTACCTAATCATGGCCGACCTTGAAATTAAGCCTTTTCCTCGGCCCCTCCTTCCACTCACTCATTCCGTCTCATCGGGTCCATTGACTATCAGGCCTTCACCAAAGATATCCTTCACTCTCAAATGGTTCTTAGCCCTCCGTCTTCTCTTGACGACCTCCTGTCTTGATACAATTCCACTCTTTCTGACCTCCTTGACATCCGGATCGACACAATATCCCGCAATATTAGTTTAAATATGCCATTGGCCTGATTAGGTAATAAAAAGAAATAGACTGATTCTACGAAAAAAGAAACAGCACCTAATTATAGATCCTGTCAAGACAAATTTAGAGGTGTCGAAGCAGGTTAACATTATTAGTCGTATTTACCGCATAACATTTTAACGACAGCATTATTATACCGTCAAAGGCAGTTAATTTCGATAGAAAACAGTTCTTTTAACAGCCACCACTGTGGTCATGACGCTGTGTTATAAAATAATATATGTTGATGGTCTCCCTCCTCCAATATAACAGCTTTGGACTGGTACCTCCGCTCAAAAGCCAGGATAATAGAAGGAGAGCGCGCTTGGGGCTGGTATCATTTGAACATATTTTCTTTGTAGCGTTTTCGATTATTTTTCGAATATTTCCTTCGATGACCTGACGATAGTTTTCATATTCCTTGATTAGTGAAGGTGTGTGTGTGTGTGTGTGTGTGTGTGTGTGTGTGTGTGTGTGTGTGTGTGTGTGTGTGTGTGTGTGTGTGTGTGTGTGTGTGTGTGTGTGTGTGTGTGTGTGTGTGTGTGTGTGTGTGTGTGTGTGTCTTGCTGTTTAACGACGTTATGTTATAACAAAAGTTGATTAGAGTCGCTTTCTATCTTTATCAAGGTTTCGGACTGTTACTGCCAGACTACAGTATTAGTTATCTGTGTTTACAGCATCTTTTGGATGCTACGGTCGTTTTGTCGCCCTCCTTCTTTATCCAGGCTTCGGACTGGCGCTTCCAGAGTACGGGCAGTAGCTGAGTTAAAAGTTATAACAGGTATGGTTAATAATATATGTTCTTCAAGGCTTCAAAAAAGTCTGTCCCCTCTCTGCCTTTTGCTTTAACGCCAGCAGTAACACTACCGAAATATGCGACAATATACCCTCCTCATTTAACCATGCTTTGGACTGGCACTACCAAAGTACGAAGAGGCGCGGAGTTAAGTAGTTGGGTACAAACGTTGATTTGACCTTATCTTAAATACTGACTGTTGCTCAACCATTATTATACTTAATTGACCTACGATTGAACGAAAATTTCATATATATAAGCTCGGATTAAACCTATATAAAGGTGTCTCAATAGATCCGAATTTTATTAGTAGTATCCATTGTTTAACTGGATAGGGTAATAATGTTCTAATTGCTTACATTTAAGATTTCCATTGTTTTCATTCCTTGCATTATAGATTTCTTCAAATTGCTTAGACTCAGTGATATGAAATAATTACACAAAACGTTTGAAAAACGTTTCTGAAAAGCTGTTTCAC
This sequence comes from Aporrectodea caliginosa, assembly GCA_020284085.1. Taxonomy (NCBI): domain Eukaryota; kingdom Metazoa; phylum Annelida; class Clitellata; order Crassiclitellata; family Lumbricidae; genus Aporrectodea; species Aporrectodea caliginosa. The sequence goes on along the minus strand of JACEVL010000130.1, from coordinate 4,362,534 downwards.
ACAGATATGACGTGCTGAAAGGAATCAAAAAATTTGAAGCTCGGTCATAAATTTTATTCATATTCAGCTTTTCGTTTCAGCCAGAAATCGCATAGCATAATCTTTCTTGAATTCGTTCTTCAATACACCATCCCATGATATTCAATCGGCATATATATATATATATATATATTATAGATATATTTATATCGTATCGTATCTGAGAATTTGTAAAGTGCCGCTTATTATACGAGAGCCAGTGGCAAGCCAGTGTACGACATATATGTTAATGCTAAGCTATATAACAGTGTTTTTGACGTTGTTTTTAAACTGCAATACAGAGTTGCGCTACAAAATCGGTAAAAGTGTCTACCCGTGCCGCATCGTTCACGCGAAAATGCGCTATAAAATATTTCAATATGTGGAGCGGCGCATCCTTAACGCGACTTCCGGTACAGGTAAACAACGGTTTTGACACGAGTTTTATGGAAACTTAAAAAATTTGTAGAAAATTTTTTATTCGTTTCCGCAATTCCGGAATAGGCGCCTTTTATTGCTTTTGGTGAGAGGTATCACCGGGTAAAATTTGGTGACAATAGGACCAACTTAGTCATTCTCCATGTCTACCCAAACTGGTCTCTTTCATGGACTGAAAAATCAGCCGGCAACACTGCATCCGAAAAGGGATTTAGAATCCATTCCTTGTCATCAAACTGCATTTTCACAAAAATATAAATGTTAATCCAATATCAATCGAGATCAATATTTCTTGATATCTTCAATCGGATTAACGTGACTTCAATGACATTGTTACGACGACATAACGGCCCGATCTTTAGTGTTATATATAGCCTATTAATTATATGAAAAGTGGGTGTGCAGTGATGCAACGCAATAGCCTGTTGTAATTTCAAATAATTTAAAAGTTGTTGTAATTTATATATATTATTAAGTGATGATGAATTTTTGTGCGCATTTCGTAGGTCACTATTCTATGTTGTTTCAATTAAAAGAATTAAAAACCGCGATTATCACGTATATCGAACACACATAATGCTCACAAACACTCAAACACACGGTGCACATTGGGGTACTATAATCAAAATAATAGTAAATATTATTTCAATAGTATTTAAATAGTTCATGACTATTTACCTCACAATTTAAAATAGTTTTGTTAAGGACCCATTATAAATAGCATGTGTCTATTTAGGCCTACTATTTATTACATATTATATAGTAGAGAGCTAGAGGAAATAATTTACAGTTCCATCTAATGCTGCAGTAGACAGACAAGTAATTCTCAACAAGAAAAGGAATTGCATATAAGTAAGTAAGTAAGTATATACAGTTGTATTTACTTAAAGTTAACCAGTAGAAATTTCAAGCCTTCTAAGCAATAGTCTGCAAATGAAACTGATAATACCTGAGTAGTTTTTAAACAGTCATGTGGTATTTGCAACAGTCCACTACTATTTACTCTTCTTACTAGTTTCCTACAGGTACTATTTACTATTTTAGTTAAATAGTCACCCTGATTATTTATTCCAGCTCTATTACAAACACTCTAACACTGACACAAACCAACATTAACAGCATTCTCTAATGGACAGACAGACAGACAGACAGACAGACAGACAGACAGACAGACAGGCAGGCAGGCAGGCAGGCATGCATGCAGGCAGGCAAGCAGACAGTAATATATTGCAATTGTAGTTTTTGCCGTTGGACCGATTACTTAGTTGCGATTGAAGTTCATTTTGTCACGTGACTAAGAACTTTTACGCGATTGAGCAACAGAAGAAATCTTAGACCTTATATATAGACTCATTAAAACCAAGTTAAAGGTGTCTAATAAGAATAACACTATTAGTGGTATTTAGAGTTTAACGTCATCTTATTGCATCAAAGCTGTTGACTTCGATAGGAAACAGTTTTTGAGCAGTTCTCACTGTTTCATAAGTTTATCTAAACATCGCTTAGTTAGTTAACGACGGTGTGCTATTATAAAATTGATAATCGTCTCTCTCCTCCATTATCAATGCTAGGGACTGGCACTACCGGTCCAAAGCGTGGATGAAGGAGGGTGCGCTTGGAACTGGTATCATCAGCATATAAATCTCGTGCATTTCTGTAAGGGTGATCTCCTCCGCTCCGTAATCACGTGTGATTATATGGATCCAAAACGTTGATCATGAGTAAAGAGATGGAAACCTTCGAAATGTGGATTTTGCGTAGGATGGAGAAATTAGTTTAATGGAAGACATAATAAACGATGGATTGTTGAATAGGGCTGGGGAAGAACGATCTATGTTGGAATGAAGCGAAATAGAAAATAAATATAGTCATATCCCGAGAGGAGACTCACTCTTGATAACCGTTTTTGAGGTCAGAGTGAAGGTGAGGAGGACAAGTCTTAGAGGAAGACCTAAACAGATGTTGCTTATCTGATGAATGTAAATATTTCAAAATTTCTCAGCGCAAAATGGGTGATGTTATGAAACGTTTAAACCTGTTTCAGAGCAGAAAACCTAAAGAAGAATAGGAATCTCCACTGAAGAAACCTGGAGATTACGATTATACATAGGCCTACTTGTATTACAAAAAGACAGACTCGGCAGAATATACGTACCGATGAATATTATGCGTACATACAAACAGGATACTACTAATAATGTTACGATCTGTTTAGATATTAATATCTTCTAAGCAACTCTGTTAAGTCCGCAGAGAAAACTAGAACAATGGTCAACTCCGTCACGGCGCGCACTCTGGTCGTGCCAATCCCAAGCTTCGATGAAGAAGGAGGGCGACGCCAATTGTCTTTGCTATGACGCTGCATCGTCAAGTAAGTAAGTGTATTTCTTATTATACCAACAGAAATCCGCCTTTCGGTGCACAGAGACATCTTGTAAAATAGACAATCAATGGTGAATATGAATAAAGCATCCTAAGTATAGAGTTTTGTCATGTTATGGTCAGCTAACGGTAAAATTATAACACGAGACAGTGTTCATGCATGATGAACAGTTTTGAACATGGAACAGCGACAAAAGTTTTCTTGTAACAACAGTGACAATAACTAAATCTAAATTTCAGCATAACATTTTATTGCATGTTTTGTATGTGTAATGGAAGCTTATATTAAAAGCACAGGTCCGCGATAAGGCTGGTAGAGCAATTACCGATCCACAGCATCAGAAAGTTATATTAGCACTGGATTAGACACCTTTAAATAGCCTTTAATCGACACTATAATAATAAAAATTTCTTTCAATCGCTACTCCGCCACTGTTCGCTTTCTGACAGTGCCAGTCCCAAGCCTGGATAAAGGAGGAGGGCGACGCTAATAGTCTTTGTTACCACACAGCCAGTCGTTAAATAGAAAAACCACCACCAATCGCTAAGATAATAAAAGCAGACATCCCAATTGCACAAAACCTTTCTCCAACGATGTTAACGGCCTTTGATGCCAGAAGATGCTTTTTAACTGCTAGTAACCTAAGCAATCGCCAGCACCTACACAATAATATTGGGCACGGTCAACGTCAACGGACTTGGCACCACCACTGACCGTACTCTGGTGGTGCCAGTCCCAAGCCCGGATAAAGGAGAAGGGCGACGCCACTGATCTTTATTGTGACCCAGCGTCGTTAAACGGCGTATATATATAAGCATCAACATCGCATCCAGTTGCTGTTTAAAATTCACGATATATATATATATCGTGAATTTTAAACAGCAACTAACCTCACATGACCAAACGTGTGTTATGATCTCAGACATCTTTAAATGCATATGACTTACAATTTCGTAGAATAGCTAGTTCATGACACACTTTTCTCATTAAAAACGTTTAATGAGCTATGTAGCTCAGAACTGTATAAACGAATTTTCCTTCCGATGCCAACGGCTTTATATGACGAAAGATATGTGGGCTAAACCTGCTAGAATCTCTTCACGTTGGAAAAAATCCAACCGCGTATATAAACTGAATGCTTTGCTTCAAAGCGGTCAATATGAGCGCCATTGCAGCCACAAGATGTCGCTACACAATAAGTAATAACATAGTCGCTACACAGTATATAGTAACAGAGCCATTTATATCCGCATACAATGCCCTGGTATTATCCAGTGGTTCACAATATCTTGTGGCTGCCAGGGCCGTTAACAACAACTTTACACCATAAGCGGTGAAACACTAGTTTTCTAAAGGAAAATGTCAGCTATGTAACGTCGGTTAAACGTCATTTTAAGGTGTCTAAGCAGAAGCATTATGACTTTGCCTCGAAGCGGTCGATGTGAGGTCCTTGGCACTCGCAAGATAATCGTTACACAATTTATAGCAACAGAACCATCAATAGCGATATACAAGTCCCTGATAGTATCCAGTGTTTCACAACATCTTGTGGCTGTCAATGCCGTTATCGTCAAACCTAACTTCATATTATAATTACTAGACGGAAGGTTTTAATTAACGATTGTGCGAAAAGTTTCCGTATATAACGTCGGTTAAGAGCCATCTTAGGGTGTCTAAGCAGATCGTAACATTATTCGCAGTTTTGTGAGTTAAACGACATCTTACGACAGGCAGGGTCCTTCAAGTCAACTAAATCAATCCGTGAAGTTCTCACTTTTACTTTGAAAGCTCAGAATTTTCTTAATCAAGTAGCGATTGGTTACAGTTCTAGTTCAAAGGTTTAAACGTCGGTTTATTACATCAGTGGAGTTTGACTACATTTTGCTGTTTCTTCTGAATTTCCTCAGTAGCGTTTTCGATTATTGTTGTGATTGTTCCCTTGATGGGTTTGCAGACTCCTTAAAGAGCCTTGGACTCTTGGTGCCCCCAAAGTATAAGGAACAGTTGGTTAATTGCTCTTTTGCGACACTGTCATAACAAAAATGTTAACGTTATCTTATGGATACTGTGGCCGTTTTCTTCGCCCACCTTCTTGTTCCAAGTTTAGACTGGCGCTACAAGAGTATGGGCTGACGGTGAGTTAAATTTTATGGCTGTATTATGCCAAAACGATCGGTGAGAACTATTGAAAATAATAATTACACATTTCGTTTAAGTGTGAATATCACCCTCTAAGTAAAAGCAGATGAGTGGATCTGTATTTTGTTAAAACGAACGATGTAAACTGTTCAAACTAATTGTACACACTTTGAAGTGAGATGTTCGCGCTATTATAAGTAAGATTGGAAGAACAGTTCTGTAGTAGTTGACATTGAAAGTGCGAAAGTAATTTGTATAATTATGCGAAAGCAGAAGAGGAGTGGTGCAGTGCCAGTCTCAAGAATGGATAAAGGTGGGTCCACACTAATTATCCTTGCTATGACAAAGTGTTGTTAACTAGCAACTAACCAACTGACGGTTTTATATTATGCCATTAGAACAGTAAAACTGTTCGAAATAATTACACACCTCCTCTAAGTGTGATATTCGCCCTATAAGTAAAATCAGAAGAGCAATTATGTATGTTCTGCATATAATTATGTCTCTGTCTATGTTCAATCGTCTCTTGTTGTTGAGGGAGTTTCAATCACGAACTGTGTTTATAGCTGGACATAAAGATGTCCTCCACAAATACTTTAAACATGTTCTAAAGCATTTAGTAGCGATTGGTAGCAGTAGTTGTCCAATAGTTTAGCGTCGGATTGGCATTAACAGTCTACGGTTGTAGCTTTCTGTGTTTAACAGCATTTTATGAATTCTATGACCGTTTGCGTCACCCTCCTTCTTCATCCAGGTTTTAGACTGGCACTACCAGATTACGGTCAACGGTTGAGTTAACCCTCTAAGGGACAAGATTTTTTTGGGTCTGCAAAATGTTCACAACTAACTCAAATACATTGTCTAGGGTTCTCCTGTCAACATGATGTACTTTATTTTATAATTAGTAGTACACATTTGAATTATGACCACTTTTATTTTATGGGACAGATATGTCCCATTGTCCGTTAAGCAGAAAAAGTACATTTTTGTGCTATGTTGGACTATGTTGATTGAATGTCAGAATATGATCATGTACCATGTAGCAACGAATTTAATTGAACAGATATGATAGATAGTTAGTGTGGAACTTGGTGAAACAGTTACGGTCACTTTGCAGACATTGAGCAACACTACAGGTGAAATCTTGACCTATTGTCTTTGCCACTCTTGTGAATACGCTTGCATCTCTTCCTGTCGGGCAAGATGTGAGGCAAATGATTATGTATCAACACTAGAGACGCCTTTCTTTGATGGTTCCAGTCGGAAAAACATTCCTCCTGGAAGTACAAATACCTACGAGACCACGAACCACCTGCTGTCTGAACTCCAAATGTGTTATTTTGGTGTCTGTTGGGAGACTTTTTCAAGTATCCATTCACCACTGCTTTGTCCAGGCTATCAAACATTACTCTCAGTTAATACTGCTATCGGCATCAAATTCTGTTACATAATACGATTTGAGCGGTCTTCCAGATCAATTC
>JACEVL010000130.1:4278575-4351075 GCA_020284085.1 Aporrectodea caliginosa | reverse complement strand
AATGCTCAAATTCTCCTCAGCCTGCATTCTGGTTGTGCCAGTCCCAAGCCTCAATGAACGAGGAGGGAGATGCTAATCATTTTTGATACGACATAATATCGTCAAATAGTTACTACTAGGGGCAGTTGGACCTTTCTAAATTAGTTCATGAGTTAAGATCGACGTCAGCCTTGAGATCTATAAGACGTCACTAGATGGTGCTAATTATTCTATATTCTTTAGTCATTTTAGGCTGCTAAAGATATTGCGCTCTGATTAGACCACTGCTGCTGAAACTGTGGACCGTGGTTCTGTCCAGGTCCGCGAGTGATTGGTCATCAGGGCGCGGAATGATAACCAGGAATATTTAATTGCAAAACATTGAATTATAGCACGCACTGTGGTGATACAATATGAACAGCTGAAACATGCAATAATAACAATAGTATATGTTGTAAAAACATTCACAATAAATTACTATGAAATAAAAATTTTAATATAATATAATATATGCTATGTAAGCCGATGTTGAAAGGCGGCAAAGTTGGTAAAGGAATTACTGGTCCACAGCATCAGAAAGTTAAAGATGCTCTGGATTAGTCACCTTTAAATTGCCTTCGACCGACATTATATGTTCGAAATTTTCTTTAAATTTTCTTTACATTGCTAGTAACTCCGCCACTGTTCGCTTTCTGACAGTGCCAGTCCCAAGCCTGGATAAAGGAGGAGGGCGACGCTAATGGTCTTTGTTACCACACAGCTAGTCGTTAAACAGAAAAACCACCACCACATTGCTAGTCGTAATAAAGAGTGACCCTAAATTATTAGGAAATCTAAATTTCAATATAAGATATTTTATACATGTATTGTATGTAATGTAAGCTGATGTTGAAAAGCACCGTTCCGCCATAAGGCTGCTAAAGCAAGTTGCAGTCGGCAACATCAGACAGTTTTAGATGCGCTTCACCATAAACACCTTTAAATAGCGTTCAAGCGACGTTATATGTTCTAAATTTTCCTTCAATCACTAATACGAAGACAGTACACCCAAAAAGATTTTCTATCGACGTTTTCGTGTTTAACCCAATCGTAATCGCAAACTCGAAATTTCTACCGCACCAAAACAGCGAAGTCGCGGGAACCAGCTTATTGACAGGCGCTCAGTCAAAACACAGTCGATAACCGGGTACGGGTGCTAAAAATCGGTTCCAGGTTAAGATCCAAAGGTATTGAACTGAGGCCATATGTTCGAAATTTTCGTTCACTCACTAATCCAACACAAGAGGAACTTTAAAGCCGTTAAAAACATTTTTCTATCGACGCTAACAGTTTGATGTCAGAAGATGTTATTTAACTATTGGTATCCTAAGGAATCGTTGACACTTCCCTCAACAGCACCTGGCCAATATATATCTTTGATGAGGTCAACGTCAACGGACTTGACACCACCAGTGGCAGTGCTCTGGTGGCGCCAGTCCCAAACCCGGAAAAATGAGGAGGGCGACGCGACACATCTTTGTTCTTACACAGTGTCGATTGGTTTTCATCAGAAGCGGTCGATTTGAGGGCATTATCATCCACAAGATGTCGTAACAGAATAGTGAATAATTACAGAGCCATCTATTCTGTACCGATATAAATAGCTCTGGTAGAAACTATTGCTTAACGACATCTTGTGGCTGCCTGGGCCGTTAACGTCAACCTTTCTTCATTATTAACATAACGAAACGTTAATATGTAACGATTAACGATTTGTCGAAAATGTCTTATATATAGCGTCGATTTGAAGATAACGAAAGGTGTTTTAGCAATTCGTATCATCATTCGTAATATTATTGTGGGTTTAACGACATCTTACGGCTGGCAGAGCCGATAACGTCGACCTCTTTTCATGGTTAGTTTTGAAGTAGGCCACTTCAAAACTAATTATAAAAACAGGTATGAGAATAGGGACACATACCTCCAAAAATAAAATTGTATACATTAGTTGACTTGTCACCACCACCACCACCACCACCACCACCACCACCACCACCACCACCACCACCACCACCACCATCATCATCATCATCGAAACATCATCATCATCGTCATCGTCATCGTCATCGTCTTCTTCATCATCGTCATCATCATCATCATCACCATCATCACCGTCATCACCACCATCATCAACATCACATCATCGTCATCATCATCATCGCCACCGCTACCACCGCAGCCTCCACCACCACCACCACCACCAACCACCACCACCACCACCACCACCACCACCACCACCACCACCACCACCACCACCACCACCACCATCACTATAATCATGATTACGCATTTTTAAGCAGCTCAATCCAACAAACAAATATTAATCGATGGAACTAAACAAATGTAAGTGAAGAACTTCCTCAAGGTCCGTATTATATAGCAATCGTCTGAGAGGAAGGAAGGTTCGAACCCGCATTACAGCCCTGTCAGAATCTAACACGGTGAGGACCTCCCCTCCCTATACCATCGACCATCATGCCACTGTAAATTCTAAACCACTCTGATGTTCGCCCTGAGTTCGTACCTAGTTCAATCTGATGGGATACTAGGCACACATGAGATCAGCAATCTTGGCTGTCATGGCTCAACTACCGGTAAGACGCCATAGCATCTCCCTATCCAGTGAGTCAAATGCAGCCTTCAAGTCAACGATTGCGATCCCAGGGACTGACTGTATACCTCCCGTGTCCGGATTTGCTGTTCAAATCAAATCTTGTTTGTTTTGGAAGTGCCTGGATTAAATCCATTTCACGTCGTCTTCTATGTCTCAGGAGAAGGTTCTACATGCGGCCCAAGTAACTGGGTCGAAGACTTTCTAAGGAACAGGATATTTGAAGCGCGGGTTGAGAAATTATACTATTATATTTTTTATTTATTATTACATTATTCTTGCCGATGTCAGAGAGGAGGTACGTTGACCATTTCATACAATAGATTTGTACCATTCACCCTGAATAATGTAATTGTTACGTTCGTAGTAATTTACATTATTTTCGATTTTTTGGTCGTCATTGCCGCTGACGTCGCCCTCCTTCTTCAGGTTTTGGACTAGCACTACGTGCAGTGGTTGAGTTAAGTACTAATGGGTACAACATTTGATTTGACCTAATCTGACTAAGAACCTCTTCCGATCTGTAAAGATGTACTAACGAAGATGAAGTAGGTTTATATAAAACTACGTTTTAAACCAATTAAAAGGTGTCTAAACCTTGTTCTCAACAGATCGGAGCATTATTAGTAGCATCATGTGTTAACTTGATAATGCAATGGTCACAATGATTACATTACATATTATTCAAATTCCCCAGTTATACACAATATCACAAAACTTTCAGAGACGTCTACGCAGAGCGTTGCTTTAAAAAAATCGGAAACAAATGTCCTATGTAAAACGCGACATTCAAAACAACATATTATGCAATCCACAGATGCGGTAGGAGTTACTCTCGCAGTGTATCAATGACATCATTCAAAATGAATGGCGTTGGTCAAAATCTATTTAAAGTTGTCTGAAGTGGTAAAAGTACCTCTTCGTTTCGCACTGATAATTGTTTTAGTAGTATATACTATATAGTTTAGTAACGACATCTTGTGGCTGTCTGATCCGTTGAGTTCGATCTTATCTTACAAAGTGCCGTTGAGATTCAAATCTTCGTAACAATGTGTATAATTTCTGTTCTACGACACTGTGTCATAATGAAGTTGATTAGCGTCGCCTTCCTAGATTTTGACTTGGGACCGGCACAATCTAGGAATTCTACAAAATGCAGATTGTATAGCATGGATAACAACTTATTTACAGTTTTCTAAACAGAACATGAAGTCATACTTAATAATTATGGTGAGATTTTGTAATGCGGTGATCTGTTTGGACACATTAAAATTATTATTATTACAATCCCTAACATCGTCTTATGACAAGTTATAAACACTTTTTACAAGTAGCTATGTATGCAATGCTCAGAAGTTTGGGGAACGGAAGATACGAGCGACACAACGAAAACGATTAACATATCGTCCCAAAGGAACCATATAAAGGTGTCGAAGGAGAATCTTACAATATTAGAAATGATCCTATTTTAACGACAAATGTAATATCAGAATCAGAATCAGAATCAGAAAATCAGAATCAGAATCAGAATAATTAGTTATATGAAACTACTAATACAAAAAGTTATATATATATACATATATATATATAAATATATATATATCGTAGGAATCATCATATCTTTCTATACCTCGGCCTCCAGTCCACTCCTCTATGAAATTCTGCATACGCTACTTAGTTTAAGCTGCACGAGCTCTTTGGAATTTACTGTCAAAAGATATCTGTCAGTTTGCTTATCATCCTATCTCGTCTGAAATTCTCATCTCTATTCCGCTAAAAACCCTCCTCTGCTGCTTTCCACTGACGAATGAAAACTTAACTCTTCAAGCTTTCCTATCCTGATTCCACTCCTGCGCCACCACACGACCACCATCATCACCGATTACCACCGTAGCACACCGCTATCTACTCGTTTTGACCTCCCCGGATTCTGACCTGGCATCGAAAGGGACCAAACAACCTGGCTATTCCGGAGTTCATTTCATGTAGCGCCGGTGTTTAATCTGGTCTCCAGTCCAGCATCGTCTGTCTGCGTCTTTCTCTTATCCTCCTCTCAGCCACTCTGACCTTAATGACGGTTATTAACTTAACCCTCAGGCTACAGAGGTTTTTTTGTAACACTGGCTACCAAAAGGGGGGGGTGGTTACCACCACCCCTAGATTTCGTGTTTGTTTTCACATATCATAACTTGTAATATAGCATTGGATTCAGCATTCATTTCTGCACAGAATGGTATATTTAGTTGTACATTATGTGAATGCACCTCGAAATTACATCACTTTTAACAACGGAACCCCCTTAATTAGCGATATTTTATATTATTGCGTACATTTTGTACTTTTGGATAAACAAATATAAAATTATGTGTGTTTTGAAACTGATCTATGTATCCAAGATACACACATACATCCCTACATATGTTTATATACGTATAAATATATATCCATACATAAATATCCATGCATATATATATATATATATCGGTTTACGTTGTGATGCTGTATTCAGCCATTTTCATACAGATTACGCGTATTATTATTTATTTTGATCACTTCCGGTTTTCAAAAGACAAGCATGTAAGTATGCAAATGAAGCCCTACATTCCCTCTAAAGAATGGTATATTTGTTTCTCTTCTAGGAAGAATAGTCAATAACGGGTATATCGGGTATAATGTTTGAATGGCGTGGGCTACCACCATGATGTTTACCTCAAAATGTGCGCCAATGAATCTGCTACAGCTACCTAAAATGTAGAAATTATATTCCATATGAAAAAAATTTTATGCATAAAAACTATGGTCCGCTGTCCGTAACCTGTCGGCGAGTGATTGGTTACAAAGTCGCGGAATGATAACAGGAATAAAAACTTTGATTTTCTCAAATAAAATATTAGATTGTACATAGTGTAAAACATGAAAAATAGAATATAACACAATGGCCATGTATAAACAGTTTCAAATACGCAACGTTAATAAAAGTGTAGTCCTAATAAGCATTGACCATAAATTATAATGAAATCTAAATTGCAATATGACATTATATGTAATGTAAGCTGCTGTTGAAATGCACCGGTCCACCGTAACGCTGGTAAAGCAACATTGCAAATTTTGAGATATACTGGGACAGACACCTTTAAATAACTTTTGACCGACGCTATGTGTTCGAAATTGTCGTTCAATCGCTATTCCAATACCACTAGTACCATTTTTTCTCGACGTTTTCGTGTTTAATCTAATCGTAATCAATAGCACCCAAAAAGCGAAGTCGCGGGAATCAGCTAATTCACATTCGCTCAGTCAAGATAAAATCGATAGCCAGATGGGTGGTAAAAATTGTTTCCAGGTTAAGATTCAAAGGGTGAGACAGGCAGACAGTCAGACGGCTAAGGTGGAAAGTGTTTTCAGCAGAAACGATATGGAAGGTAAGGGAAATTTATAAGTAAATTGAGTTCAACCTAAGCAGCCGCTGTCTCCCTCAACACCATCTGGATAAGGTCAACGTCAAAGGACTTGGTATTCAACCGACGCCAATTGTTTGAAATGTTCGTTCACTGGCTAAACCAATTATACAAGACCAACTTTAAAGACGTAAAAACATTTTTCTGTCGACGTTAACGACCTTTGATGCCAGAGTATGCTATTTTGCAATCGCTACCACCGCCCTCTACAGTACCTACCCTATATATCGGGTACGGTCAACGTCATCGGGATTTTGCACTGCCACTGACCGTACTTTGGTGGTGCCATTCCCAAACCCAGATAAAGCAGGATGGTGACCCGACACATCGTTGCTCTTGCAAAATGTCGCTAAAGACCAACTAACCTAACCTAAATTGACAATGTCATAAACTGCTTAGAGATGTTAAAAATAAATGCTTCATAAGTTCCTTCGATAGCGAGTTCAGAATATTCTTATAATGATCGATATGGCTGAGATCTGCACAATGGAATCTGGCAATCGAAGCCAGCGGCATTCAATGCTCATAGATATGTGGTTAAACCTGGTTGAATCTCTTCACGCCGATTGCTTTTCAACAGCCACGAGATGTCGTAACACAATGAATAATAGCAAAGCCATCTCTACGGACAGAGATAGCTCTCGTAGTATCCATTGTTAAACGACATCTTGTGACTGTTAGGGCTGTTAACGTCAACCGTACTGATGGTTTTAATCCCTTCACTGCCTGTAACTTTGGTGTTGCTAATCTTAAGCTTGTTACGACACAGCGTCGTCAAACAGTTACTTATCAAACCTAATGCCTAAAAAGTTATCCCAGCAATGTGCGTACTTTGTGTTTTACGACACTGTAAACATGATTAGTGTCGCCCTTCTATTTTTGGTTTGGGACTGGCACTGCCTAGCAATACGTGCGTATTTCCTTTTTAACGACCAGCTGCGTGGTAACAAAGACCATTAGCGTCGCCCTCCTCCTTTATCCAGGCTTGGGACTGGCACTGTCAGAAAGCGAACAGTGGCGGAGTTACCTAGCAATTGTACGAATTGCGGATTATACAGGGTGGCGCAAAGAAAGTGGGACCGCCTAGTATAATCTCAAATAATAAATTTTTTTGTAACTTTTTCTTCTAAGAAAAACAAGTAAATTGTTGCCAAATACTAATTTATACCAAATCAGAAATCAAATTCAATGTGTCTTCCTCGGTTCTCAACAGTTTTTTGTAAACGTCTGCGCCAATGGTCAATGCTTCTGTTTATAAACCGTTGAGAGAATTTTTGCCACTCTTCAACGTCCTGTTGCAGTGTCCAGCTTTGACGATTACATATCGCTCGAATATCTGGAAGCAATCCTTGTATTGAGACGTGATCACAGTTCACTTTAGCTCCAGATTCACAACACATCACACTGGTTTTTCCCATCCGAGATACACCGACCGAAACCATGATGCCTCGACTGAAATGTTGACGCTTGCGTAAGAGTCTCTTTGTTGGAACTTGTTTTTTCTTTCTTGCATCAGAATAAACACGATCATTTTGAGAATTAACCGGTGTGGCGAGAGCAAATGTCTTTTCATCTGTAAACCAAATGCTTCGCACACTTCTCTCGTTTGGAAATATGCCATGTAACTGTTGATTTCGCTGCAGGCGATTTAATTTGCAGTTTTCGTTTGTAACTTGCCTTGTTACGCGTTTGTACGGTTGAAGTTGCAAATCTTGCCTTATATTGCGTTGCACTATTCTTCGTGATATGCCAGTTTCTGTTTCAATTTCCCGTAGACTCTTGTGGCTGTGAGGATCATCATCTTGGCTGCAAATCTGCTCACTCACACGCCGAAAATTCCGTGTCCGTGCTGTTCTAACTAATTTCTTACAGCCGCTTCATGATTTACGCGCTGTCGTAGACCTACCATCGGCATAAATGTTTTTACAAAGTCGATTTAGACTTGTTTTACTCCAGGCTTTATTTGGAAACTAAGTAATCATTCGCCTAGCTTCCCATAATTTTACAGTTTAAAAACCGCCCAAAACATAATTTTGCACAAGATTTCATGAGGCGGTCCCACTTTCTTTGCGCCACCCTGTATATCATCGAGAAAAACGAAAAACAATATTTACATGTGTCTTAATATTGTAATAATTAGGGCCTATTGTTCGAAGTATTTAGCATCTGAAAGATTCTGAAGATTTATAAAGTTGGTCATTTAGGTCTATATAAAATTGCTTTAAACAGTCTAAAGGTGTCTAAGGGGATTTTTGATGGATAGGATTAATACGACCGGATAATGCTAACAATCTTACCATTATGGTTTTAACTACGACGCTTCATGTGTACTTTGGTTGTGCTAGTCCCAGGCCTGAATTTAAGAGGAGGGCGACGCTAAATATCTATGTTAACTCACAGCTTCGTTAGACAGTAACTAAATTAAATTAATGATGTCGCATAATATAATTGGTGATGTTCGGATACCTTTAACTTGTAGTTATTCCAAAGTTAAACGTCGTCTTATGACATAAAAGGTCGTTCCTACAATTCAGAAATTTTACAGTGGTTTGGTTAGTTGCTGTTTAACTAGGCTGTGCCATTCCAAAGAAGGTTAGCGTCGCCCTCCTCCTTTCTTCAGGTTTGTGACGGGCACTACCACAGTTGATGAAGTGACGGAATAAATAATCTAAAGTAAGAGAAATATCATGAAAGCATGAGGTCAACATCTCTTTTTATTCTCTGAAAGACTCATTTGCTTTCAGCATGTGGCGCTGCTAAACACCTATACGTTTTGAAGGTCGTAATAACTGGAATCATTTCGCATGGTGCCCACGGGTTCACAGGCTTGCCGAATGATTCGATGCTGTTTACAAGAATATACAAGGACTAGATCGTTAACCGTTGCGTAGGTTCGGACGGACATGCGACCCGCTGTCTCATTTTTCAAATTCCTTTCGGCGGTCTTAGGACGGGCAAACATCTGGTTTTGTATAAAATGAAATGAAATAGGAGGATGAGAGATCATTAGACACTTACGCAATTTTTATTTAATCCAATATTTAACGACATCCTATAGCTACAAAGGCTGTTGACGTCTTTAAAGTGTTTTATGTATTTCAGAAAACTTTTGAAAACATTGCAAGAAAAGACTTACGCAATAGTGAAAACGAGAAACTTATAACGTCCTAACGTCACCATTAAAAGGTTTCTAAAAAGAGCCTTACAATATCCTATCGTATCTAATAATTTATAAAGCGTCTCTTGCGGAATAACTATAAATTCAGAGGCCATAATTATCAGTCAATTTGACTCAGTTCGTTTCGGTAGGTGGCGCTACTAAAATCCTATACGATGGGAAGGTCATAATAACTGGATTCATTTTGTATGCGTCCCATGGGCCCGCTGGATGTTTCGATGTTGTGTACCAGGTTTGCCAGGTCGTCGCGAAAAGCGCGAGTTGGGCTATTTTTCAATACTCTCGCGACTGAAAATTTTGTTCTCGCGACCTCGCGATATTTGGGCTACTTTTGAAAGTCCCGCAGTCGCTACAGCGACATTATGAATTCTCATAAATTGACCGCGGTATGCTAGTGGGTCAGTTAGCCTACTAGCTACTATTCTTAAGTGGTGTTGCTTACGTAATGAGCTTCTTGGTCTTTCCTTGCCCCTTTTCCGCAGGCGTTTGAAAACCATTCTTTTCGATCGTGGTTTGGTGTTGTCAGGTCGGGAGCGCCTCTGAGGAGTATTTCTTGAAGTGGCGCTATATAAATTTACGATTACGATTACGAATAGTTAGTTATAAAATATAAATACATGCTTTACGGAGTACGGACTAGTCTACGGCAGGGGTGGGCAAACTTTTGGCACATTGGGCCACATTAAACGCCAAAAAAATTCGGAGGGCCGGATACAAAATTTCTAACCTGTAGGCCCATAATAACAACTAAAATTTAAAAAGTTTACGGAATTAAAATTAATTGTACTTTGGCTGTAACTTGTGAGATGTATATAACTGTGTGCAGCGTGAAACCAACGCAGGAATCCGGTATGAGATCCGTTGGGCTACAGGCGGCAAGACGGTGCAACACATCGCGCAAGTAGGCAAAGACAGAGCCGAATTTGGGAATTCGCACAATGAGCCAAGCAGCGAGCACAGAACCCGATCTAGTCGCCCCAGAACTCCAAGGTGAGGCCAACGAGAGTCGATCAACAGCGGTCAATTCGACTAGTAACAAAAGCAAGAGCCACTATAGGGCATCATGAGAAAGAGCGAGAAACCACTCGGAGCTGGATAATAACGGCTTCGAGAGACTAAGTTCACATTCGTATTTCCTATTCAAGTCAACGTATGAGGTCAATGTAATGTAACAAGACATTTATATAGCGCCACTTAAGAGTCTCACAGAAGCGCTCAAAAGAGTGACCGATAGAATACTCGAAGTGCTGGGATTTTGCTGTTCAAAGTTAAATCTAGTTTGTTTTGGACCTGACTGAGTGAAATCCATTTAATGTCGTCCTTCTTTGTCTCAGGAAAAGGTCCTTCAAACAACCCACAAAAATAGATTCGAAGCGACCCCCAGGAATGGGATATTTAAAGCGTGGGTAGAAGGATTATAATTTACTATTAGTATTTATTCCAATCGATGTCCGAGCCGTTAGTAGCATTTCCCCGTGTTAAACGACATCTTCTGGCCTTTAGGGCTGTTGACTTAGCCCTCCTCCTTTTCAAGTTTTTGGACTGGCACTAGGAGCAGTAGCGGAGTTGAGTAGTTTGAGAGAACCTTTGATTTGACGTTAACTTAAATATTAACCGTAAGCTTATATATAATCAATAGAACGAAAATGCAGAATTATTTATATATGGATTGGATCCACAGTTTAACGGCAGCTTATGACAACATAGGCCGTTTCCGCCGACAAAGATTAGTTTTAGCATATCACAGCTCTATATAATAGGTGTAGTCCTATTTACAGGTGTTTAAACAGATCTGAACATTATTGTATTGTATTGTATATTGTAATGTATCTATCAATTTGTATAGCCCCTCTCGCAGTGCACACCAATCAGAGGCGCTCCCAGTGCATTATTTTACATTATTAGCAGTATCCAGTATTTAACTAGCTAATTCTCATTGCTTAGATTACAGATTTCCTCAAGTATAATATTACAAAAACTTATAAGGTTGTCTACGTGTAGCTTTGCGCAAAAAACTGGGTACCGGTGTCCTATTTAAACGCGGCCTTCAAATCAACGTATGCCGAGGATCCTGAGTGGCCGAGTGGGTTGGTAGCCTGCTCGTCACATCGGCGCCCCGGGTTCGCTTCCCGGTCGGGTCAGTTTATCAGAGATTAATTTCTCGGATCTTTACTGCGGGTGGCTCGGTCGCAATTTAAACGTGGAGTACGAGGTTGCTTTCTGCCTCCGACACTAATCATCTTCGATATGAAAAAGTGTCGTTAAGCCGAAACAATTTTTCAACGTATGCCATTCACAGATGTGGAAGGTGTTACAATTTCCGGGTCTCGATGACGTTATTCAAGGTGAATAGCGTCGGTGAAAATCTATTTGAAGTTGTCTGAACAAGTCAACATACTGTAGCTCCTCATTTCGCACAGATTCTAGGACATGGAAAAGAAACTGTTACATTGCTATGATTCTTAATCGTAAAACTATTGGTTGTATATAGTTTAATAGCGACATCTTGTGTCTGCCAGAGCCGTTGAGTTCGATCCTATCTTAAAAAGAACTCGGACGATTGAAATCATCCTAGCAATCTGTGCAATAATTATTTCTCTTTAGCGGAACTGTGTCGTAGCAAAAGGATGATTGGTGTCACCCTCCTTTTTTCGGGTTAGGGACTGTAACTATCTAGGAATGGTTAGTTACAGTTTAACGACACTTTGTCATAACAAAGATGACTACTAGGGTCACCGTCCTCCATTCTTAGACTTGGGATTGGCACAACCTCAGGCAGGAATGTGGTGAAGTTATATAAGAAATGCAATTAAAACGAAATAGAGATGAGAATAGCATACACAAGGTAAAGAAACGAGACGCTTATAGTGTTATCAAGATATCATTAAAAGGTGTCTAAACAGAACCATGCAATATCACCATAAATATTCATTGTTTAACGGCATGAAGCAACTTATCCGTCACTGTATAATGATACATATGTTGCTATAAATGATTTTATTCAAATTAAACAATATTTCGCAACATTTGTCCCACACATTAAATATTAAAAGCGAAAAACATTCTTAATAGAAATTCCTAATCATATAATTATAATAATGACATTAGCTTTTTACTCTATTTTTGAATTTTGAAGCGATTTTTTTATTATTCTTCAGTGTAATGACATCTTATGACAACATTTACCGTTATTATCGTAGCATACATCAAATAATGGTAATTTCACAAACATTATTTCGCAGTTAATGCACGCGATTAACGCGTTAAATCTGTTGGACTATTAGCGCGATTAAATATTTCATCTCGATTAAATTTTAATAACAAAGGGAGTTCTTACGTATAAATTTATCGAATATAGGACATCAATTTATTTATTAAGTTGATGCCGAAGCCAAAAGTCTTAGGCTGAGATTGGACTTAATTAACTCAGTAGTGTTGGGCTAACTCGTCGGCAACCAAAACAATTTCCGGTTAATGGCGGTGTAGACTTGCCTAGTTTTTTTAGTATAGATAATTTCTGTGAAAGTTTCTGTGAGTTTGGTTTGATTTTCATTCTTATTGTATTCTCTAGAACGGGTTATTCTTATCTAAAAAATTAAAATGTCGGAGGAAAACATCGAGGCAGAAATCGTGCGATCTTTAATGAACGGTCAGTTCATTTTTGAAACGGCGGATATGGTAGCACACAGGCATTGTAAAATAGTCACTCTGAATATTTATTCAAACATTGCTTCACACAAACCAACACTTGCACCATTATCTAAGGGAACAGACAGACAGAAAAAACATTCAATAATACGTTGCAAAAGTAATTAGCTTCATTATCCTGATTTCTTTAGTCTTATTTTTGTCTGGTAACCTTAAACACAAGCCTGTTGAACTAAAGAAAAAACAGCATAATTATATAGGTTTTTAAACGGCAATTTAAAGGTGTCCAAATAGATTAACATTATTAGTCATAATATTAAGAATTTAGAGACAAAGGCCGATGACGTCGATAGAAAACAATTCTTGAACAGCTCCCACTGTTGTTTAAGTTCATCTAAACATCTCTTGGTTAGTTAACGACGATGTATTACTAGGACTAGGACTGCCTTGGCTCAACGCCGGGCATGGTCAACCCTGTCACGGCGCGTACTGTGATAGTGCCGGTCCGAAGCCTCGATGAAGGAGGAGGGCGACGCCAATCACCTCTGTTATTACACATCGTCGTCAAGTAGTAACTACTTCTTGTTGTCGCGTTGAAATAAAAAACTAATCAATGACTGAACTTTTTCCAAAATTAGGTCGTAATACAATGTTGACGTTAATGGCCCTGATATCCATGAGACGACTTTCAACCATTTATGCTAGTGATATTAGGAAATGATTAGACCATTGCAACTCAAACTGTGGTCCTTGGTCTAGTGCTGGTCGGCGATTGATTGGTCTCCGGGAACGATAAATGGAATCAGAATCTTAATTATATTTTATTGTATTTATAGATTTATATAGCGCCTCTACCAGTGAACACCAATAAGAGGCTCCCAATGTGAGAGACCCCTAGCGAAAAGAGAGGTCTTGAGACAGCGAAAGGAAGCACCTGGATCATCGGTTAATATCAAAGAACATCATGGTACTTAAATAAATTATTTACAATTTAAAACATATGGAATTATAGCTTGACATGGTGTTTATCATAGTTGTTAAAAACGGTAGAATCAAAATAAAAAACGGAAAAAACGTCATTTTATTAAAAAACAAACAAAAAAAAACGGTGAAAAAACGGAAAAGAAAATAATTCGCATTTTGGATAACTTGGAAATTCAAATAACTTTTATAAATATTATTTCCTGTTCTCTGCTGTTTATTTCTCAACTGATGACTCTAAATAGTGACTTAAATTAGTTGAATCCTTAGATGAATCCCTGAAAGGAGAGAGACAACGTAAGGGATATCAGACAAAAATAAAATTAAACAAATAATAACAGACAGTAAATAAATAAATAAAGTTACATAAAAAAATAAAAAACGGAAAAAAACGAGACGAAAAATAAAAAACGAAAAAAACGACGTTTTTTGGAAAAAAAACGAAAAAAAAGTTTTTTACAACTATGGTGTTTATGCATAATAAACAGTTTGAAACATTCAACAGTAGCAAAGCTATAAGCTTGTTTGTAATAAAGAGTTACAATAGCCTAAATTTTTGTGATTGTGATATCTAATCATGATATACATGTGGTGTAAGTTGATGTGGAAAAACACCGGTCAGCGGTTAGGCTGGAGATGCAAGTTTGAGATGGACTGGATTAGACACCTTTAAATAGCTTACGAGTGATGCTATATGTGTGAAATATTCGTTTAATCGTCAATCTCGTGTCAGTGTACTATACTAAGATAATAATTTATTTCTACGCTAACGGTCTTTGATGCCACAAATGCTGAGTAACTAAGCGATCGCTAGGACCTCACTTAAAAGGACCTAGCCAATTATACAGGGTTAGGTCAACGTAAACGGACTTGTCACAGCCACTAACCGTACTCTGGTACTGCCAGTTCGAAACCTGAATAAACGAGGAGGGCGACGCCATTCATCTTTGTTGTATTGTATTGTATTTGAACACTTGTTATAGCGCCCCTGCCAGATTGCCCATTCAGAGGCGCTCCCGACTACTGCGCGGACGCTGAATCGGAGTTTCACGCCGAAGCGCATGAGCAATTGCGAGTGAAGGACTTGCCCAGGGTCCCTACGCGGCTGCTTGAGGTGGATTCGAACCCGCAACCCTCCAGCTGCAAGGCACCGAACATACCCCTATACCACCGCGGCCCAGTATATTGTTGCGATACAGCGACGTTAAACAGCAACTAACCCAACCTAAGCTAATAATGTTATGATGTGTTTGGACATCTTTAAATACAATTAAAATTATTTACTTCACAATTTCCATCAATCGCGAATTCTTCACACAATTTGGTCATAAAAAACTCTTAATTCTGATTTTTTTTTATCGAAGCCAATGCCCATTGATGCCTAAAGATGTTTAAACCTGGTAGAATCTCTTCACATTTTAAAACAATGGCGTATTAATGACGTCGATGTGAGTGCCCTGGCAGCCACTAGACGTCGTTACACAATGACTTATAATAGCTCATGTCAAATAGAAAGCTGGGATTTGAACGCCTTGAAACGGGTGATGCCAGTCCGAAGCCTGGATAAAGGAAGAGGGTGAAGCTAATCGTCTTCGTTAAAACGCAACGTCGTTAAACTGTAGCCAACCGAATCGTCAGAATTGTGTTTGTTTTGGGCCTGACTGTTATTTTATTTAACCACAGCTTAACCCTAGGGCTACCAAGCTTTTTTGTAACACTGGCTACCAAAGGGGGGTGGTTAACACCTCTCTGGATTTCGTGTTTGGTTTTACATATCATAACTTGTAATATAGCAGTGAATTAAGCATTCATTTCTGCACAGAATGGTATATTTAGTTGTACATTATGTGAATGCATCTCGAAATTACATCACTTTTAACAACGGAACCCATTAATTAGCAATATTGTATATTATTGCGTACATTTTTTACTTTTTCGATAAACAAATATAAGATTATGTGTGTTTTGAAACTAATCTATGTATAAAAGATAATCATCCCTACACATGTTTATATAGTATAAATGTACATCCATACATATATATCCATACATATATATCGGTTTACGTTGTAATGCTGTATTCAGCCATTTTCACACAGATTACGCGTATTATTATTTATTTTGATCACTTCCGGTATTGAAAAGACAAAGATGTTGGTATTGGTATGCAAATGAAGCCCTACATTCCCTCTAAAGAATGGTATCTTTGTTTCTCTTCCAGGAAGACAAATGAATACGCTACACACACAAAACTAAGGGGGGAGTGCTTCCATTCAGCCATTTTTCACGCATGTTAGGCGTATTATTATTTATTTTGAGCACTTCCGGTTGTCTCAGGTCAACTCGGTGACCATAGAAATGTAGCCCCACATTCCCTCTATAGAATGGTATTTCGTGTTTGGTTTCACATATCACAACTTGTAATACACCATTGGATTCAGCATTCATTTCTGCACAGAATGGTATATTTAGTTGTACATTATGTGAATCCACCTCGAAATTACATCACTTTTAACAATGGAACCCCTTAATTAGCGATATTTTATATTATTGCGTACATTTAGTACTTTTTGGATAAACAAATATAAAATTCTGTGTGTTTTGAAACTGATCTATGTATCCAAGATACACATACATCCCTACATATGTTTATATACGTATAAATATACATCCATACATATATATCCATACATATATATCGATTTACGTTGTGATGCTGTATTCAGCCGTTTTCACACAGATTACGCGTATTATTATTTCTCTTCCAGGAATATAAATGAATACGCTACCGACAAAAAACTAAGGGGGGAGTCCTTCCATTAAGCCATTTTTCACGCATATTACGCGTATTATTATTTATTTTGATCACTTCCGGTTTTCAAAAGACAAAGATGTAGGTATGCAAATGAAGCCCTACATTCCCTCTAAAGAATGGTATATTTGTTTCTCTTCCAGGAAGAAAACTGAGTACGCCATAGACGAAAAACTAAGGGGGGTCGTATCAACCCCCTGGTACCTCGGGTATATCGGGTGTAACTTTTGAATGGCGTGAGATATCACAATGATGTTTACCTCAAAATGTGCGCAAATTATCCTGCTACAGCAACCTAAATTATCAAAATTATATTCCACATGGAACAAGTTTTTTAATCAAAAAACCTAGGAGGGGGGGTCGTAATAACCCCCCCTTGGTAGCCCGAGGGTTAAAGGTGTCAAACGGAGCTTTACAATTTCACTAATATTCAATATTTTGCAACATAAAGTAGTTCATCTCATACTGTCTGTGATTATTATGTACTGACAAATTTCATTAATTAACTAACAAAGCATACATGTATTACAATTGATTAAGGTATTCATTTAAACTGTTCATGTATCTAACAAAATACTATAATAAAAATGTTTATTAACCAATAAAGTATACATGTATTATAATTGTGTAAAGTACTCTTTCAAACTGTTCATCTTTGGACCTGACTGATTCATGTATAATTATTTATATACAATAGGTATGCCCTTATTTTAAGGTGTTTTTACAAATCTGAACATTATTAGTAGTATCCAGTGTTTGACTGGGTAAATCTTATTGCTTACAGTACAGATATCTCCAAGTATAATATAATATTACAAAAACTTGTAAAGTTGTCTACGTAGAGTGTTGCATTAAAAACAGGATACCAGAATCCTATTTAAACACGGCCTCCAATGCAACGTATGCGATCCACAGATGTGGCAGGTGTTACTCTCTCTGGGTCTCAATGACATTATTAAATGGTGAATAGCGTCAGTAAAAATCTATTTAAGGTTGTCTGAACAAGTCAACGCACAGATTCTTGGACATAGAAAGAAACAGTTACATTGTTATGATTCGTAATTGTAAAACCATTAGTAGTATATAATTTATTAGCGACATCTTGTGGCTGCCAGAGTCGTTGAGTTCGATATCTCATAGGTCGTGGATAGAGTCACGCCCGACGTCAGCCTATCGTCGGGACTAGAATCACGCCCGCTACGCAATTGGTCATTTCATGTCACATGATTTTGTGCACGTGAAAGAATTCGACCAATAAACTCTCCCGAATGCGGTGGACGATTGATCACTATGTTTTCTAATGACGACATTAACCCTAACCCTGACCCTAACCGACACTCACGACGCCTAACCTGACTAACCGACCCTCAAGAGTGTCCGTCATTTCAAAATTCCAATGGACTGCGCAAGTTCACGTGGGTATTCTTTAGCCAATAATGCGACGGGCGTGATTGTAGTACTGGGGTTCCGCTAACGCCCGGGGCGTGAATGGATCCACTACGTATCTTATAATGTACCTGGACGAATGAAATCATCCTAGCAACGTATGTAGTTTCTGTTTAGCGGCATTGTGTCATAACAAAAGGATGATTGCTGTCTCCCTCCTTCCTTTCAGGTTGGGGACTGTAACTATCTAGCAATGGCTAGGTACAGTTTAACGACACTGTTTCATAACAAAGATGACTACTTGGGATCGGCAGTACCACGGGCATAGATGTGGTGAAGTTATGTAGGCCTATGCAATGCAGTGACAAGTAAGTATTGACATTAAAGAGAATGAGGTGCAAAACGTTACGAAAATGATGTACTTATAGCGTCATAAATACATCATTAAAAGGTGTCTAAGCAAAACCTTGCAATATCACCATAAATACTCATTCATTCATTCATTCATTCATTCGGAACATTTATATAGCGCCTCTTCAAGAAACTACTCAGAAGCGCTCCCGGCCCAGCCACGACTAAAGAAAAAGACTTGAGGGACTTGTAGAACCCTGCCGGAGGTCATTCCAGGTGGAAGGTCCCACAACCGAGAAAGCACGGCGTTGCTTAATAGCCAAGCGTGCCCGTGGAACTAGGAGCTCACCCCTCGTCGTAGAACGAAGCGCCCGACGCACTGCAACGTCGGACACTGGGCGGCAAAGATCACGCAAGTAAGATGGAGCACAGCCAAGAACGCAGCGAGAAACTAGAGCAGCAGTGCGGTATGAGATCCGCTGAGAGATAGGCAGCCAGTGCAACACATCACGTATGTATGCAGAGACAGGAGAGAACTTAGGTAGTCGTCCAATGAGACGCGCAGCCGAGCGTAGAACTCGATCTAGTCGCCCCAGAACCCCAAGTGGAAGGCCAGCGAGTAGGGAGCAACAGTTGTCAATTCGACTGGTAACAACGGCGTGAACAAGGACCACGACCGCATCATGAGAAAGAGAGCGAGAGACCACTCGAAGCTGACGAAGCTGATATGTATGTATGTATGTATGTATGAGCACTTGTTATAGCGCCCCTTCAAGATTTCTACTCAGAGGCGCTCCCGACTACAGCGCGGACACTGAATCGGAGCAATTGCGCGTGAAGGACTTGCCCAGGGTCCCTACGCGGCGGCTTGAGGTGGATTCGAACCCACAACCCTTCGGCTGCAAGGCACAGAACATACCTCTACACCACCGCGCCCCACAATAATAACGATAATAACAACTCCGTGCAACCAGGCTCACATGTTGAGACAAAGTAAGCTCAGAGTCAAGAGTAAGTCCCAGATCACGAACTGTAACTGAAAAGGTTATGTGAGGAAAGAGCAAGGTAAGTTGGGAAAAGTCGATACCCTGCAGTTGTCTACGGCTACCCAACCAAATAAGTTGTGTTTTAGAGGGATTTAAGAGTAGCCGAGGATAGATGGCACACCAAAACTTTTATGACATGTTAGGTTAGCCCAACACATAAATGTGATTCTCTTGTAAACCAAAATGCGTCGTTGAGAACAATTCAGAAAGGCATACAAAAATTTTAACTAGTTGGAATTTATCGACACTGTCATAACAAAGATGATAAGAGTCGCCGTCCACCGTCATCCTCCCCTGTTGGGACTGGCACCAACACACGTAGTGGCAGAGTTATTATAGCGTCTGAGAGATACGATTAAAAGGTGTCAAAGCAGATCCTTAAACTATAACTAATAATCATACTTAATAACGATATCTTTCCTCTTCGAACAATCAACATTTCGCGTGATTTGCTAGAATTTAAACGTAAATTGTTACGCTCGGCCCAGAGCATGATGTTTCTATTTCAAAGTGTAATGGTGCCTTATGACATGAGAGGCCGTTGAGGACAATTCAGAAATGCATACAGTAACCTTAATATATATATATATATATATATATATATATATATATATATATATATATATATATTAATGTCATAAGATGACGTTAAACCATCTAATCAAAATATCCTCCAAAAAGAAAAAAAAGCTGAATTATACGAAAATTATCTTCGCAGACATCAACGACTTTTCCGCCATAGGATGTTAAACATTGGACCCAGCTGATCATTTTATTGGTCTAAAGAAGAAAACGAAGGTCGAGGAAAAAGACCGTGACAGCCGATGTCGTCAAACGTTGGACGAACTGAAAACATTTTATTGCAATTGACCGATTACTTAGCTGCGATTTAATCTCTATTCTGTCTTGGTGATGACCTAACAATTGAACGATAGAAAATCCATTATATGTACAGTCACAAAACACCAATTTAAAGGTGTCTAAGCACATTGACATTATCAGCACTATTTAGCGTTTAATTTATTGCATCGAAGGCCGTTGACGTCGAAAGAAAACAGTTTTTGAGCAGCTCTCACTGTTATGTTATGAGTTTCTGTAAACACCGCTCAGTAAGTTGCTGTTTAATAACTCTGCGTTATAACGAATATGATATGTATCTCCCTCCTCCTTTATCCGGGCTAGGGACTGATTCCACCGATCTAAAGCCTTGATAGAGTAGAAGGGTGTGCTTGGGACTGGTATCAAATGCACAACAAGATGGTGTATTTCTATAATCCGTAATCTCGTGGGTTTATGATGAGCATTGACAATACCTTCATACCTACACCACTTATTGTCTCTTGTTCTGATGTTTTCTCCCACCTTATTGCCCACTTGGCCAACCTGTCTTTTGCTGAAGGGTGTTTTCCGTCATGCTTTAAATCTGCTCTAGTCACGCCTTTACTAAAAAAACCCGACCTTGACACCAGCAACCTTTCAAACTTTAGACCTATCTCTAACCTCAATAACATTTCCAAGATCCTTGAACGTCTTTTTCTTACACGTATCAAGAAACACATCACTTCTTCACCTAACTTCAGCCCTTATCAGTCAGCTTACCGCGAAGGCTATTCCACTGAAACTGCTCTTGTCTCTACACTGGATAACATCTTCTCCTGTGTTGACAATGGTAAAGCCTGCCTCTCAGTATGTCTTGACCTCAGTGCAGCCTTCGACACCGTAGACCACCAGCTACTTCTTTTAACACTAACCAAAAGCTTCGGTGTCTCTGGGACTGCCTTAAACTGGTTAGCTTCTTACCTGAGTGACCGTAGTCAGCAGGTAGGCATCGGTACCGCTCGGTCTGAGCCCACGCTTTGTACTGCTGGAGTACCACAAGGATCTGTCCTCGGTCCTTTATTATTTACAGTCTTTACTTCCCCAATCAGTCATATAGCTAAGCACTTTGGAATCCAATTACAACAGTACGCGGATGATACTGAGCTACATATTGCTCTGTCACACACTGACCAGTCTGGTAAACTAAAACTTGAAGAGTGCCTCTCATCTATGTATGCATGGTTCTGTTTCAATGGTTTGGCCATAAACCCAAACAAGTCTGAGGCAATTCTGTTCGGTTCAGGCCAACGCCTGCGTTCTTTCCCTTCACTTTCTAGTGTCGACCTCGCAGGCACTGCTGTGTCTCTTTTAGATACTGTCAAAACACTTGGGGTAACCCTGGACAGTAAGCTCACATTCCGACCACACAAAACAAACCTTTGTAAATCTTGTTTCTATCACATCAGGGCAATACGGCACATCAGGTCGGTTCTAACAAAGAATATGTCTCAAACTATAGCCTGTTCACTTGTATCCTCTCGTCTTGATTATGCTAATTCCCTTTTTGTGGGTGTCTCAAACCTTGAACTCAAAAGGCTGCAACGAATCCAAAACTCCTTAGCTCGTGTAGTGATGCGTGTCCCACTACGAACATGCTCCTCAGTCCTACTCCACGAGCTGCATTGGCTTCCTGTTGAATTCAGAATAAAAGTTAAATTGGCCTGTTTGACCTACAAAGCCCTCAGTACCAGCACACCTACCTATATTCATGCACTACTAACTCCTTACATCCCTCCTCGTTGCCTGCGATCATCAAGTACGGGTCTTCTAGCTGAGCCACGATGCAGAACAGTTATGGGCTCTCGTGCATTCCACGCCTCTGCTCCAAGGGAATGGAATCGACTACCACTTTCTCTTCGTAGCTCAACTTCACTTCCTTCCTTCAAAAAGCGACTCAAAACTCACTATTTCTCCTTGGCTTTCAAGGATTTAGAAATCTAAGTGCATCTTCACCTGGCGGCTGACTATCCGCGCCTCAGATTCACATTTCGGTGTGACCTTGCGCGCGTTACAAATTTATTTAATAATAATAATAATAATTGAGGACATCAAAAGATTGGAAACATTCGAAATGTGGATTTTGCATAGGATGGAAAAAGTTGTTGGATGGAAGGAATAACAAAATGTGGAGGTGTTTTAAAGGGCTGGGAAAGAACGATCTATGATAGCTACGTTAAGGTTGCGAAAGAGAAAAATGATTGGTCATATCCCAAGAGGAGACTCACTCTTGATAAGCGTCATTATGGTCAGAGTGGCGGAGAGAAGGACTACAAAATGGGTTAAACACTTGAGGCTACTGATAATATTACGATTTGATTAGACCAGTGTAACTCAAGCTGTGGTCCTTAGTCTAGTGTTGGTCGGCGATTGATTGGTCACTGGGCCGCGGATTGATAACGAGAACCACAATCTTCATTGTAGTTAAATAAATTATTAAACTGTTTACAATGTAAAACATAAAGAATAATAGTCTGACACGGTGTTGATACATAATAAACAGTTTGAACCTTGCAACAGTAGCAACATTTTAAGCTTATTTATAATAAACAGTTACAATAAATTATTTTTAAATCTAATCTCCGCGGCAACACGTCCATGCCAATGTGATTCTCCTTACAGATTTTATTTTGGTTATAGTTACAGTTATAGTTAATGGATTTTTATTTTAGTTAATTTTAGTTACTACTTAGTTACAATAATTAAGGCTATAAGCAAAATTGTGCGTATTAACACGCTATTTCACAGTCAACGTATGTAGTGTCCAGTGACTGATCGTATACTTACAGTGTCTGGAATTGATGTTCAATGTTAAAATGTTGTTTGTTTTGGACCCGCACAGATTAAATCCATTCTCATCTCGTTTTCTGTATATCAGGAGTAGGTTCATCAAGCGACCCTCGAACATAATTTCGAATTCATTACGAGGTACAGCATATTTGAAGCGTCGGCTGCTGCAAAATTATAATTATTACTATTTTGTTTGCATTACATTTTTTATAATTCTTTTACTGACAGAGCAGTTGATATTAGTTCCCCTTGTCAAATGACATCTTTTGGCTTCGTCGTCCTTTTTCAGGCTTTGGACTGGCACTACGAGCAGTAGTTGAGTAGTTGGGTAGAACTGTTAATTTTTACATTATGATTAGATATTATTACTGTGCCTGATTGAATTGACTATAATTACCTATTAAACGAAATGTCGAATATATAACTTCGTTCGAAACCTATTAAAAGGTGTCTAAACGGATCGTAGTAGTAGCCAGTGTTTAACTGGATAATTCTCACTGCCTACACTAGAGCTTTCCTCAAATTGCTAGGTAGTATAAAATAATTACACGACACTTTTTAAAGATGTCTACGTATAGCATTGCGTTAAAGCTGGATACCGGTGTTCTATTTAAACGCGGTTTTCAAATCAATAAATAAATAAACAATTTATTAATCCACTCCAAGGTTTAACGTCGTCATATGACATCAAAGACCGTTGACGACAATTTAAAACATATACAGTGCAGTGAAAATGAATTCATAGCGTCCCAAAGACACCATTTATGACTGTCAAAACATAATGTGTCTTAAATTTTGATAGACCGCAGCGTCTCATTTGTTTGTGTTGTGGAAATAGACTGCCTGTTATTTTGCTTAAATTTTAAGTAAATAATTTTGCTTCCTAAATATTTGGGTCCGCGATCTATGCCTAGAATAAAATACAGCCCGTAAAAACAAAGTTTTTTTACTATATCCATCTAGTATCCTATAATGCGTCTTATGAAGCAGTTACCTCTACAAATATATAGTCCGCGTTCATTTTACGACTGCGGCCAATCACAACCCTGGCCAATCACAACGGTGCGTTTCGGAAAAGGGGATTCCCCGATTCGAAAAGTTGAGTCCCCGATTCTATAAGCTAGCCTTTTTTTGGGGAGCTGAAATTTTGATAGAATGAAGTGTGTGCGAAGGCGAGTCTGTCTGCCAAGTTTCACGACGATTGAATGATTGTAAGTGATCGAACTAGTCGTCGCAAGATTTGACTATTTAGCCTGTGGCTCAATCAATCAAGATGCAAACAATCAAGCAAGCAAGCAAGATTGCAAGCAAGCAAGCAAGCAAGATTCCCGCAAGTTAAACTAGATGGATAAATAAAAAGAACCAATAGTAAAAACAAAGTTTTTTACTATATCCATCTAGTATCCTATAACGTGTACTCTGAAAATAGTCCGCGTTCATTTTACAACATAGCACGCTTAACGAGGCAGCGCACCCATTATTGTTGCAGCCAATCACAACGCTGGCCAATCACAACGGTGCGTTTCGGAAAAGGGGATTCCCCGATTCTATAAGCTAGCCTCTTTTGGGGAGCTGAAATTTTTATAGAATGAAGTGTGTGCGCGGGCGAGTCTGTCTGCCAAGTTTCACGACGATTGAATGATTGTAAGTGATCGAACTAGTCGTCGCAAGATTTGACTATTTAGCCTGTGGCTCAATCAATCAAGATGCAATCAAGATTCCCGCAAGTTAAACTAGATGGATAAAAAGAAAGGGTCCCTGTCACAAAAAGTCTTAAACCCGGCCTTTGAATCAAATGTGGCAGATGGTAATCTCGCCGGGTCTCGATGACGTTATTCAAGGTGATACCTAAGAATAACTTGTAACTAATTGTATGGTCAGCATTGA
Source organism: Aporrectodea caliginosa (assembly GCA_020284085.1). Classification (NCBI taxonomy): domain Eukaryota; kingdom Metazoa; phylum Annelida; class Clitellata; order Crassiclitellata; family Lumbricidae; genus Aporrectodea; species Aporrectodea caliginosa. Next base: position 4,326,033 of record JACEVL010000130.1, on the reverse strand, counting down.
AAACTAAAACAATGGTCAAATCTGCACCGGAGAGCACTCTGATCGTGCCAGTCCCAATCCTCGATGAAGGAGGAGGGCGACGCCAATCATCGCTGTTATGGCACGGCGCCGTCATCAAGCAACCACTAATGGTATTCGCGTTGAAATAACTAACAAACTATATAATATATCCCATAAATAACTGGACCTTTCGCTATTAAGTCGCATAATAAAGAGTATAAAACATGCAACAGCAACAAAAGCATACGTGTTATAAACTGTAACAATAAATTATTATGAAATCAAATTTTAATATAACAAATTATCTATGTAATGCAATCTGATGTTGAAATGCGTTGGTACGAGGTAAGGCTGGTAAATTAAACACAGGTCCACAGCATCAGAAAGTTTGAAAAAATCATTGGATTGGACACCTTTAAATAGCTTAGCAACGACGCTATATGTTCAAAATTTCTCCAATTGTTAGTGATTCTGCCATCAGACGTCGCTCTCAGTCACCGGTATATAAGATTTCTGTCGTCTAATTTTAACTCCGCCACTGTAACAGTTCGTACTCTGTCAGTGCCAGTCTCAAGCCTGGATGAAGGTGGAGGGCGACGCTAATGATCTTTGTAATCACACAGTGTCGTTAACCCTCTGAAGTACCCCTGGGGGTATTTTTGACCCCCACATATATTTATTGTATATATTTCCTCAACTATGCAATGCATGCGTATTAACTTCTAAGACATTGATTCTATGTTTCTGCGCAACAGATTCATTAAATTTAGTACGTCATTCTTGAAGCAGGGAACCAGTATTGGTGTTTGACAGAGAACGTAAACAAATAGTAGTGCAAATATGGCGACCTATTCGCATAGCGCGGTGATGAAACATATTAATGAGTGGTTAGACAGTGAAAACGACGTATCTGACTTGAGTGATGGTTCAGATCCGTCAAGTGATGAAGAAGATGAGTTGGAAGTACAAAATGTACAGCCGTCAGATGAAGATATGGACATAGCTGGAGATGCTCATGACGATGATGTCACGGACCTTTACAGCGTTGATGCACACGAACCCGTTGACACTGTGTTGGACTATTCCTTCTAGAGGCAGGTAGGCCTACTGCGATGTGTTGGCCATGGATACTAACCAGACGAGCGGATCCTCGGATCTATGAACAGGCGTCTATGAAGCGTTGCTTACTTGCGCTGGGAATTCCTGAGGCTGAGAGACCCGCACCAGACGCCAGCAAGAAGAGAGGAAGGTGTCATGTGTGTCCCAGAGTGAAAGACACTAAAGTGAATTATAGATGCAGTAAGTGTCAGCAGTTCGTTTGCGGAAATCATGCAGCGAAATCATTCGTGTGCAATACATGCAAGGACGACTAATTGAATATTTTCGAACACGCTTCCTTGTCAAGAAGATCGATACGAACCACAGACCTATATCTTCTTATGATATATTATAATTTGGATGCTATGACTTCAGATACTATATCTACTATGTTGATATTGTGCATTAGTTGTTTCATTGGAAATATTATACTCAAAACATGCTTAAAATAGTGGGGGTCCTTTTGACCCCCAGTGGTACTGAAACGTGTTTTTCAAAAAGGGGTGCCACCGAGGGTTAAACCGAAACGACTACTACTAATTCGGTCGACGGTATAAAGAACTTCTATCTATTGTTACAGTAGTCGATATCTGTCGTCGTCGATACTGATGGTCGATTTGATTAATCCCAGACTTTCAAAAACACATTTTCACGTATCCACGTGCGCCGTTATGGACATCACAAAATCTGAGTTTGAATTCAATCGAATACACTCAAATGCTTATAATCATATGGAGCTGATTTTATTTAACATATTTTGAAAAGGTAACATTAGCAAAAGTATGATTAGTATAAACAATGACAACAAGTTATTATGAAATATAATAGTAACATAAAATTTTGTATAAGTAAGATACGATGATGCTGAATAGCACCGTAATGGTTCAGAGCTTCAGAATGTTTGAAATAATTGTATTAAACACCTTTAAATAGTATTCAGCCGACGTTTTGTGTTAGAAATTTTCGTTTAATCGTTAGCGCAAAATCACACTAAAAACTGCACAAGACATTTTGTATCGAAGTTAACGGCCTCTGATGCCAGATGTCGTTTAAATATTGGTAACATAAGCAATCGCTAACATCTCTCCCAACAGCGTCGTTAAAAAGCAAGTAACCTAACCTCAGCTAATAATGTTATGATCTGCTTAGACATCTTTAAATATCATTTATATTTCACAATTTCCTTCAATCGCGAGTTCATGACACACTTTGCTCATTGAAAACGTTTAATCCTAAGCTATGAAGCTGAGAACTGTACAGAGGAATTTTCCACTGAAAGCCTAAAGATATGTGGTTAAACCTGGTAGAATCTCTTCACATTGGAAATAAATCCAATTGCGTATAGATGCCGATTACTTTGCCTCAGAGGCGGTCGATGGTGAAGGCCTTGGCATCAAGAAGATGTCGTTACGCAATAAATAATAGCATAGTCGTCTATAACGATATAAATAGCAATGGTTGTATCCAGTGCTAAACGACAACTTTTGGCTGCCAGGGCTGTTAACGTCAACCATACTTCATAATAATTATTAATCAGAAGCGAAATTACTTTGAAGTACAGATTGGGCGAAATTTCCAATAATATAGCGTCGATTGAAAGACAATAAAAGGTGTCCAAGCCCTATTCGACGTATCGTGAGTTAAGCAATATCTTAGGCGATCAGGGTCGTTGACGTCAACCGAACCGTATACATTAACCAAACTAATTCGTAAAGTTCTCACTTTTAGCGTAGAAGATCAGTATTTTTCAAAGCAAGTTGCAACTCAAACGTTTTAAAACGTCGTCCTATGACATCAATGGAAATTGACGATAATTTTTCTATTTATACTGAATTTCCTTTGTATCGTTTTCGATTATCGTTGGAATTTTCCTTCGATGCTCTGATGATAGTTTTGTCACTCGGGTATAAATCAGGAGCACATTGGCTCGTTGCTGTTTAAAAACGTTGTCATTATAAAGATGATTAGCGTCGCCCTCCTCATTTATCCAGGTTTCAGACTGGCACTGCCAGATTACAGTAGTTGTCTAACATCATAGGGATACTAGGCTTTACTTCGTCGCCCTCCTTCTTTATCCAGGCTTTGGACTTGTGATACCAGAGTACGGGCACTGACTGAGTTGAATTTTATGGCTGTATTACATGTATACCGAAACGAACGGTTGAAAGTATTCGCCCTGTAAGTGAAGGAAGGAGAGCAGTGTAGTGCCAGTCCGAAGGGCGAAGAAAGGAGGCGGGCGACTCAAATCATCTTTGATATGTGGCAGTGTCGTGAAATAGTAACTAAGCAGCTAACGGTTCCGTATTTCTGTATTATGTCGCATGAACGTTTAGAACTGTTGAAAATAATTACACACCTCGTTTAAGTGTTATTTTCGCTCTATAAGTTAAAGCAAAAGCGTGGTTTACTTAGATCCAATCTAGCTCCGACAGATGTTTTTCTGAAGTAAGTAACTATGAAACTGTTACAAGGCAGCGGTCATTCCCGTCTTACTATGACGGAGAAGCAAAAAGAAATGCCATATATGAGGGTCAGTGTGTGTGTGTATGAGCACTTGTTATAGCGCCCCTTCAAGATTTCTACTCAGAGGCGCTCCCGATTACAGCGCGGACACTGAATCGGAGTTTCACGCCGAAGCGCATGAGCAATTGCGAGTGAAGGACTTGCCCAGGGTCCCTACGCGGCGTCTTGAGGTGGATTCGAACCCACAACCCTCCAGCTGCAAGGAACCGAAAATACCCCTACACCACCGCGCCTTACGGTGTGTCTATACAGGGTGCGGCAAAATAAAGTAATCCCCTGCAGTGTTTGGTTGATATCTCAAGAACGAAGTTGGATTTTTATAAGAAAATTTACACGGCCATTGGTCATTCATATCTACGTACAATTGCCAATTTACATTATATTATCACAACAATTGACTAAGTTATGCTATTTGAACAGAGACAAGCCCACGCTTTATAACGTGCAAATTTTACGGTTGCGTTATTGGTTGTACTGTAGCATTTATTATGAAAACAAAAAACAGGGCACCAAATTCCCCAGATCTCAACCCCCTTGACTATCACGTGTGGGGAGCCATGCTGGAAAGGTATCACAAACTCCAGCCGAAGCCAAAGACAATCGTCGAGTTGAAAGCCGCTTTGCAGTCAATATGGGACGATATGCCACAGGCGCCGATCAACAAGGCGATCAAGAACTTTACCAAACGGCTGAAGGCATGCGTGCAGGCCAATGGTGGACACTTTGAACACTTAATGTAAAATTGAAAGTGCAATTCGTAAAGCTTTGTTGTAAAAATATTTCAAGTTGTACCATTTATTTTTCTTGTTTCTTTACAAAGTAACTATTTTTAACCATGTAAAATCGTGGGGGTGTCGTGTTTGAATTAACATAACTTTGTCATATTTCAAGATTATTAAATAACATTTGGAAGTTATATGTAGATGTGAACAGACAATATTATTACCAAGTTTTATATAAAAATTCTAAGCGGTTGCTACAGAATTTGCAACACACTGCAGGGGATTACTTTATTTTGCCGCACCCTGTAGATGGATATAAAGATGACCTTCTAATATACTTTAGACATGTTCTAAAGCAAGAAGCTATTAGCAACAGTAGTAGTCGTTAAACAGTAACTAACCTAACATTACCTAATGATGTTGTGATCTCTTCGGACACCTCTAAATTATTATTATTATTATTATTATTATTATTATTATTATTATTATTATTATTATTATTATTATTATTATTATATTATTATTATTATTATTATTATTATTATTATTATTATTATTATTTTTAAAGTGTAACGTCGTCTTACGACAATTCAGGAACGTATGGAATGGATTGGTTAGTTGCTGATAAACGAATATGTGTCGTTTGTTAGAGGAGCCCTCCTACTTTCTCGAGGCTTTAAGCAGGCATCACCACAGGTAGGGTAGTGATGAAGTTATGTATACAATACAAAGAAAACGATATATAGCAGAATATGCAGTACTTATACATTGCAAAGAAAGCGATACTTATATCGACCGTAAGACATCATTAAAAGGTTTCTAAGCAGAGCCTAACAATATCAACACAAATATTCATTGTTTAACTACAGTGTATACGACAGAGCTGGGTAACTAATTAGATTAGATTAGATTATAATCAATTAGTTAATCGATTATACAAAGAGCTAATTCTAATTCCAATCAATTAGCTTTCGCCTGATGGTAATTCTAATTCTAATTGATTAGCAATTTTGTTTAGCTAACTAATTTTAATCGTAAAACGATTAGCTGTTCGATTAGATCAACTTTTCTTTATATTCTTCTCACAATGACTGTATAGGCGAATAATGATAAAATGAATTTGCTGAAACGTTTTCTTAATGGTGTTGAGATAAAAGCGGTTTAGGAAAGTGGAGCAAATTTAAGAGTGACGTGTAAAAGATGCAGTAAAATTATCAACGCTAATTGGAAGCCAGCTTAAGTATAGTCAAACTTCAACAGTCACGCTAAGATGAAGTTACAGGTGGCATAAACAATATTATTAGTAGTAGATGTAATGAACTGATTTAGCACAGTCAGTCTAGAGTAGTGGTTATTGTGCTTAACAACATCTTCTGGAAACTTGACAACAATTTTTTTATTTAGAACAAGGTTTAACGTCGTCATATGACATCAAAGGCCGTTGACGACTTGACAACAATTGAGGTAATATGTTAAATATATAAAGTCGGTTAAAAGCCATTAAAAGGTGTTTAAGAAGATCGTAAAATAATTCGCAATATTGTGAATTAAATGACACCTTACGACTGGCAGGGCCGCTCATGTCAACTAAATCAATTCATGAAGATCTCACTTTAATATCTAAAGCTTGGCATTTTCTTAAACAAGTAGCGATTGATAATAATTCTTGTTCAAAAGTTTAAACGTTGGAATATTACATCAATAGACATTGACGACATTTTGCTATTCCTACTGAATTTCATCTACAGCCCTGTTTGTTATTGTTGGAATTTTTCCTTCGATGCTCTGACGATAGTTTTGCATATTCCTTGCGGAACTGTGGGTCCATGCCATCCGGGTATAAAACAGGAGCACAGTTGGTTATTTGCTGTTTAACGATGCTCTCAAAAACAAACATGATTCACATCGCCCTCCTCCTTCATCCAGGCTTCGGACATTGCCAGACTACAGTAACAGTTTTCTGTTTTAACGACATCTTATGGATAGTGGATACTGTTGCCCTTTTCTTCGGCCTCCTTCTAAATCTAGGCTTCGGACTTCCAGAGTATGGAAAGTAAGGAAGTTAAATATCTTTCTGTATTACGCCATACGAACGTTGAGAACTGTTGAAGATAATTACACACCTCTTTTAAGTGTTATTATCGCGCTATAAGAATAAGCAGAAGAGCGGTTCTGTATGTTCTGTAAATTTTTTAGTAAGTCACAGCGTTCAATCGTTTGTTGTTGTTGTTTAGAAATCTATGCTAATTTTTCGGAGAAATGTGTCGTTGATATATATATGTTGATGAAAAATATGCTGATGAATCTGTTACAAGTCAAGAAGATGTGTATTTTCAGGTTGTAAATGAAATGAAAATGATTGAAATATCAAGTGCAAATGTGCTAAGACAAGAGGATGTCATTACCACAGATAAACCCATATTGTTATCCAATTACAGACAAGGTAAACAAAACAATTACTAAAGAAGCTATTGAACGTAAAATCAGCAGCCAGTCCCGTCCTATTGATGACCGAGGAGCAAAAGAAGTGCGTAATGGGGGTTTCAGTGTATTTACAGATGGGCATAAAGATGACCTCAGAAAATAATTGATTTTCATTAATTTTCTTAATTATCTAATACTTTTCTTTATTCAATTATTTTCTTAATAATTTTTAATTATTTTTAATTATTTTTCTTAATTATTTTCTCATTTTCTTAATTATATAATAATGTGTGTAATCACTGCACTGCGTTTTAATGACATCTAAGCGCCCCGAGGTCTAGTGGCGATTTCACATTACGCATTTGCTACTACAAAACATTTATTTCATAATTTTATTATTTCATTTCGTATTTATTTATTGTCCAAATACACTAATATACTTGAAAGTCATTTACTCAAGAAAAATGTACGAATTAAATCCTATTCAATCGATATAGGAAGGCCACCGAAGATACAGGGGGCGATTTTAGTAAGGGAAAGACTTTGTATCGTAGATGAAGGAGATTCTATTTCAATGGGGGAGACTTCGTACCGATACAGAGTCTCCGGGGGAGACTCTGTTTCAGCCCGGGGAAGACTCTGTTTCGGGGGAGACTTTATATCGTAACACCGGCATCCACAATATGTCGATGAACATTGGATACTATTGGTAATGTTAGATCTGCTTGGACACCTTTATATAGATTTCAGCCCACCTTACATACTCGACATTTTTGTTCAAACGTTGGTCGCTTAATAGATGCATTTAAGATCGACGTCAACGGCCCTGAGATCCATAAGACGTCGTTAAACACTTGATGCTACTAATAATATTCCGATTAGATTAGACTTATGCAAGTGAAACTGTGGTCCTTAGTCCTGTGCTGGTCGGCGTTTGATTAGTCACCGGGCCACGGAATGGTAACGGGAATCACAATCTTCATGGTTGTTAAATAAATTATTAAACTGTTTACAGTGTAAAACATAAAGAATTATAGCATAATAAACAGTTTGAAACATGTAACAGTAGCAAAACTATAGACTTATTTGTAATAAACAGTTGAAATTAATTATTTGAAATCTAAATTTTAATATAACATACATGTAGTGTGAGCTGATTTTGAAAAGCATCGGTCCGTGGTAAGGCAGGTGAGGAACGTTCGAGATGCGCTGGATTAGACACCTTCAAATAGCTTTCTATTGAACCTATATGCCTGAAATTTTCGTTTGCAGACATTGGCACGTAACGCCTAATGCTGCGTATGTCACGAATGAACATATAGGATGACTTACAAATACTGTTTTCGAGGCCACTGAGAGACATGGTAGAATTAAAAACAACACCTAAGTTACGTGCAGCATCGGCCAAGTGAACAGTTGAGTCACCCAGTTTCAATGACTTAAGCCGATCAAATTTTTTAAGTTGCTGTGGAGTGCCCAGTAGCAGAAATTCAGACTTTGATGGGTTAAGGAGCAGTTTATTGGATGCCATCCAGGACTGTACCTCATCAAAGGCAGCCCTCCTATATCTCCACGTTAGGGACTCGCACTGTCACATGTATGGATACCGCGTTTAACGACATCTTCTGGCAACAAAGGCCGTTGACGTCGTCAGAAATTTGTTTTTAACACTTCTCACCGTTCCTATGAAGTAAGAAACATTCTGGCGTACACAAAAGTTACATGTAGCGTCGTGCCGTCGATATTTATAGACAAATAATTATGTATAAAAAGGTGTCTATTACGACAACATCATAAGAGTGTTTGTGGAAGTACATTTATAGACTGCCTGTGCTGATGACAACATTATTAGCAACACTGAGGTGTATAATTCATTCATTCATTCAGAAAATTTATATAGCGCCTCTTCGAGAAGCTACTAAGTGAACCGCTACTAAGTGAACGTTTTTAGCGTAAAAAGTGTACAAACAGTGACTTAATCGACGTTCTGTCATCGTTATATAAAGATTTCAGTCGTCGATTTCTTAATAAATGCAGAGCTTCTAACTGTTGTCGATATCTTTCGTCGATACTTATCGTCGTTTTTCTTAATCCCAGACCTGGGAAAACATTATTATCACGTATCCAAATGCGCCGTTTTAGACATAAAAAATTTGGTTAGATTTAGATGGAATATACTCAAATGCGCAGTTGGTTGGAGTTAGGTCGAATATATTTAAATACTTAAACACGGAGTTGGTTAAATTTAACATATTTTGAACATACAACATCAGCGGAAGTACACTTTCTATAAACAGTACCAAAATAATTATTATTGTTATTATTATGTTGAATAGCAACGTAATGGTTGCGGCTTCTGAAAGTTTGGAAATCACTGGATTAGACACCTTTAAATAGTCTCGAGCGACGCTATATGTTTGAAATTTACGTTTTATCGCTGATACTGAGTACGAACACAATAAAACTGTAAAAGACAGTTTTCTATAGACGTTAACGGACTCTGATGCCACTTGATGTTGTTTAACTATTGATATTATATCTATTATTTATATATGGCGCATCCGATTTGCACACAAAATAATCAGAGGCGGTTAACTAACCATCGCTAACACCTGCCTCTACAGCATCTAGCCAATATATATATGGTAAGGTCAAAGTCAACGGACTTTGGCCAGTCACTGGTGATGCCAGTCCCAAGCCATGATAAAGAAGGAGGGCGACGCCACTCATCTTTTTGTATGACACAGCGTCGTTAAACGGCAACTAACCTGCTCTAATGGATGATTCGCTTATACATCTTTGAATATAATTATACATGCTTCACAGCTTCCTTCAATAGGGACTTCATGGCACAGTTTGCTCATTGAAAATGTTTAATGATCGATGTATCTAAAACTGTACAATGGAATTTATCTGTCGAAGCTAAACAGCATTTTAAAGTCTAAATATATGTAGTTAAACCTGATAGAATCTCTTAACGCCGATTGCTTTGCATCAGAAGCGGTCAATGTGAAGGGCCATGGCAGCCACAATGAATAGGTGTCAGGCCCATTTATAAATACCGATATTAATGGCTCTGGTAGTATCCAGTGTTATACGACATCTTGTGGCTGTCAGGGCCATTAACGCCAACCTTATTTCTGATGTTAACATATTGGAACATGAATCAATGGACTGCAATTCGTAAGTAAACATAAGGTAACGATTTGGTGAAAATGCCATTTATATATAGCGTCGTTTGAACAATAATTAACGGTGTCTTAGTCGATCGTAGCATCACTTGCAGTATTGTGAGTTTAACGACATTAGAGTACAAGCCATGCCGATAGAGTACAAGCCATGCCGATAGAGTACAAGCCCTGCCGATAGAGTACAAGCCATGCCGATAGAGTACAAGCCATGCCGATAGAGTACAAGCCATGCCGATAGAGTACAAGCCATGCCGATAGAGTACAAGCCATGCCGATAGAGTACAAGCCATGCCGATAGAGTACAAGCCATGCCGATAGAGTACAAGCCATGCCGATAGAGTACAAGCCAAACCGATAGAGTACAAGCCAAACCGATACAAGCCAGTACACAAGCCAAACCGATAGAGTACAAGCCATGCCGATAGAGTACAAGCCAATACAAGCCATAGAGAGTACAAGCCAAACCGATAGAGTACAAGCCAAACCGATAGAGTACAAGCCAAACCGATAGAGTACAAGCCAAACCGATAAGCCAGATAGAGTACAAGCCAAACCGATAGAGTACAAGCCAAACCGATAGAGTACAAGCCAAACCGATAGAGTACAAGCCATACCGATAGAGTACAAGCCAAACCGATAGAGTAAGCCAAACCGATAGAGTACAAGCCATTGCCGATAGAGTACAAGCCAAACCGATAGAGTACAAGCCAAACCGATAGAGTACAAAACCGATAGAGTACAAGCCAAACCGATAGAGTACAAGCCAAACCGATAGAGTACAAGCCAAACCGATAGAGTACAAGCCATGCCGATAGAGTACAAGCCAAACCGATAGAGTACAAGCCAAACCGATAGAGTACAAGCCAAACCGATAGAGTACAAGCCAAACCGATACAAGCCAAACCGATAGAGTACCAAACCGATAGAGTACAAGCCAAGCCATGCCGATAGAGTACAAGCCAAACCGATAGAGTACAAGCCAAACCGATAGAGTACAAGCCATGCCGATAGAGTACAAGCCATGCCGATAGAGTACAAGCCATGCCGATAGAGTACAAGCCATGCCGATAGAGTACAAGCCATGCCGATAGAGTACAAGCCATGCCGATAGAGTACAAGCCATGCCGATAGAGTACAAGCCATGCCGATAGAGTACAAGCCAAACCGATAGAGTACAAGCCAAACCGATAGAGTACAAGCCATGCCGATAGAGTACAAGCCATAGCCGATAGAGTACAAGCCATGCCGATAGAGTACAAGCCATGCCGATAGAGTACAAGCCAAACCGATAGAGTACAAGCCAGACCGATAGAGTACAAGCCAAACCGATAGAGTACAAGCCAAACCGATAGAGTACAAGCCAAACCGATAGAGTACAAGCCAAACCGATAGAGTACAAGCCATGCCGATAGAGTACAAGCCAAACCGATAGAGTACAAGCCAAACCGATAGAGTACAAGCCAAAGTACAAGCCCGATAGAGTACAAGCCAAACCGATAGAGTACAAGCCAAACCGATAGAGTATAGAGTACAAGCCAACCGATAGAGTACAAGCCATGATAGAGTACAAGCCAAACCGATAGAGTACAAGCCATGCCGATAGAGTACCGATAGAGTACAAGCCAAACCGATAGAGTACAAGCCAAACCGATAGAGTACAAGCCAAACCGATAGCCAGTAGAGTAAGCCAAACCGATAGAGTACAAGCCAAACCGATAGAGTACAAGCCCGATAGAGTACCGATAGAGTACAAGCCATGCCGATAGAGTACAAGCCAAACCGATAGAGTACAAGCCAAACCGATAGAGTACAAGCCAAACCGATAGAGTACAAGCCATAGAGTACCGATAGAGTACAAGCCAAACCGATAGAGTACAAGCCAAACCGATAGAGTACAAGCCAAACCGATAGAGTACAAGCCAAACCGATAGAGTACAAGCCATAGACCAAACCGATAGATAGAGTACAAGCCAAACCGATAGAGTACAAGCCAAACCGATAGAGTACAAGCCAAACCGATAGAGTACAAGCCAAACCGATAGAGTACAAGCCAACCGATAGAGTACAAGCCAAACCGATAGAGTACAAGCCAAACCGATAGAGTACAAGCCAAAGAGTACAAGCCAAACCGATAGAGTACAAGCCAAACCGATAGAGTACAAGCCAAACCGATAGAGTACAAGCCAAACCGATAGAGTACAAGCCAAACCGATAGAGTACAAGCCACCGATAGAGTACAAGCCAAACCGATAGAGTACAAGCCATATAGAGTACAAGCCAATAGAGTACAAGCCATGATAGAGTACAAGCCAAACCGATAGAGTACAAGCCAAACCGATAGAGTACAAGCCAGTACAAGCCAAACCGATAGAGTACAAGCCAAACCGATAGAGTACAAGCCAGTACAAGCCGATAGAGTACAAGCCAAACCGATAGAGTACAATAGCCAAACCGATAGAGTACAAGAGTACAAGCCAAACCGATAGAGTACAAGCCAACCGATAGAGTACAAGCCAACCGATAGAGTACAAGCCAAATAGAGTACAAGCCAAACCGATAGAGTACAAGCCAAACCGATAGAGTACAAGCCAAACCGATAGAGTACAAGCCAAACCGATAGAGTACAAGCCAAACCGATAGAGTACAAGCCAAACCGATAGAGTACAAGCCAGCCGATAGAGTACAAGCCAAACCGATAGAGTACAAGCCATGCCGATAGAGTACAAGCCATGCCGATAGAGTACAAGCCAAACCGATAGAGTACAAGCCAGCCGATAGAGTACAAGCCATAGAGTACAAGCCAAACCGATAGAGTACAAGCCATGCCGATAGAGTACAAGCCATGCCGATAGAGTACAAGCCATGCCGATAGAGTACAAGCCAGCCGATAGAGTACAAGCCAAACCGATAGAGTACAAGCCCGATAGAGTACAAGCCAAACCGATAGAGTACAAGCCATAGAGTACAAGCCAAACCGATAGAGTACAAGCCATGCCGATAGAGTACAAGCCAAACCGATAGAGTACAAGCCAAACCGATAGAGTACAAGCCAGCCACAAGCCAAACCGATAGAGTACAAGCCACAAGCCGATAGAGTACAAGCCAAACCGATAGAGTACAAGCCAGTACCGATACAGTATATAGAGTACAAGCCAAACCGATAGAGTACAAGCCAAACCGATAGAGTACAAGCCAAACCGATAGAGTAGTACATAGAGTACAAGCCAAACCGATAGAGTACAAGCCAAACCGATAGAGTACAAGCCAAACCGATAGAGTACAAGCCATGATAGAGTACAAGCCATAGAGTACAAGCCAAACCGATAGAGTACAAGCCAAACCGATAGAGTACAAGCCAAACCGATAGAGTACAAGCCATGCCGATAGAGTACAAGCCAAACCGATAGAGTACAAGCCAAACCGATATAGTACAAGCCAAACCGATAGAGTACAAGCCAAACCGATAGAGTACAAGCCAAACCGATAGAGTACAAGCCAAACCGATAGAGTACAAGCCAAACCGATAGAGTACAAGCCAAACCGATAGAGTACAAGCCAAAGAGTACAAGCCAAATAGAGTACAAGCCAAACCGATAGAGTACAAGCCAAACCGATAGAGTACAAGCCAAACCGATAGAGTACAAGCCAAACCGATAGAGTACAAGCCAAACCGATAGAGTACAAGCCAAACCGATAGAGTACAAGCAAGCCAAACCGATAGAGTACAAGCCAAACCGATAGAGTACAAGCCAAACCGATAGAGTACAAGCCAACCGATAGAGTACAAGCCAAACCGATAGAGTACAAGCCAAACCGATAGAGTACAAGCCAAACCGATAGAGTACAAGCCATGCCGATAGAGTACAAGCCAAACCGATAGAGTACAAGCCAAACCGATAGAGTACAAGCCAAACCGATAGAGTACAAGCCAAACCGATAGAGTACAAGCCAAACCGATAGAGTACAAGCCAAACCGATAGAGTACAAGCCAAACCGATAGAGTACAAGCCAAACCGATAGAGTACAAGCCAAACCGATAGAGTACAAGCCAAACCGATAGAGTACAAGCCAAACCGATAGAGTACAAGCCAAACCGATAGAGTACAAGCCAAACCGATAGAGTACAAGCCAAACCGATAGAGTACAAGCCAAACCGATAGAGTACAAGCCAAACCGATAGAGTACAAGCCAAACCGATAGAGTACAAGCCAAACCGATAGAGTACAAGCCAAACCGATAGAGTACAAGCCAAACCGATAGAGTACAAGCCATGCCGATAGAGTACAAGCCATGCCGATAGAGTACAAGCCAAACCGATAGAGTACAAGCCAAACCGATAGAGTACAAGCCATAGATAGAGTACAAGCCAAACCGATAGAGTACAAGCCAGCCAGAGTACAAGCCAAACCGATAGAGTACAAGCCAAACCGATAGAGTACAAGCCAAACCGATAGAGTACAAGCCAAACCGATAGAGTACAAGCCAAACCGATAGAGTACAAGCCAAACCGATAGAGTACAAGCCAAACCGATAGAGTACAAGCCAACCGATAGAGTACCGATAGAGTACAAGCCAAACCGATAGAGTACAAGCCAAACCGATAGAGTACAAGCCAAACCGATAGAGTACAAGCCAAACCGATAGAGTACAAGCCAAACCGATAGAGTACAAGCCAAACCGATAGAGTACAAGCCAAACCGATAGAGTACAAGCCAAACCGATAGAGTACAAGCCAAACCGAGAGTAGAGTACAAGCCAAACCGATAGAGTACAAGCCAAACCGATAGAGTACAAGCCAAACCGATAGAGTACAAGCCAAACCGATAGAGTACAAGCCAAACCGATAGAGTACAAGCCAAACCGATAGAGTACAAGCCAAACCGATAGAGTACAAGCCAAACCGATAGAGTACAAGCCAAACCGATAGAGTACAAGCCAAATAGAGTACAAGCCGATAGAGTACAAGCCAAACCGATAGAGTACAAGCCAAACCGATAGAGTACAAGCCAAACCGATAGAGTACAAGCCAAACCGATAGAGTACAAGCCAAAGTACAAGCCAAACCGATAGAGTACAAGCCAAACCGATAGAGTACAAGCCAAACCGATAGAGTACAAGCCATAGAGTACAAGCCATGCCGATAGAGTACAAGCCAAACCGATAGAGTACAAGCCAAACCGATAGAGTACAAGCCAAACCGATAGAGTACAAGCCAAACCGATAGAGTACAAGCCATACCGATAGAGTACAAGCCAAACCGATAGAGTACAAGCCAAACCGATAGAGTACAAGCCAAACCGATAGAGTACAAGCCAAACCGATAGAGTACAAGCCAAACCGATAGAGTACAAGCCAAACCGATAGAGTACAAGCCAAACCGATAGAGTACAAGCCAAACCGATAGAGTACAAGCCAAACCGATAGAGTACATAGCCAAACCGATAGAGTACAAGCCAAACCGATAGAGTACAAGCCAAACCGATAGAGTACAAGCCAAACCGATAGAGTACAAGCCATGCCGATAGAGTACAAGCCATGCCGATAGAGTACAAGCCATGCCGATAGAGTACAAGCCATGCCGATAGAGTACAAGCCATGCCGATAGAGTACAAGCCATGCCGATAGAGTACAAGCCGATAGAGTACAAGCCATAGATAGAGTACAAGCCATGCCGATAGAGTACAAGCCGATAGAGTACAAGCCATGCCGATAGAGTACAAGCCATGCCGATAGAGTACAAGCCATGCCGATAGAGTACAAGCCATGCCGATAGAGTACAAGCCAAACCGATAGAGTACAAGCCAAACCGATAGAGTACAAGCCAAACCGATAGAGTACAAGCCAAACCGATAGAGTACAAGCCAAACCGATAGAGTACAAGCCAAACCGATAGAGTACAAGCCAAACCGATAGAGTACAAGCCAAACCGATAGAGTACAAGCCAAACCGATAGAGTACAAGCCAAACCGATAGAGTACAAGCCAAACCGATAGAGTACAAGCCAAACCGATAGAGTACAAGCCAAACCGATAGAGTACAAGCCAAACCGATAGAGTACAAGCCAAGTCCGATAGAGTACAAGCCAAACCGATAGAGTACAAGCCAGATAGAGAGTACAAGCCATAGAGTACAAGATAGATAGAGTACAAGCCAAACCGATAGAGTACAAGCCAAACCGATAGAGTACAAGCCAAACCGATAGAGTACAAGCCAAACCGATAGAGTACAAGCCAAACCGATAGAGTACAAGCCAGACCGATAGAGTACAAGCCAAACCGATAGAGTACAAGCCACAAGCCAGACCGATAGAGTACAAGCCAAACCGATACAGAGAGTACAAGCCAAACCGATAGAGTACAAGCCAAACCGATAGAGTACAAGCCAAACCTGTCTAGAGTACAAGCCAAACCGATAGAGTACAAGCCAAACCGATAGAGTACAAGCCAAACCGATAGAGTACAAGCCATGCCGATAGAGTACAGCCAGCTCGTCGTTAAAGGGATAATATTTTGACCTCAAATCCATTTGTTGTTGAAAAACCTCTTCAGCAAACCACGTTAACCTATGACTGAAGAGAAAATTTACAACTGTGGATAGCAGACCTTCGTTTATGGTTTGTAGTGTCTTACGCATTTCATCTGGTGATTAGTCATACGTTTTACCAAGCAGAATGGTGATATCAAATCGAATAGATGATTTAAAATATGAAATGAAACAACACACTATTTATACTGTGTGCAATGAGGCATTGTTATTTTCTCACAATCGCAAGGTTAATAGCGATGAAAATGTTTAATCGCGCGTTTAATTTCGGTGCAAGTCCAAATCTGGACAAAGGATCTAGATCTTGCGCGTAGGATCGGTCGTAGCATTCAACTCGCCACCAGATCACATTTGAAGGACGTTGATCCCAGGAGGGACCTACAGGACATGTGGAAACAAGTTGGTCAGTTGACTGGTCGTCGAAAGTGCCAGGACCCACCTACAGACATTACTGCAGCTGAGCTAAACGATCACTATGCCAGAATTTCTACAGACACCCAATATGTTCTTCCATTAAGACGAGCAACGGCCTATAACAACCGACCATTTACAACGGAAATGGGAACTTTCTATCTTCTAGACCGTCTGCATCATACTGCTGATGGTGCTGATGGAATACCATCCTGGTTCTTGAAGATTGCAGCTCCAGTTTATGCATCTGTATTGGCTGACATCATCAACCTATCAATTGCTAATTCCCATGTCCCGACACAATGGAAAACTGCCATCATCAAACCGGTGCCAAAGACGCCTCAACCGACCACGCCTGGTGACTTTCGGCCCATTTCTATCGTTCCGGTCCTGTCCAGAATGACCGAGCGACAACTTGTGCGTAGGTATGTGTATCCGTCCTTCACCTCCCCTCCAATGTCTACCCTACTTGCCGATCAATACGCCTTCCGCCCCACTGGCTCAACAACTGCTGCCTTGATTTCCATCCTCCAGGCTGTTACAGACCTCCTATCAACAAACGACTATGTCACGTTGATTTCCCTAGATTTTTCAAAAGCTTTTGACTCTGTGCGCCATTCCACCCTTGCACAAAAGCTTTCCCAGCTGGAAATCCCAGATCATATCTACAATTGGCTGGTTGAATTTTTGCAAGACAGAAAACACTTGACATGCTTCTCCAGGCTGAAATCAACCATTGCATCCATCAACGCCAGCGTTGTTCAAGGCTCTGGGGTAGGCCCATCATCTTACATCGCCGATGCCTCGGATTTGCACCCAGTCAATCCTCAGAACTTGATCAGAAAGTATGCGGATGACACTTATTTAATTATAGGTGCCTCCATGAGGAGTTCCACTCCGCAGGAGTTGGAAAATGTATCGGAATGGGCCGTGAGGAACAATCTACGACTCAACGAGAGCAAATCCCACGAAATGATCATCCACCGTCGACGTGTCAAAGGAACATCTGACCCACCTACCTTAGGAATCGTGAGAGTAACATCAATGCTCATGCTCGGAGTGACAATTGCAAACGATCTTAGTGCTTCTTCCCATGTCAACAGGATTCTAAGTGCATGCTCTGGTTCGCTCCACGCTCTCAGAGTCCTCAGGGCACACGGTCTCCCTCCGACAGCGCTCCATGAAGTTGCACGTGCAACTACCATCTCTCGCCTTCTCTATGCCTCCCCTGCTTGGTGGGGATTCACCACCGCAAGTGACCGACTAAAACTCCAACGTTTCCTGCAAAGGGCCAAACGACTGGGCTACCTTCCTCCTCAACAACAGGATTTAGACCGAATGATGGAAGAAGCAGATGTCAAGCTCCTGCTTGCGGTCAACCGGAACTCACAACATGTGCTTAGAGGCCTCTTTCCTCCGACCGTTTGTAGGCCTTATGCTCTGCGCCCTAGACCTCATGAATATGAACTCCCAAAAAAAGATGACCACAATTTCATCTCTAGGGTTCTATATCGTACCATTCGGGATGTTAAGTTTTAACTCTCAATCCTGACTATAGGCATAAACTTATAGTTTTTAATTTCATTACTTTCATTATCTCATGTAAACAAGTTGCGGTATGTCAACTTTGTATCTTAATAATAAACAAATCTATCTAGGACAAAGGAGGAGGGCGACTCAAGTCACCTTTGTTTACGACATAGCATCGTTAAAATGTTGCCAACCTAATAATCAGAGAAGTTGCGGGCGCGACGGCAAGAAAGAACGTACTATTTATTTATTTCACCACAGTTTAACGTCGTCTTATGACATCAAAGGCCGTTGACGACAATACGGAAAATATAAAATACAATCAGAACCATAAACTTATTGCATGACGTAATGTTATGAAAACCAGCAATTTATAGAGTACGAAGAGCTCAATAAAAGGTGTCAAAACAGAGCCTTCTGAAAATCACTACATTCATTGTTTAACGACATTAAGTAATACACCTAATACTGTTTTTTTTAAATATTCGTATTGCGATAAAATGGGTTTGATTCAAATTAAACAATATTCCGCAACAGAGAACCAGCAAAGGCGGAGTTGAGTTGTTCGGTAAAACCGTTGATGTAACCTCATTCTAAATAATTATTAACTGTTGATTATCGAACTGATTGCGTTCGTGCCCTAGTGCCAGGCAGTGCCAGTCCAAATTCTGGATTAAGGAGGAGGGCTACGCTAATGATCTTTGTTATCACACCTTGTAGTGAAACTGAAGCTACTAAGTACTTCAAGCGATGGCAAGAAATGTATTTATCAAAGTTTGAAGAAATTTTATATATATAGCATGGGTTTAAACCTATTTAAAGGTGTTTAACCTGCCGGGATATTATTACGCATTGTTTAACTAGATTATTCTCATTTCTTACATTAGAGATTTTTTCAGATTGCCCAATAACATAAAATTACACAGAACAGTTTAAAGTCGCCTACATAGAGCGCTGCGTTAAAAACTGGTTACAGAGTCCTATTTAAACGCGGACATCAAATCAAAGTATTCGATCCACAGATACGGACGGCAGGTATTATTCTCCCGAGGCCTTGGACTGGCACTACCCAGGGGTCGAAATGGGAAACTCGAGGTGTCAGTATGAATATAAGACCATTCCCCTTAATGGTCATTTTCGCCACGGCGCGCACTCTGGTCGTGCCAGCCCCAAGCCTCGACAAAGAAGGAGGGAGAAAGCCAATCATCTTTGCTATGACACAGTCTCGTCAAATAGCAACTGCTAATGATAGTTGCGGTGAAATGGCTACCCAATCAATAACTGGACCCTCCAAAATTAGGTGGTTAAATAAGATCCATCAGATGTCGTTAAACACCGGATACTATTAATTATATTATTGCGATCTACTTAGACACCTTTAAATAGCCTTCAAATTACGATATATGTTCGACATTTTCGTTCCAACGCTCGTCTAGGGTCCATAGGAACTCGTTAAACAGATAATACTACTAAAGATTGTGCGCTCTGATTCGACCACCGCTATTCAAACTGTAATGTAATGTAATAAAACATTTACAAAGCGCCACTTACTAAAGCTATTACGTTTGTGGTCCTGTCCTGGTCCGCAACTGATTGGTGACGGGGCCTTAAAATGTTAACCGGATTCACAACTATGATAATATTTCTATAAAATATTAATTTGTATACAATGTGAAACAGTAACAATAAATAAATATGAAATCTAAATATTAATATAACCTAATATATAATATGCAAACTGATGTTGAAAGGCGGCAAATCTGGTAAGGGAATTACTGGTTCACAGCATCAGAAAGTTCGAGATGCATCCGTTTAGACACCTTTAAATTGCTTCGAACGACGTTATATCTTCGAAATTTTCTTTCATTTGATAAGTCAAGACCTTCACCACTGATGGAATAGCCTGAGCTCTTAATGCTACTAATTTTTTTTCTTATGACATCAAAGACCGTTGACGACAATACGAAAAATATACAATACAATCAGAATCAGAAACTTATAGCGTCGTTCGGATGCTATAAGTTTCTGGTTGTATATTTTCCGTATTGTCGTCAACGGCCTTTGATGTCATAAGACGACGTTAAACTGTGGTAAAAAATTTGATAAGTCAGACTGTAAACAAGCAAGCAATTGACAAGGTAATAAAAGCAAGGTAGACCAGAAGATGTTATTTACGCAGAAGCATTAACATCATTTAAAAACTGTACAAAAAACTTATCTCCAACGACGTTAACGGTCTTTGAAACCAGCAACATACTGACACAATTCATATGGCTTGGTGGCCGTCTTCAGGTCAATAAGATTGATACTGATTCCCTTCATCTCAGATTTCCCCACATCCACTTCTCCTCTTCTGTTCGTGACCTGGGAATTGTCTTGGATCCTTCCCTTTCTTTTACTGACCAGGTCAACTCGGTTTCCAGATCTTGCTTCTACCATCTACGCCAACTACGTTCCATTCGCAGCTCTCTTTCATTGCATGCCATTACTACTCTGATCCACGCCTTGATTTGCACTCGGGTCGACTTTGGGAACGCTGCATACATTGGACTCTCCGCCTCTAATACTCACAAACTCCAGTCTATTCGTAATGCAGCTGCAGCTGTATGTATGTATGAGCATAAGAATCTGTTACCTGTAACAAGTTGCGACCTGTCAGCTTGGTGTTGTGAATAAAAGAAATTGATTGATTGGAAATTTATGTTGTAAAATACCTTAAGCGCTACATAAAAGCTAATTGCAGGGCACCTTCTTATGGACGAGCGAAGCATCGTGTCAGATGGAGGGGGTTGTCCGGAGATGCCAAGTGGAGATCGGAGTCTGCCAGCAGTTTCGTTTGAGAAGAGTCAATGGTGTAGGAAATGGAATTACAGTAGTCGAGCTTGGAATGTACAATTGAGCAGCATGCCGTGCAGGCGTTCTTGTATTTTATAGTATTGTATCTATAAAATTAAACAGCGCCTCTCGCAGTGCACAGCAATCAGAGAAGAGAATGTGGTCTTGAGACAACGAAAAGAGGCACTTAGCCCATCAGTTAATAAAGTGGAACGTGTCGAAGGGGGCAGCTGTTTCTATTGTGCTGGGCCAGTGAAGGCAAAGGCTCGCATTTTAGCCATAGCAGTCCTCGCTGGCGGGACAGAGAGATCATGTCGGTCAAGTGAACGTAGCGGGAGAAGAGAAGTGGCTGAGGTCGGCAGGGGGATGATGTCACATAGATACTTGGGAGCTTTGCCAGTATACGACCAGTAGAATAATGTGAGAACCTTGAGTTGAAACCGAGCAATAAGAGGGAGCCAATGAAGGCGGTCAAACATGAAACGGAGATGTGAGATGTGAGATGAGAAATAAATTGTTTCGGCTTAACGACACTTTCATATCGAAGATGATTAGTGTCGGAGGCAGAAAGCAACCTCGTACTCCACGTTTAAATTGCGACCGAGCCACCCGCAGTAAAGATCCGAGAAATTAATCTCTGATAAACCGACCCGACCGGGAAGCGAACCCGGGGCGCCGGCGTAGCGAGCGGGTACCAACCCACTCGGCCACTCAGGATCTCTAGAGATGTGAGATGAGCGAGGAAGTCGGGCTGTTATAGTCTGGCTGCAGCACTGAAATCGTGTATTGAGTGCAATCGACGAAGGTCAGGAATATAATAGTATAGCAGGTGGATCCGGTAGATGGATGAATGCATCAGGCAGCCCAGTGTTAAACGACATCCTATAGCTCTTGAGGTCGCCCTCCACATTGTCCCAGGCTTTGGACTGGCACTTCCAGAATACGAACGGAGAAAGATTTGAGTAGTCGCATAGAACTGTTGATTTGACCTAATCTGAAATACTAATAGTGAAGAAAAGATCATAATAATAATAATAATAATAATAATTATTATTATTATTATTATTATTATTATTATTATTATTTTTTTTTTTTTTTTTTTTTATTATTCAACAATATTTATTCTCTCAGTCAATCAACATCAATACATCAATAGACAAGCTGTCGTCTGAAATTAACGTCATAAATGCCGTTTGTGTCACATCTCCCTTAGGTCTGGCTCCGCTAAAGTGCCGCGGAAAGCCACCGAGTTGAACCGCTGGACAGTTATAGAGAGACGCTGCAGCAAGAAGCAGGTTTCTCTGGTGTCTCCTGTGGACAGCGTCAGACTACGACCTAGATCTGATATAAAGTTTTGGCCAGTGGTGTTAATTGGACCTAAGGTCTCGAGAGCAAGAGGCATTATTATTATTATTATTATTATTATTATTATTATTATTATTATTATTATTATAAGACAAATTTATTTCTTCATAAAGCCAACAAACATATGTACAGACTGATTAAAAATGGCTGTTTCAATAATTTTAAAAGCCGTCATTCAGTCCTGGGCTACTGTTGTTGTTATTATTATTATTATTTTTTTTAATTTTTTTTATATTATTATTATTATTACTATTATTATTATTATTATTTTTATGCCCCGAGGTACTTCATTCCCCAGGGACTTAGAAATTATAAAAGCAATGTGTCTGGAACGGCTACTCCTCATCCATGTCGGGCGTGGGTTTGATATTTATTATTATTATTATTATTATTATTATTATTATTATTATTATTATTATTATTATTATTATTATTATTATTATTATTATTATTATTATTATTATTATTATTATTATTATTATTATTATTATTATTATTATTATTACTATTAATTATTTATTTCTTGTAACTGGAAGGGCTATCCCTCTTCCATCTCGGGCAATTTCTTCATAAAACCAACAAACTTATTACAGACTGATTAAAAATGACTGTTTCAATAATTTTATACGCCGTTATTATTATTATTATTATTATTATTATTATTATTATTATTATTATTATTATTATTATTATTATTATTATTATTATTATTATTATTATTATTATTATTATTATTATTATTATTATTATTATTTTTATTATTATTATTATTATTATTATTATTATTATTATTATGTTAAACTTTGGACCAAACTGTTCACTAATTAAAATTGGTCTATGAGAAATGTCGATCACAACGGTCATGGTAGTCATCAGATGTCGTTCAACAATTGAAACTACAGCTATAATCGTCGGATTTAATATACTGAGCAATTCGAAAAACTCTGTAATGTCAGCAGTGAGAACATTGCATTATCCAGTTAGACACAATGGATACGTCTAATAATGATCCGATCTGCGCGGACACCTTTAAATAGGTTTCCACCGGTGCAATATATTCGAGAGAATTGGTCTCGCTGTTAGTAGATGTCCTTATCGAAGGCTCACAGTGCATTGTGCTACACGGGTTGCAATAATATTGTCCGTAGCAACACTCATTAACCAAATAAAACTTTGAAAGATTTTCTGAGTCTATGATGAAGATTTCTAGTTCTTAACGACATCTTGTGGCTGCTTGCGAAATCAATAGAGAATATGAAAGTCTCAATCAAATGAACCCGAAGAATGATTAATTGACATAGCCTGGCGTGCAAGCATTTTAGAGATGTTTATAACTGGCAATTGTACTAGACTGATTGATAGCCCGCCTTCCCCGGTACTCTCACATCTCTACCTTTATGTTTAATGAACTTCATTGGCTCCCTCTGCATGCTCGCATACAATATAAAATCCTCTCTCTGATCTTCAAGGCTCAGAGGGGTCTTGCCCCGCAATATCTGGTTGGCGTAATACTTCGGCCTCACTCAGCTTCCTCCCACCGTCCACTTCGTTCCTGCAATTATAGACTTGACCTCTTGGTTCCCCGTAGTAGAACTGCTATAGCTCAGGCTCGTTCCTTTGCTTCAATTGGTCCCTCTCTTTGGAATGCTCTTTCTCCTTCTGTTCGCTCTAAAATTCTCTCTGGCAGTCTCTCTTCTTTCTTTGCTTTTCTCAAAACCTGTTTATTTTCGCGGGGCTTAGAACACTGGGAGCGCTTCTGAACGGTTTACCCTATGAGAGGCGCTTTACAAATACTTAAATACGATACGGTACGATATTATTTAGTTTCTAACGACACCTTGTGGCTGTTTACGAAATGAATTATAGAGATCAACATAATTCATTTTGATTCACCGAACGCGAAGACCGATTATATGTAATATACCGTGGGCTGAAATTATCTAGAGTTATTTTAACTGGCTCTTGTAATTAAATATGACAGTAATAGATCTATAGTTTTAACGACGCCGTGCGGCTGTCAGGACTTAGGAACTTACGCTTACTTAAGATAGATAGACCTGTTACTAGTAAGCCATTGTTTTACGACATAGGGTCTACAGTAGTAGGCCTACATTATTTAAAATAGAAGAAGAGCAGAGAAGAGCAGTTCCTTAAGCTTGCCCTGAGACAGCCATAGGTATGAAGTGTTAGCGACTTCATTTTCTTAGCCTCGGCATTTGAGGACGGATGGCCAATCCTCTCCTTCACCGTCTCATCTTCCCAGAGACAGTGTATGGTCAGTGAACTCATCATAGCTAAAGTGGTTAGGGGTGCAAGTGGACTGAAATCTCTAGCCAAATTTTCTGCCCTGGCGGGGAATTTGAACCCCCGACCTCGCGATTGACAGTCCAGCGAGTTACTACAATATCGACTAATTATTATTAATTAGTAGTAATCAATTGCTTTACGACATCTTCTAGCTACAAAGACCGTTGACGTCTTAAAAGTCAATTGGTATATTTCAGTTCATTTTCATAGGCCCTATAACTATCGTCCATCAGTTTAGTTTGCTTCTCTCGTGGCTGATTCGGATTCTGTCAGGTTGTTGAAATGGCGATACTAGGCACTAGTAGGCAGGCGGTTGGTATCTAGCTTTGATAAATATGTACACAATTATAGACTATAATTCATTTGGCCAATTGGCTTTTCCTTTCTCTGTTTGTCCCAAAGGCTCTGCCATTTTTGAAAATAGACTCTCTTTTCTTTCAATTTTTTTGTCTTAGTAATTATGAAAAAAACCTATATCTTGTATTCGAGTAGGATATAGTTATTAGATTCCGATAGCCTACCTGACTTTCTGAATACACAGTACGCACCGCTATAATAGGAAGACATCCAATCTACGGAAGGCGTTGCACGAACTTATATCATAGACTGCAAGCTTTTAAAGGTGTCCAAACTGAACGGAATTCAACCGAACAAACCTGTTGTTCACAAAATACTTACAGCGCTTACAAGCAATTGCATGGGGGGGGGCAGATAGCGCATTGGATAACATCTGGTGTAAAGAACGAGAGGTACCGAGTTCGAGCCCCATAGGGCGGATTTGCTTTGTAGGCTGCTATTAGCGCCGTGTATTGCAGGATGTTTGTTGTGTTAGTAGTTAACTAGTTAAGATTATTTCAATTGCATAACATGTAAATATGCTACACTCAGGAAGTCATCCATCCTTCATCCTCCACTTCGTTTATTTATCCGTCCATCCATCCATCCATGCATCCATCCACCCACCCACCCATGCATCCATCCATCCATCCATGGATCCATGCATCCGTCCGTCCGTCCATCCATCCATCCATCCATCCGTCCATCCATCCATCCATCCATCCATCCGTCCGTCCATCCATCCATCCGTCCGTCCATCCATCCATCCATCCACCCAATCACAAAACAGCCCCCAACCACTTACCTTGACCCACCCACCCTATAAGCCGACTGAAACATCTGAGTTTCCTTGCCCTGTATCTTTCCCTGATTGGAACAGTCTTCCCAATCATCTGAGGAATGCGCCATCTCTCGAGAGATTCAAGTCACGACTCAAGAAGATCCATCTTTCTAAACTGTCACGTGACTCTCATTGATTCTGGATTAATTCCTCCATAACTTACCCTTAAAAAGCTTCCTTTGTAAGGATCAAACTCATAATCAATTGGACCGATCTAGAACGACCCTATTCTATTATCCTACATGTCCGTGTTTATTTATTAGTCATTGAATATATGCCGAACACCTGCAACCTGTACATGATTGGAAGTTGCGCCATATTATGTTATGTTATAGAAAATCGACCGTTACAAGTGTTATCGTTACCTGTGTTAGTGCTGCCAGTGTTATCGTTGTCTCTTTTACCTTCTTCAGAAATACAATTAACAGAGCAGCTCTTCTGCTTTTAGTTATAGCACTGATGTCGTACATAAAAGAGGTGTGCAATTATTTTCGGCAGTTCTCACTGCTTGTAGGGAATAATACAGAAAAAAACTTCTTCTTTCACTTATAGGACAAAATCAACGTTGTTCAAAGAGAAATTTTAACCAATACTTCGGATCCAGAGATTAACGACATCTTGTGGCTACAAAGGGCGTTGACTTCGAATTAAATTATTCTGAACAGTTCTGACCGTTCGTATAATTATGACATAATTATGCTCATTCTCTATTGAACAATAAATAATTACAGTCACTTTGAGCTTTCTTAGAGACCGAACAATGGTTGTTCAAGGAAGCCCTCCGAATTGTTATCTATAATTATTAGTACATGCCCTTATTAAAATCTCACATTGCATTGCGATACATTGGTTGCAATTGTCGATAATAACATTCGTTATAGGCAAAATAAAAATCAGAAATATTTTCTGAGTCTATGACGGAGATTTTAATGCAAGTAGAAAATTTGTAGTTCTTATGTTTACGAAATGAGGAATCAGACTAAACACGCAACCTTACATCAATATCGTTTATTTAACGACGCCGTCATATCGACGATGATAGGCGTCATTACATGCGTCGTTATTATGAAACGTCGCATGATGTTCTATAGGCGACTAGTTCATTCGACATCTAATTTTCTCCAGGATATTTTCTGGTGTTACTCTGTTGAGCACTTTCTTTGTGATCTTGAACGGTAAATTTAGTTGCATAAATGATCCATAATTGAACATTTTCGCAGTCTGTGCGTTTGATTTTATGTTTGTTCAGATTTGTGCATGTATGTTTTGTTTCTGCCTTCGGGCGTAATAAAGTACTGATTACAAGATCACAATATGATCTTTTATTATAAGTGTATATTATACACTTATGCAGAGTACATAAATAGTCGTATTCGACTGTGCTAACAGTAAGTAAGTAAGTATATCCTTTATTGAAAAACCAACTGCTAACCGCATTTTGGTGTCCAAAGATCATCAAATATTAAAAAATAAGTATAAAGCATCCGTGTGACAAATGTTTTACGAGATAGAGAGTTTGCCTTAGGTATTATTCTATTTTGGGTTCTAATTATGACATAATTATTCTCATAGTGTTTACCAATGTCATTTTAGTTACACACTCAATTCATTGATTGATTTTATATAGCGTGGAGCGTAAGCGTTTAAGAGGTGTTTATAACTGACAATTGTAGAGTATATTATGGCTTAATTTCTAACGACATCTTGTGGCTGTTTACGAAATGAATTATAGAGATCAACACTTTTTGATTCACCCAACGCGAAAATTGATTATTTGTAATATACCGCGGGGTGAAATTTTGTAGAGGTGTTTTAATTGGTTCCTATCATTACATATAATAGTAATAGATCTATAGTTGTAACGACATCTTGCAGCTGTCAGAAACTGACGCTTATTTAAGATAAAAGAAGAGAAGTGAAGAGCAGTCCCTTAAGCTAACCCTGAGGCAACCATGGGTATGAAGTGTTAGCGACTGCATTTTCATAGCCTCAGCATATGAGGGCGGGTGGCCAATCCTCTCCCTCACCGTCTCATCTGCCCACCGACAGTTTACGGTCAGTTTACTCGTTATAGCTGAGGTGGCTAGGGTGTGCTGGTGGAACAGAAATTTCGAACCAAATTTTTTTGCCCTGGCGGGGATTTGAACTCCCGAACTCGCGATTGACAGTCCAGCGCGCTAACCACTACACAATCGATTAATTATTATCAATTATTAGTCATCCATTGTTTCAAGACATTCTATGGTGTAAAAGCCGTTGACGTCTTAAAAGTTCATTGATATAGTTCAGTTCATTTTCCTATAACTTTCGTCCTTCAGTTTCGTTTGCTTCTCTCGTGGTTGATTTTCTGTCTGAAAGGTTGTTGAGAAGGCGATGTTAGGCGGTTGGTTGGTGTCGAGCTTTGATAATAATTTTATAAAGAATAATATTTAGTATACAATATCATTAATTTGGACAATTGGATATTTTCCTCTTTCTCTTTGTCTCAAAGGCTCTGCCCATTGATATATTTACTTTCTTTTCATTTCGTTTTTGTCTTAGTAAATTGTAAAATATCCTGGTTTTTATGTTCAAGTAGGATACGCTTATAGCTTCCGATATATCCGACATTCTGGTACTCATCTTCGGACCACCTAATCGGCCGAAGGCGTTGGACTTATTTGTAGCATATACTGAAAGCTTTTCAAAGGTGTCCAAACTGAACAGTATTGAACCGAACAAAACCGTATTGTTCACAAAATAGTTAGAGCTACTACAGGCTAATGCATAATCCGAATATTTACCGAGAAAGGGAATACTTTGAAGGAACTGATTTGGTTCCGCTGTTTAGAGATAAAAGAAGAAGACGAGCAGTTCCTTAACCTGAACCTATGCAAACAGTTCTGTTATGTTCTGTTCTCAGCCATCCTCGCTTCGAGGGTCGGCCGCATCATGAACAATATTCCTCCAGCGTCTCCTGTCTTCCGTCAGTCTTATCAATTCCTCCATTGTCAATCCAGTCCATTCCTTTATGTTGCCCAACCAGTTTGTTCTCGGTCTTCCTCTTTTCCGTTCTCCCGGCATTGTGCCCTGCATGATGTCTTTCTCCATGCATATTCCCTCTCTTCTCATGATGTGTCCTGATCCTATGCAAATAGTAGAGAACAAGAATTGAGCAAATAAATATTGTACATATATATAACGTCGGCTTGAACCTATTTAAAGGTGTCTAAACAGATCCAACCCTTACTAGTAGAATTTAGTGTTTAACTGTATGATGCAATGTTCTCGTTGCCTTCATTACAGATTTCTTCATATTGCTCAGTTATATATAATAATACATGTACAAAACTGTTTAAAGCCATCTACGTAGAGCGTTACGTTAAACAGAATACCAGTGTCGTTTCTAAACGCCGCCTTCAAATCAACGTATGCTATTCACAGACGTGGCTTAGTGACATTATTCAAGGCGAAACCGAAAAATAGCTTGTAACAAACTCTCTATAGTCCGCAGAGAAAACTAAAATAATGGTCAACTACGCCATGGCCCGCACTCTGGTCGTGCCAGTCACAAGCACCAATGATGGAAAAGGGTGTCGCCAACTGTTTTTATTATGGAACAGCATCGTCAAGTAGTAACTACTATTCTATTCTATTCTATTCTATTTATGGACTTATAAAGCGCCTCTCGCAGTACAACCTAATCAGAAGCGCTTCCAGTGCGAAGGGCCCCTCGAAAAAAGAAAAGTCTTAAGGGAACGAGCAGAAACAGTGGTACCTCCAGATAACATTACAGCACGAGTTAAAGCAGGGAGGTCATTCCACAGCAAAGGTCCAACGGAGGCATAGGCACGATGCTGTGCTGTGGCAGTCCGAGACCTCGGAACTAGAAGGTCATGATGGTCAGAAGAGCGGAGAGGACGTCCAGAGGTAGCTGAGATAGGCCGTCTCATAAGATCACAGAGGTAGCGTGGAGCTTGACCTAAAAACGTTTTACACGTAAGAAAAAGAATTTTAAACTGAGTCCGAGCAGTTAGAGGAAGCCAATGAAGGTCTTGAGTCATGAAAGTCGAAATATGGGAGAAACGAGGTAGGCGGGCAATTAAACGAGCAGCAGAATTAAGTACTGATTGCAGTGGAGCAAGGCGGAGTTTTGGTAGGCCCATAAGTAACGAGTTACAGTAGTCAATGCGTGAACAGACAAAGGCATGAACCATGGAAATAACTTACCAATCAATAACTGGACCTTTCGAAATTAGATGTTGATGTAAGGTGATTGGTCACCGGGCCTCGGAATGATTACAGAATTAACAAATTGTATAGTACTCATAAGATATCATAGTCTAAACAATTTTAAGCATTATAAAACAACACAGCGTTAATATAAAATAAATAATTTGAAATATTCAACATTAAGAAGTTCACTTGTGTTAAAAAGTGACAACAAATAAATTGGAACGAATCAAAAGTTTAATATAACGTCATAATATTATATTTTCTAAGCAGAATCGGGCCTTCTCAGTGGTTGGCCCCTCCCTCTGGAACGGGCTTCCTTTGACGTTGCGCTTGCATCCCAGAATCCACTCTGAATCTTTCTATGCTTGCCTCAAAACTGTCCTTTTCAGCCGTGCTGTGGTCGGGAGCGCTTCTGAGTAGTAACCTTGAAGGGGCGCTATATAAAACTTCGTAATGAATGAATAAATGTTAATGAATGAATGAATTTGTAACGTAAACTGATGTTGAATGGGGATAAGGCTGATAAAGCAATACTGGCCCACAACATCAGAAAGTTTGCGATGCACTGGATTAAACACCTTTAAACAGCTTTCAGTCCACGTTATATATTCGAAATTTGAGTGAAATATTGTTAAATGATAAACAGGATCTGCAATATTATTAGGAATGAGCCTATTGGCATATTTTACCGATTTCCGATTCCGGATAGTTGGCCTGCTAATTTCGACGATTCCGATTCCGATCCAAATAGTTAATTAAACAGAAATGAAAACAAAATCTTTTATATTCTCGTTAGATGTCATTCCAATGAGAGTTTATGCACTGAACTATTTAAAAGAAATTAACATTTGAAAGTTTGAATCGAGTGGCATAAGAAAAAAGCCTGACTATCCGTCATTTTGTTCATAATAATAATAATAATCTTTTCTTTTATAATAGCGGTCGAAGTCTTTCTTGACACGTCGAGTAACAATTTTATTATTTATATTGTCTTTCAATTATTAAAGTTTGAAGATTACCGCAGGAGCTCGCCAAAACAGTTTACTATTTCTGTAATAATGAAAAAATAAATTGCTTTTGGTCAAACATATAACTTTTTGATATTTGGATCGGTAGTCCTGGGATCGCCAATTCCGATTAATGCCGATTAGTGCAAAATCCGGCCGGATCCGATTTCCGAACGGATAATCGGCTGATCCCTAGCGGCAATATGCCAAACTAATCTTTGTCGACGGCAACGGCTTAAGTTGTCATAAGCTGCCATTAAACTCTGGATCGATCCATCCAATCGCAAGAGCCATGATCACCAGCAAAACATTTCTCCATCGACGTAAACGGCCTTTGATGTGAGAAGATGTTATTTAATTGGTAACTAAAGCAATCCTAGCAAATCCTCCAAAAGCAGCTAGTCAACAATAGGGTAAGGTCAATGTCAAGGGACTTGACATAGCTACTGGCCGTACTCTGATAGAGCAGTCTAACGCCCGTGTTAAGAAGGATGGCGACTCCACTCATCTTTTTTATGACACAGAGTCTTTAAACGACAATTGAAAAAAACAATCTAACCTAAGCTAATAATGTTATGATCTGCTTAGACAACTCCAAATATATGCTTCACAATTTCCTTCAATCACGAGTTCATGACACACTTTGCTGATTAAAAAGTGTTACCCTAAGCTATTTAATTGAACCGTACAAAAACCGTACAAAAGAATTTTAATCTCGATACCAACGGCCTTAAGATATGTGGTTAAACCTGGAGGAATCTCTTCACATTGGACTCTAATCGCGTAAAGATGAAGATTTCTTTGCGTCAGAAGCGGTCGATGTGAGGCTTGGCAGTCACAAGATGTCGTTACACAATGAATAATGGCCTACCCGTCTATAACGACATACATGTAGATAGCTCTGTTAGTATCCAGAATTAACGACATGTCGTGGCTGCCAGGGCTGCCAACCTTAATTGCTAACGTTGACCTTACTTCCAGACAGAGAACGCTGACTCAACGATTGAGTGAAAATGTCAAGTATGTAAGAGTCAATTGAAAACTATTTATGGGTGCAGCTGAATGGGAACAAAGATCGAAACATAATTGGTTTATTATTATTACACAAAGGTTTAACGTCGCCTTATGACATCAAAGGCCGTTGACGACAATTCACAATGTATACCATACAATGAAAACGAGAAATTTAACGTCCAAACGACACCATTTAAAGGTGTCAAAATAAATCCTTACAATGTCACAAAATTCAATGTTAAACGACATAAAGTAATGCATCGGTTAGGCCTACTTTTTGTGATACACACACTGTGGTTAAATGATTCGATACAAATTTAATTATAATAATATCATGACGTTAGATTCTTATTCTACTTGTACTCTTTTAAGTGATTATTTATTAATTTTCAGTTTAACGTCATCTAGTGACAACATTCACTATTTACCATTATACTTTTTGAATAAAAATTTGATAAAAACAGCACAAACACTAAATGATATAGGTAATTCACAAAGTCGGCCTTTTACCCGTAGACTGTTCAAGCATCCAATACACTCAAACGTAAGTTTCATTAAGTAAAAAAAATATTTGGCACATACGTATTACAATTGCTTAAAGTTTGTTTTCAACATGTTCATTGAGACACTACAACTACATTTTCCTTTATACTGCATATGTAGTGCTGCATAATGATGCAATGTAATATTTACTCCAATACAGCAACCAAACTAAACATGTGATACTTAAAACAAAGTGTTATAGATACTTAATGAACTATATGCCATATATGTAATTTACTTACATCAGATTTTTATTACTTATCTAATATAATAAAACATACTTAAGATTTCACAGTTGAAAAGAAGCTACTAATTATACGCCTCATCAACCAACTCGCATACATGTAACTAGAATTAAGGCAAAAGATTGTTATTATAACAATTATGCAAATCATAATAATGCAATACGCAATCCTAAAAGCAAGAAGCACCAGTAAAAGAGTAATTAAATATCCACAGATTTACAGATTTATAATTGGTTTCGTTGACCATTCATTTAATTATAGCGTCGACGAACAACGTTTTAAAGGTGTCTAAAGAGAGCGATCAGAACAATTGGCTGGAGGATCGAGCAGTTTAACGACAAACATTATTTTGATGGCAACAACGGCCATTGACGTTGGCTGAAATTAATTTGAACAGTTCTTACCGTTCGTATAGCATAATTAAAATCGTTATTATCGTCGGGAAATGTAACCCCTAGGACATTCAGGCTCGACACCCTAGTCAATACCGGGGTGACATCCGGAACAATTACATTGCATTGTATTTTATTCTATTGCATTGCAAATGTGTCATGTTGTACTGTATGCCTACCGTGTTTTACTGTATTAATTCAGATGACTTATATAGCGTGATTATACATGTAGTCTTATGTTTATGACGCTCTAGTACAATGTATCGTAGCGGCTCGAGCATTATTTTAACGAACGAAAGAAAATAATTTAATATAGGTGATGAAAAACAATTTTAAAGGTGTACAAGCAGATCAGTATTATTTGTAGCATTTAGTGTTGAACGACATCTTATTGTATCAAAGTTCGTTGAAATCAAAGGATACAGTTTTTGAACAGTTTTCACTGTCATAAGTTTCTCAAAGCATCGCTTGGTTAAGTAATGACGCTGTGTTATAACAAATATGATAAGCGTTTCCCTCCTCAATAATCCAGGCATGGGACTTGTATTATCGATCGAAAGCCTAGATAAAGGAGTAGGGCGCGTTTGGGAATAGTATCCTATGCTATCTTATTGTAGATTTCATAGATCGTTCTTCTCCAGCCCTTACCACACTTCTCGTTTATTGTGACTTCCAACCAACCAATTTTTCCATCTTCCACAATATCCAGATTTCGAAGGCTTCCGATTGTCCGACATCCTCTTTTCTCATGTTCCACGTGTCCGATCCATATAACTTACGAGATTACGGAGCGGATATTACGATTATAATAAACGAGAACGTGTGGCAAGGACTGGAGAAGAACGATCTATGATAGGTACAATAAGATAGCAAAACAGAAAATGAATCAGTCATATCCCGAGAGTAGACTCACTCTTGATAATTATAATTATTTGAGCAGCGAAAATGAACCACTGTGGTGCATTAATTTCGTTCTCGGACCCATTCTAATATATTATCAATGAACAACGTTTTAGAGGTGTCTAAAGAGAACGCGCAAACCATTTCGACATCAGCCTCTCATGCTTATTAGTAGTAGTTTCAGTTTAACGACACTGTGTGATAGCAAAGATCATTAGCGTCACCCTACTCCTTAACTCTGCCTGATTGGATTGGATCCACTGTTTAAGGACAGCTTATGACAACAGAGGCTGTTTCCGCCGACAAAGATTAGTTTTTTGCATATTACAGCTCAACTTTTTACAGTAATGTGGTTGAGTTGTGTGTATTTCCTTTTCAATGACTAGCTGTGTGGTAACAAAGACCATTAGCGCCGCCCTCCTCCTTTATCCAGGCTTGGGACTGGCACTGTCAGAAAGCGAACAGAGGCGGAGTTAACTAGGGCCATTATCGTCGTCCTCCTTTTTTTATCCAGTCGTCGGACTAGCTCTTCCAGAGCACGGGCAGTAAGCTGAGTTAAGAGTTGAGAAAGTCCTTTGATAATTATATAATGTTGTTCAAGGCGTCATTAAAGGTTCCACTCATTGCTTTTAATTTAACGCCAGGAGTAGCACTACCGCAATGAGCGACAATATGCCCTCCTTCTTTAACCATGCTTTGGACAGGCATTACAAAAGTACGAGCAATGCCAGCGTTGTGTCGTTGGATATAACCGTTGATTTGACTTTACTTACTCTTGTTGGTAGAGGAGGTGATTTACCGACGATCAACAAATTTCGAATATATGACTTCTGATTCAACCTATTTTAAGGTGTCTACAGTTTCAAGCGATCGGAACATTATTATTTTCTTTTTCTCATTTTTTTATCGTTTAGTTATTGTTCTGCCTCTGTGGCGTAATAAAGTGTTCATTATTAGTGGTATCCAGGCATTAATTTGATGATGCAATATTCTCATTGCCTACATTACAGATTTATTCAAATTGCTCAGTAATATGAAATTACACAACACTTTCTAAAGACGTCTACGTAGAGCGTTTCTTAAAAGACAGGATACCAGTGTCCTATTTAAACGCAGCATTCAAATGAACGTATGCGATTCATAGATGTGGCAGATGGTAATCTCGGGGGTCTCGATGACACTGTTGAAGGTGATTTGTAGAGTAATTTGTAACCAACTCTATATAGTCCGCATAGAAAAATAATAATGTTCGACTCCGTCATGGCGCACACTCTGGTCGTGCCAGCCCCAAGCCTCGATTAAGTAGGAG
Organism: Aporrectodea caliginosa; assembly: GCA_020284085.1. Taxonomy (NCBI): domain Eukaryota; kingdom Metazoa; phylum Annelida; class Clitellata; order Crassiclitellata; family Lumbricidae; genus Aporrectodea; species Aporrectodea caliginosa. The sequence continues at coordinate 4,290,282 of JACEVL010000130.1, read as the reverse complement.
GGAGAAAGCCAATTATCTTTGTCATGACATAGCATCGTCAAATAGTAACTACTAATTGTAGTCGCGTTGAAATGACTAACCAATCAATAACTGGACCTTACAAAATTAGTTGGTTAAGTAAGATCCATGAGACGTCGTTAAACATTGGCTAATAATAATAATATTACGATCCACTTAGACACCTCTAAATAGCGTTGAAACGACAATATATTATCGACATTTTCGTTCTAACGTTAGTTTGGTGTTTACTCAATACCTTGGTATTGTTGTGCAATTTAAGATCGACGTTAATTGCCATAAGGTCCATAAGAAGTCGTTAGACACTTAATGCTAATAAAGATAGTACTCTCTGATTAGACGAGTGCTATTCAAACTGTGGTTTGTGGTTCTGTCCCTTGGTCCGCGAGTGATTGGTTTCAGGGTCGCGGAATTTTTCCAGATTCAGAATTTTGATGGTGTTTCTATAAAATATTAAATTCTATACCATGTAAAACAGTGACAAGAAATTAAAAGGAAAGCTAAATTTTAATAAACATAATGCACATGTAAGCTGATGTTGAAAGGCGGCAAGGCTGGTAAATGAATTACTGGTCCACAGCATCAGAGGGGCCCGATAGCGCATTGAATAACACACTGGCATAGAGAGCGAGAGGTACCGAGTTCAAGACCCGTAGGGCGTACATGCTTTGTAGGCTGCTATTAGCGCCGTGTATTGCAGGCTGTCTGTTCTGTTAGTAGTTAAGATTTATGTCTTCTGTCATTTAATTGTGTTCTTGTGAATTGTTTAATTGTCATAACATGTAAATGTACAGCGCAGTGCGTTTGTCAGGCGCTTGATTAAAGAAAATATATTATTATTATTATTATTATTATTACTATTATTATTATTATTATTATTATTATTATTATTATTATTATTATTATTATTATTATTATTATTATTATTATTATTATTATTATTATTATATTATTATTATTATTTAGAGAGGCACAGGATTAGACACCTTTAAATTGCCTTCGACCGAAGCTATATGTTCGAAATTTCTTCTAACGCTAGTCGATATGCGTGAAATTGACATTATAATTTAAGATCGACGTCAATTGCCCTAAGTTCCATAACAAGTCGTTAAACACTTAATGCTACTAATTATATTAAGTAAGCAAGTTTGAGAGCACAGTATTAGACACTTTTAAACAGCTATTGAACGATGCTATATCTTGAAAATATTCGTTAACATCTTTTGATGCAACAACGTGAGATGCAACTACTGGTTATCTAAACAATCGCTAAAGAACCTGATCAAAAGCCAATACAGAGTTTGAGGCACCTAGTCAATGTATAGACTGAGGCACCTGCGCAATACATTGGGTAATGCCAGCGACAAAGACTTGGAATCGACACTGGCCGTACTCTGGTAGTGCCAGTCCAAAGCCCGGATAATGGAGGAGGGAGACGCAACTAATCTTTGTTATAACACAGCGTCGTTAAACAGCAACTAAGCTAAAGCTAATAACGTTATGATCTGCCTAGAAATCTTTAAATTATAGCTGCGGGTTTTAACAATTAATCGATTAATCGTAAGAAAATTATTCGAGTAATTTCGGCTTTTTCGATTAGTTATTTTTGCTTATTTCATGATGTCGTATGGCCCATTTCCGTAGTAAACAATATGGCGAACATTGATAATGTTAGACATTCGAATGGAGAATTAAGCGATAATTTTGCATTAAAGTTAATTGCTGATAGCGCAGCTCCTCCTGTTCCCTAGGTCACTCTCTGATACATTCTACAAGCGCTTGAAAATTATTCTTTTTGACCGTGCTGGAGTCGGGAGCACCTCTGAGTAGTTTCCTAGAAGGGGTGCTGCATAAATACTTGAATAAATGAATGAATGAATGAATGCATGCATGAATGAAAGAATGAAAGAATGAATGAATGAATTACGAAATTAGGGAATGAATTCAGTGCAAGGAAATTCTTCAGTGCAAGAGTTGTAGATTTCTGGAATAGTTTCGACGATAGTACTGTCTCAGTGGACACTATCACAGCTTTTAAGAAGAAGCTAGGAAAATTGGGCTATTAATCGTGTTCCAGGTTAATTGCAGTGGTTCTAACACAGACTAAACGTCTTCTGAACCACTTAAAACCCTTGTTATGTTATGTTATGTTATGTTATGTTATGTTATGTCATGTTATGTTATGTTATGTTATGTTATGTTATGTTATGTTATGTTATGTTATGTTATGTTATGTTATGTTATGTTATGTTATGTTATGTTATGCTAATGAATGAATGAATAGTCGCTAATGGTGACAAAATCTTCATTACGACAAGCAGTTTGCTAACAAACAGCTGACGAGCAGCTTCAACATGTGGAATGATTTAAGTATGCCTAAAGATATTTGGTTGACCCTGTTAGAATCTCTTCGTTTTGGAATCTAATCGCGTGTAGATGACTATACTGCTTGCTCTCTTCTACTGCCTGCGTTCGTAATAGCGATTGAACGAAAATGACGTACGATTATATAATATATGACAGATGTTTAAACTCATTAAAAGGTGTCTCAACAGATCGGAGCATTAATAACAGCTTAGTATTCAATGTTTAACTTGGTAGTATAATGTTCTCGTTCCTAACTTTACACATATTTTTCAAATTGCACAGTTTTATAAGATTATAAAAAACTTTTTAAAGACGTCTACGTAGACAGTTGCAAAAAACCGATACCAATGTAGTATATAAATCAGCGTATGCGATCCACATAATTATGTGGCAGGTGCTACTCTCTTCGGGTGTCGTTCACAATATTCCAGGTGAATAGCGTCTGTCAAAATCTATTTAAGACTCTCTGAACAGGTGAACGTACCTCCTGCTTTTGCACAGATTCCTTTAAAATGGAAAAGAAACAGTTACATTGCTATGGTTCGTAATCGTAGAACTATTAGTTTGATAACGACAGCTTCCAGAGCCGTTGAGTTCGAGCATATCTTATAAAGTACCATGACGATTTAAATAATCCTAGCAAAATTAATATTGTGTAATTTCTGTTCAACGACAGTCAGGGGCGGCGCCATGGGGCTAGGGGGCTAAGCCCCTAACTGCGGCTCAGCCCCCAAAGTGGGAAATCACTGCAAATCACAGGGAGGAGAGGACAAAAACGAAGGTTTTGGAGCTTTAGCCCCCAACCTGAAATCCTGGCGCCGGCACTGTCGACAGTTTGTCGTTACAAAGATGATTAGCGTTACACTCCGAATTTTTGGCTTTGATACGCCAATATCTGGTAATTGTAGGAAATGCGAATTGTATAGCATCGATAACACAGAGAAAATTAGGGGGAAAATTGACACGAAGAAAGAAGCGAAAACGAGAAACTTATATCGTCCGAAAGACACCACTTAAAGGTGTCTAACTAGAGAATTACAATATCACTAATGATCTCAATTTAACGACGAAAAGTTATACATCTGACATATATAACGTAATGTAATGTGATGTAATTATGTTATATTGCAGTCCCAGTTTTTGACGACATCTTGCCGCTGACGTCGCCCTCAACTTTTTCTAAAGCTTTGGACTGGCACTACGAGTGGTGGCGGAGTTGAGAATTTGAGTAAAAACGTTATTTTGACCTATTTAAAAGTGTTTCGACAGATCGAAACTTTGTTTTTAGTATTCAGTGTTTAACTGGATAATCAATGTTCTAAATGCTTATATTACAGATTTTTTTCTTACTTCTAGTTATATAAAATTGCAAAAAACTTTTTAAAGGCGTCTACGTAGAGTGTTGCATTAAGAACTGCATCTGCAGTGTCCATTTTAATCGAGCCTTCAAATCAACATAATTATGCTTTCCACAGATGTGGCAGGATTTACTATAATAACGTCTAGATGACTTTGTGGCCTAATCAGGGTATCAGCTTGATCATTTCACCGTGCTATTTTTAATATCTAGCGTATTATGATTGCGTTTTAGGGGTGTGCAATTGAAGCGTTATATTTTACATGAGCTATTGTTATTATTCATTGTGTAACGACATCTTGTGACTGCCAGTGCTCTCAGATCTACCGTCTATGACAGATTTACTTAATCTGCCTTCAAAGCAACTCGTGGTATTCTCGCCGGGTGTGGATGGCATTGTACAAAGTGAATAGCGTCGGTCAAAATCTATACAACACTTCAATGACGAGAGTTCACTCGCAGCAACCAATGCAGTTCGTCGTTAAAACGTCAAAATGATTCTTAGAAATGGAAAAGAAACAGTAACATTGTTATCATTCGCAATAGTATATGGTAGTATACATAGTTTAATAGCGACATCTTTATGGCTGCCAGCGCAGTGGAGTTCGATCATATCTTATAAAGTACCGTGACGATTCAAATCAGTCTATCAATGTGTTTAGTTTCTCTTCAACGACGCTGTGTCGTAACATTGATGATTAGCGTAGTCTTCAATTTCAGGCTTGCGACTGATAGCCTACAACCCAAAGATTATGTGTGTTCACAGTTTAACGGCAGCTTATGACAACATAGGCCGTTGCCGCCGACAAAGATTAGTTTTGGCATATTACAGCTCTTTTATATATATATATATATATATATATATATATATATATATATATATATATATATATATATATATATATAACCCAAGATTATTACACGAAATCGGGATTATAAGGCATCGTAATAAACACATTTGCAGGTGTCTAAGCAGATCGTAACATCATTCTTAAAGATTTATCAATTGGATCATTTATGTAAAATAAATTGCTGTGTTAAAGCTGCTTAAAGATATTCAATTTAATTTTTTCTGCATGCTACCAACGCTATTGGATACAACTAGTTGCTTACCTGATTACGGCTTAGTTTTGGTGTGCCATCGGTTGATGCCTTGTGCATTAGACACCGGCGCAATAGAAGTTGTTAATTACAATTACTATTACAATTACCATTTAAATAATTTGATGCGAAATTAAATAATTGACCACTAGTGTATTAAATTTAAATTCCATCCATAGCACCAGTAGAGAGATCATTTATTAATTCATACCAAGAGAAGGAATCGCTTATACAGTTCGAGTTTCTTACAGTAGGCCTAACTGTTAACCGATAGAAAATTGATTTATAAGCAATCACCTGCAACTGACACCGATAATAACTAAAATAGTCTTTAAATAGTCATTTGGTATCTGCAACAGTCTACAGCTATTTACTATTTTAAATACAACTTAAACTGTTTCCTACAGGTAAGATTTACTATTCTATTTACACGGTGATTCATTAAAAAACGTTCCCCTGCATATTTCACTGTAACACCGTCAAATGTCATGCTATGTGAAAGAAATTTTAAAGGAAGACAGAGGAGTTATTTCTAAACATTAGGAAAGTTAAAGTTTATGTTCAAATTGACCCCCTTTGGAAGCTACGCATGCGCGAAGACGAGTACGCAACTGTTTGACTGATTCATCAATGATGCGCTGATCCATTTTGGTCCCATGCCTCCACAATTCGACTTCGCAACTCACTGACATCGCATAATTATTCGAGATCTGTAGACCTTCTCTTGCATGACACTCCATATCTTATAGTCCACTGGATTTAAATCAGGGCTGTTGGGTGGCCACAAAGTAGGCGGGATGAAATCAGGTGTTTCAGTTTCCAGTAACGCAACAGTGTCCCGTGCTCTGTGCGCAGGAGCGCTATCCTGCTGGAAGATGAAATATTCATCGGTAATGTCACGAATGTTTGGTAAAAGGCCCTGTTTTAGTAGAACATCTCTGTAATATTGCACCGTAATTTTTATTCTTTCTTAGAAATGTTATAGCATGTTTATCTTATTCGGTAAACACTATTTTGTCGAGATAGTCGTGACGTCATTAGTTTCGTCATTCGCGTTACGTCATTTTGGCTTTGAATGTGAAACAATTTATGTAGCACTTGGCTAGAGCATCAATCGTCATTGTTCTGAAATTTCAATAAAATTGATGGTCATCTACATGAGTTATGCTAACTTATGTAGGGGAACGTTTTTTAATGAATCACCACTTGCAGCTAAAAGCCATAGGTATTTATAAGCTATTTTTAGCTCAACCAATCACGCTTCAGGAAAACCTCACCAATCACAGAATAGATCTAATTATAGCGCATCTGGTGCGGCATGTTTGGATAACACACTGGCACACACTGCTATTAGCGCCTGTATTGAGGCTGTCTGTTCTGTTAGTAGTTATGTCTTCTGTCATTTGTGTCCTTGTGAATTGTTTATTAGTATTATTATTATTAATGGCAAACATTTAGTATCTTTTGGCATGCTGCGCGGAAGGTACGATGTTTTTTAAAGACGACACTAACCCTAACCCGGACCCTAACCGACCCTCACGACGCGTAACCTTACCATAACCGACGCCTTAAATGACGGGAGAAAATACACGCACCCCGATACTAAATGCTTGCCATTATTATTATTATTATTATTGTGCATCGTTCATTGATTAAACAATTATATAAGTCTGTTTAAAGAATTAATTTGAACAGAGTTGCTTCTCCAAAATTTCAAAAAGCCAATGAACATATAAGATCTATTCTGTGATTGGTGAGGTTTTCCAGAAGCGTGATTGGTTGAGCTAAAAATAGCTTATAAATACCTATGGCTTTTAGCTGCAAGTTGAATCACCGTGTAGATAGCCACCCTGAATATTAATACTCACACTGCTACACACACACTTGCACACATCAACACTAACACCGTTATCTGAGGAAACAGCCAAACACACGTACGGAGAGACATACAGACACAGAATAAAATAACATGATAGTTAGTTACGCCGATTACTTAGGAGCGATTAGTTTAGTCTCATTTAGTCGGGCACGTGAGAACAATAATAAAAGAAATAAAGATCGGTATATATAGCCTCATACAGAACCAATTTAAAGGTGTCTTAGCATAGTGGTATTATAAGTTGCATTTAGTGTTTAACGACGTATTATTGCATCAAAGACCGTTGACGTCGATAGGAAACAGTTTCTGAGCAGTTCTTAGTGTTATAGAGTGTCTCTAAACATCGCTGGGATAGTTAGTGACGCTGTGTTATTACAAAAATATGAAAGCGTCTCCCTACTTTATTATCGAAACTTAGGACTGGCACTTACCGATCCAAAGCTTGGATAAAGGAGAAGGGCGCGCTTGGGACTGGTATCATAATGAACATATTTTCTTCCTGGAGCTTTCAATTATTTTTTGAATATTTCCTTCGATGCCTTGATGGTAATTATGGATATTCCTTATGGTTAGTTGATGTTTAACGACGCTATCATAACAATGATGATTAGCAGCTCTGCTATGACACAGTGTTATTAAACAGCAATTACCCAGCTAACGGTTTTATATTATGTAACAGGAAAGGTGAGACTGTTCAATATAATTACACACCTCTTTAATGTGGAATATTCGTCCTATAACTAAAAGCAGAAGAGAGGTTCTGTATAATAATGTGATAGGTTAGGCCAAGGAAATGTGACTTTTAAGGTTTTAAGTGAAATGAAAACGATTGAAATGTCAAGTGCAAATGTGGTAAGACATGCTACGTGCATATTAATGAGGTAAACAAAACAATAACTGAATAAGTTATTGAACACACAAAACGCTGTTTTCCTTTGACTGAGGAGAAAAAGAAGTGCCTAAGGGAGGTTCAGTCACGAATTATTGTGTTTATAGATGGACACAATAATGACCTCTGTTAATACCTTAAACACCTTTTAAAGTAAGTAGCGATAAGTAGTAGTAGTAGTCCAAGGTTTAGGCGTCAGACTGGCAGTGGCAGACTGCAGCTGCAGTAGTTTTCAACATCTTTTGGATATTAGGATCGTTTTCGTCACCCTCATTCTTTATCCAGGCATCGGACTGGCACGGCTAGAGCACGGTCAGTTACTCAGATAAAAGGTAAGGAGGATCCAGGGTTAAACGGTAGCTTATGACAACGTTGGCCATCGCCGCCGACAAAGGTTATTTTTGGCAAGTTACAGCTCTTAATCGAAAATAGTTAGCAGGTAAGCATTGTAGGCATTGCCATGGATTTTTATATATGGTGGCTAACGCTTCAAAAAGGGGTGTGCACTCTCTTCCCTTTACCTTCACGGCAAGAGTAGCATTTCTGCAATATGTTTCAGCAAGAACACCCATTCTCATTATATTGTTCTTCTCTCCTGCTAGCCTCATGAGCACTTCATTGCGGATGATTTACGCATGCGTTTAATGCCGAGGATAGATAGCACACCAAAACTTTTATGACATGTTAGGTTAGCCCAACACATAAATGTGATTCTCTTGTAAACCAAAATGCGGTTAGCAATTGGTATAATAAAGGATATACTTACTTACTTACTTACTTACTTCATTCTGCTCACTATGTGAACCGTATTTGTGCCGCCAATGCCGAGAAAAAGTCGACGCTAGAGGGCTCCATGGACTGGTTGTAGAGGCGGCGACGGAACAGTATGCAAAACGACGTCATCTGACAGCACTTAGCAGAGTGCAGAACTTTAGTTGTTACACAGTAACACAGACATGTATACGAAGACTGACCAGTGGATCGAAGGTTGCTTCCCATTTCCCACTTCCCCACTCTAATGTGAACTGCAGTCCTTCGCCCAAAGCGTCACCGGTTTCCAGGGGCCCCCGCTAAAAAGGCATGAACGCTAGTCATGGTGGAATACCTCACCCTCTTCAACAGAGCTGCGAAATAAGATGGCAAGATACGGTCGACGTCAACAGCCCTATGATTCATTAGACGTCTTTTAAAGCAGGATACTAATAATAATATTACGATCCACTTAAACACCTTTAAATAACTCTCAAGCGATGATATATGAACGACATTTTCGTTCGAACGCTAGTTTGATTCAACTTGCGTAAAATTGATATGTAATTTAAAAAGGTTACACACTACGTAATATATTCAACATTTCGTTTAATGGTTACTTTATTGCTGAAGAAAGTATCAGTTTCAACGGTGGCAACTATTTAAACAATTTCATTTGATGTCCTAAGATAATTATATTTCATTAAACTCTTGGATCCAAGAGGTTGCCAACTTTCAAAGGGTTCCATGTAGTTGACGTCTTTGAAATTAAGGCATTAGTTATAAGAATGATGTTGTTGATGCTACTAATAGGATTGATCATAAAAGTGTTACACATGCGAATGATTAAAAGAATGCTCATGAGAATGATCTTCAGAATGATCATAATAATGTTGTTGATGATGCTGCTCAATAAAATGATTGTAAGTATGAACTCAAAATCTGAATTCATCTGATAATATATTTCCAGTCTATAAAGATGTGAAGTATATCTTAGTAGTCAAGGGTGTTATAGTTAATCAACCAAAACCTCATCAAATGTCAGTCACACTTGGCAATTTGAACCCAGATTAGACAAAAGATGAAAATGCAGTAAAAGGCAACATGACACTAGCGGAAGAACAGAGTCTAGGAAATCAGTAGAGCAGGGGCGGAGTTGAGTTGTTGGATAGAACCGTTAATTCAGCTCATCTTAAATATTAACTGTTCCTCATAATTCTGCTTGCGTCCGTACCATAGTGCCAGGCAGTGCCAGTCCTAAAACTGGATGAAGGAGGAAGGCTAGGCCTACTCTAATGATCTTTATTATCACACATTGTCGTTAAACTGAAACTACTAAACCGATGTCAGTTGATCAAACAATGAACAAAATGTCGAATATATTGCATCGGTTAAAACCTATTTAAAGGTGTCTCAACATACCTGGAATATAAGGATGCATTGTTTAACATCATAATAGGCTAGCGCCTCTGAGTAGATAGCCGAAGGGGCGCTATATAAATTCTCAGAATGAATGAAGGAATTAATTAATTAATAAACCGAGTACTTTTTTAAAATTTAGTATTTTATTTTTACCGCCCTACACAAGATCCACCAACTGAGCGAAAGAAAATTAGTATATGTAATGTCATTAGGCATGAATTTAAAGGTGTTTAAGCAGGTTAACATTATGTGCTCTATCTATTGTTTAACGACATCTTCTTGTATCGAATGCCATTGACATCGACAGGAAATAGTTTTTGAGCAGTTTTCACTGTTATATGTTTTTCTCTAAACACCGATCAGTTAGTTACTGTCTAATAACGATGTGTTACAGTAAACATGATATGCGTCTCCCTCCTACATTATCAAGGCTAGGGCCCGGTACTACCGATCCAAGGCCTTGATAGAGTAGAAGGGCGAGCTTGGAACTGGTATGAAATGCACATGAAGATGGTGTATTCTGTAATCGTAATCTCCGTAATCTCGTGGGGTTATATGGATCCGAAACGTTGATTATAAGAACAGAGAACATCGAACGATTGGAATGTGGATTTCACGGAGGATGGAAAAATTGTTGAATGGAAGTAATACCAAACGAGAAGGTGTTGGAAAGGGTTGCTGGGGAAGAAGAGCGATCTATGATAGCTACATGTAGAATAAGGTAGCGAGAGAGAAAAATGATTGGTCATATCCAGAGATTAGATTCACTCTTGATAACAGTCATTAAGACCACAGTGGAGGAGAGGAGGACTACATAACATGAATATTATGTATAAATATCTGTGAATATCGACGTCATAGGCCTTTGATGCAATCAGATGCCGTTAAACTGTTTGATTAATAAAGAATATACTTGCCCATACTTATTTGCTGACTATAATACTAGTATTAATGATCCAATCTCTTTAGACACCTTTATATTGGTATTAAACGGCTCTATATACTTTTTCTCTTTCGTTTAATCTGATAATCTCGGGCTTTCCTAAGATAACTAAAAGTAACTTCTTAGCAACTCTGTATGATCCGCAGAGAAACTAGAATAATGGTCAATTCCGCCACGGCGAGCATTCTGATTGTGCCAGTCCTAGGCATCGATGAAGGAGAAACTCACACGTCATTAAGGGCGCTGGCACTTCCCTAAAAAGCACCTAGTCAATTATAGGGTAAGGTCAACGTCGACGGACTGAAAGTATTATGGTAGTGCCAAACCCGGGAAAAGGAGGAGGGCGACACTTCTTTGTTACGGCACAGTGTCGTTTTAGAGCATCTAACTTGATCTAAGTTACTAATGTAATGTCATGCTTACAGATCTTTCAATATAAACGCTTCACAATTTCCAACAATCGAGAGTTCATGATTTGTTTGCTCATTAAATGTACAATGACATTTTCCTGTCGAAGCCAACGGCCTTCGATGCCTAAAGATATTTGGTTAAACATGGTAGAATCTCTTCACGCCGATTGCTTTGCATCATAAGCGGTCAATACGAGGACTATGGCAGCCACACGGTGTCGCTATATAATGAATAATAGCAGAGCCATCTGTACCGCAATAAATAGCTCTGTTGGAATCCAATGTTTAACGACATCTTGTGGCCGTAAACATAATCGTAATCGTAATCGTAATCGTAATCTCCAAACTTCTAAAGCGCCACTCGAAAGCCAAGCGCAGGGCACCAGCTTATTCACGAGCGCTGCGTCTAGTCAAAAGGGTTATCCGAGAGAGTAGTCCGAAGGAGGTCCAAGTCCGGTTTCCAGAGGATCAGAGGTGTCAGAGTAAACATAATGAAACAGTAAACATTTAGCGAAAATGTTTGATTAGTTCTCAAGACCGCATTATACTGTCAAACAATGAATATTAGTGA
>JACEVL010000130.1:3983575-4273575 GCA_020284085.1 Aporrectodea caliginosa | reverse complement strand
ATTAGCGTCGCCCTCCTCCTTTATCCAGGCTTGGGACTGGCACTGTCAGAAAGCGAACAGTGGCGGAGTACGACATGTTTATACCCATAATTACATATATACATACATAAATATATATATCATATACATGGATATAAAATAAAAAATATATTTTATAATATATATATCACATAGTCTATTACCATTCATTTAACGGCGTAATTCGAGCTCTCTGTCTTTATAAAAAATATATCGAATTGGACCCCCTTAAAACGTAATCGTTATAAGCTATATCTTCCTAAATTGCGCACAATTATTAGCTTCTGGTTCTTGATTGTCGTCAACGGACTTTGATCATTTTCATAATACGAAGTTAATCCTTGCAATAAAAAATCAGCAGAAGAAATAAAAGGCTGAATTATGTCGAAATAAAAAAGAATATGACTCGATAGATTGTACCTTAGTTAAGATTGTTTATAAAGTACAACTGTGAACATTCTGAACAATCTGTTTTGTTTTGATTTTGTTTGTTTGTTTGTTTTAAATCTTGTACTACAATGTTTTGTTATTTAGTTCAGAGGTTCTTAACCTTTTTTGGCACACGACACACCTAAGCTTCCAACAAAATTTGGCGACACACCATGCAATCGTCAATAATCGTCATTATGTGAATATTGTTAAAATTAAAAAATTGTTAAGTTAAACTAGTTTATTTATTTAAAACTTTAAGCTGTTAACAACTTAACAATACAATACAATACAATTAGACATTTATAGCGCGCTTTAACAAGACAAGTCTTGCACGAAAGCGCGTTTGCGTTGTGCTCTTAGTCATAGTGTAATGAGAATAGATGAGTTTTTAGTTTTGATTTAAATTGCGTAACAGATGAACATTGACGGATAGTAGCTGGGAGACTGTTCCATTCTCTGGGTCCAGAGACAGCAAAAGCACGATTTCCAAACTTCCTCTTGGTGCGAAGAACGGTAAAGTCTCCTCGTGTGGCCGATCTGAGTCCTCTAAGATTTGAAGCAGAGCATGGCACGACCATGGATTTCATATATGAGGGTGAGGTTCCAGAATGGATATGATACATGAGGAGGGAGATTTTGAAAGCGATACGGGCGCGAATGGGAAGCCAGTGTAGTTGTTGAAGAGATTGTGTGATGTGGTCTCTGGGACCAAGACCTTTTATTAGGCGAGCTGCGGCGTGCAGAACAGATGTTAGAGGTTGTAGCGTTGATGTGGGAAGACCAGATAGAACGGAATTGCAGTAGTCGATGCGAGAGATGACAAGGGCTTGAGTAAGAATACGGAGGCAGTTTCATATAATAAGAAATGAAAGTGTTCACGTTCAGTGCTTTCTACTAGTCAGTCGTTACGCTTGCAGATTTCTTCTTTCGCACGCTCTCCTTGGTTGGTTTATGGCAACTTTAGGCCTACTAAAACTATCTGTGGCAGCAGCACCGTTTTCGTATTAACTACTGTTAGTGCTAGAATCCGTCTCATTGCTACCAAAATCTGATTCCACGTGATCAGTTGTAGATGCGTAAAATTTTCGTTTCCTTATGATAAATTTGTCCATTTGGAATGCTACAGTTTGTTATATTAGTAGGCCCTAATGTGCCCTAATGTGTAAAAGTTTTCACCGGTGCGGTCGCAAACGTGCATACTGTGTATGTAAAAATAAGATAAACATCATGTTCGCCCCAGATTGCGATAAATAGAATACAGAACCTAGATAAATAGAGTGCTACGAATTCTCACAGCCTACGTCCTCTAAACTCGCGGCTAAAGTGCTAAAGTATAGGCCTAAGTAAGTCAGTGTAATGCAAGAATGACGGACGTATGCTGGGAGAATTCGTGACACACCAATTTTTCGCGACACACCATGTTTACGCAACACACTGCCAGTCGATTCGCGACACACTAATGTGTCGCGACACACCGGTTAAGAACCTCTGCACTAAATCATCTATACCAATCAATACTTGGTGGGCTAGTTGCTGTTTAACGACACTGTGTCATAAGAAAGATGTGATAGTAGTACTAGTTTAGCCACCCTGCATCCGTCAGGTTTGGGACTGGCACTGCAACTTGTAATTGGATCCACAGTTTAACGGCAGCTTATTACAACATAGGCCGTTTCCGCCGACAAAGATTAGTTTTTGCATATTACAGCTCAATTAAGGTTAAAACGTAGTGGCGGTGATATTTATAGACAAGTAATAATGTGTAAAAAGGTGTCTAATAGAGCAATGTTCATCAAAGGAGATGTCTAGAAAATGCCGTTTCAGAACGAAGATGGTTAGCTTCGACCGCTCTCTTTTATCCAACCTTATGACCGGCATTGCTCCTAGATGGGTCAGTAATTATTGTTGCCATCTTATGGCTGCAAGGGTGTTGACGTCGCCCTCCTCCATAATCCAATACTCGGTCTGGCACCACTCGATGACGATAGCTGCGGAATTGAGTGTACGTCAATGGAAAAGTTGAAGGGAGGCACGTGGTCTCTGTTTTACGATGATGATTAGTGTCGCCCTCCTCCTTTATCATCTTTTACCCAGGCTCCACCTCAGAGGCCTCGTTCTCATAAAACATTTCGCTACATTTAAACAAAGTCTTTTTAAAACTAAATTTCTACCCGTCGGCCAAAATGTTCAATTCGTTCCGAATATGTTTAACGTCGGCAGCTCTCCTATTAAAGCAGTGAGTTTAGAAACATCTTTTTGTCATCAAGGCCTTGAAAGTCGTTTGGAAATTGTCTTTACATATTTTAGAGACGTTGTTAATTGGCTAGTTGCTATTTAACGAAAATGTGTCATTACAAAGATGATAAGCGTCGCCCTCTCTTATTCCCAGGCTTGAGGCTGGCACTATTACAGGTAGGGTTCTGGCAGTGTTAATTGCAGTGTTAATTTATTTTGCACAATTTAAATGTCGAGAATATAGCGTCTGTCGAAATTTATTTAAAGATTGGTTATCCAGATGACAACATTATTAGCAGCACAAGTGTGAGAACTCTTGCAAACTCAGTTGTAATGAGTAAACTGACCGTACAATGTCAGTGGGAGGATCATACGAAGAGGGAGAGGACGGGCCACTTGCCTTCATATGCCGTGACCAAGAAAAATGAAGTCGCTAGCAATTCATACTCTTAGGGCTAGCTTAAGGGATTGCTCTTCTGCCTCTTGTTCCTCCCGTGTATAAAGATATCTTAACGTCGACCTGGGAAAAGATGCATTCACGAGAAGAGGAGAATTGTTGAGAGGAGGGCTAAATAAAAGCCTTAAGAAACGACTGGTTAAAACACTGGTATGGAGTGTGGCACTGTATGGGTCAGAGACCTGGACCATCAGGAAAGAAGATATTAAGAAATTAGAAGCTTTTGAGATGTGGATTTGGAGAAGGATGGAGAAGGTGAGCTGGACTGAGCATATAACGAATGAAGAGGTATTACAAATGGTTGATGAAAAGCGATCGCTGATAACAACAATAATAGAAAGACAGAAGAACTGGGTGGGGCACGTATTAAGAGGAGACTCCCTCCTGAAGGAAATCATAGAAGGGAAAATGGAAGGGAAAAGAGGGAGAGGAAGACCGAGGCAGATGATGCTGGGATGGATGGCCGACGGATACAGCGAATTAAAGGAAAGAGCACAGCAAAGAGAAAATTGGCGTCATTGGAAGTTGGAACCTGCCGAAGGGCAGAGAACTTAACCCTTTGGAAGTGAGGTGAAGCATTGGAACGTTTGAGGTGAGGTGGGTATGACATACCCCAATAGGCCCTACATATTTTTACTTGCAAGTCGAAATATCAACTACGTAACATTAATTGTGAGCTAAGGTATAGTTTTGTAACCAATCATCAGCTAAACTTTTGATTATCGGGAACAAATAAATGTTTTCAATCATAATTGAAATGGCCAGAGCGGTGGCGCTCAAAATCAAAGCGGTCCTCTGCAATGGCATCTTCGTGACCTTGCTTGAAACATGTAATGTTTGCGAACACGTCACATAATACACGTAATAATTGATCAATTTGGCATCGATGGATAATTATATATCTTATATCTAATATCTGCAATATCTTCTATTATCGCCAATTTTTTTCTGCACTGAGCCATGACTTTTGTTATTTAATTAAAATCAACATGTATACGAAAAATCATAATTTCACTTTAATATGCAACAAAATAAAAAAATGTGCGTTTTAAAGAACTTTAAATTGTGCCAAAGTGTCGGTATTTCACATTCACTAAGGTAGACAAAAATAATCCAAGCTGGTTCCACCATTTCCGTAGAAAACGCAGCGTAGAATACCTATGGGGTGTGTCATACCCACCTCACCTCCAACGGGTAGAAGAACACAGACCTTGGTGATAATCCGGGACAAGTCAGTTATTGAATGAAAATTCGAATATAATTATAGCATCCTTTGAAAGAGATTTAAGGGTGTCGAAGGAGATCGTAACATAATTAGTAGTATCCAGTCTTTAGCGACATCTTCTGACTGCCATGGTAGGTAAAGACGACCTTAACTTACATATTAATTAGGGCATTTTCATTTTTTGAACGAATAGATGGATCCATAGTTTAACGACATCTTATGGTAACAAAGGCCGTTGACGTAGACAGAAATTATTTTCGCATAATACCCCTTTAAAGCTGAAGATATATTTAGTAGTGTCCAGTGTTTAACGGCTGCCAAGGCCGTTCACATCGACCTTGCCTTACCCATCCTGAATATATTAGTGGCTGGGTTAAAAGTTAAACAGGCATGGATAACTGTATATCCTATTCAAGGCTTCATAAAATTGGTGTCACTATTATGACTTTTAATTGAACGCAAGGAGTAGCTCTACCGCAATATGCGACAATAATTATGCCTTCCTCATTTAACCAGGCTTTGGACTGGCTTTACCTGAGTTCGAGCATGATTGGATTTGAGTATTGGGGTTGATTTGGATTTTAATCTTAAGTAGTTCCTGCTTCTCAATGAACTACTTGATGACCAACTATTACAAAATCTAACCTAAGCCAATAATGTTATGATCTGCTTAGACATCTTTTAATATAATTGCTATGCTTCACCGTTTCCTTCAGTCGCCAGTTCATGACAGAATTTGCTGATTAGAAACGTTTAACCTTAAGCTATGCAACTTAAACCCGCATGAAGACGAAATTGAACGAATAAGCATTTGTGTCCTATGTATAACGTCGTCTTGAACTTATTTAAAGGTGTCTCAACCGATCCCAACATTATTAGCAATATTTTGTGTTTAACTGGATTGTGCAGTGTTCGCGTTGCCTACATTACAGATTTCTTAAAATTGCTCAGTATTATAAAATTACACAAAACTTTCTAAATAAGGGGTCATTGCATAATTACGTAACGCCAAAAATGACCGTTTTTGACCCACCCACCCACCCTGTAACGCTTCGTAACGTTTCCCTGGACCCACCCACCCACCCCACCCAGCGTTACGTATTTATTGCTAGGTCTCGGTACAGTTCTGGCATATGAGTAACTTTACTTTTCTTCAACATGTCGATTGTTGTCTAAAAAATTCA
Source organism: Aporrectodea caliginosa (assembly GCA_020284085.1). Classification (NCBI taxonomy): domain Eukaryota; kingdom Metazoa; phylum Annelida; class Clitellata; order Crassiclitellata; family Lumbricidae; genus Aporrectodea; species Aporrectodea caliginosa. The sequence goes on along the minus strand of JACEVL010000130.1, from coordinate 4,268,024 downwards.
ATTTTTCTTTAAATTTTTACAAATAAAAACAGATTAAATTTCAACTTTTAATTTTAAAATAATGCTCAATAAATGCGTGCTTTATACTATTGCGTGTTTTAGTTAAGTTTTAAGTCAATGGCACGAAGTTTGAACTTCGATCACATCGTGTTATTAGTGTCATTTGATGTTAATTCAAAATTCATGTATAACTAAACTGTTGATAAAAGCGTTACGTAACGTTCAGCTCCACCCACCCACCCACCTAACGTTTCGTAACGTTTTCAAGGACCCGACCCACCCACCATGGAGCGTTAAGTAATTATGCAATGACCCCTAAGGTGCTACTCTCTGCTTTTTAAATTAACGCAAGGAGTAGCTCTACCGCAGTATGCGAAAATAGGCCCTCCTCCTTTTACCCAGCTTTGGACTGGCTTTATCAGAGTTCGAGCGTGAGTGGCGTAGGGTGGAAAAATTGTTGAATGGAAGTATAACAAATGAGGAGGTGTTGGAAAGGGTTGGTTAAGAAGAACGATCTATTATAGCTACAATAAGGAAGCGAAAGAGAAAAGGCTTGGTTATATCCCGAGAGGAGACTCACTCTTGATAACCGTCATTGAGGTCAGAGTGGCGGAGAGCAGGACTACAGTCATACTGATGAATATTATATATACACACATATGTGTGTCTATAGAATTCATCGGCCTTTGATGCAATAAGATGTCGTTAAACTTTTGGATTAGTAAAGAATATACTTACTTATTTACTAACATACTTAAATACTAGTAATAATTTACCGGTGTCTTTAGACACCTTTATATTGGCATTTAACCAACCACTATATTTTGTTTCCGCGCCTTTTTTGTATTGTATTGTATTGTATTTGAACACTTGTTATAGCACCTCTACCAGATTTCCTATTCAGAGGCGCTCCCGACTACTGCTGTAGTCGTATTTGAAATTAATTAGTAAACCACAAGTGGGATCTCTTAATTTCATAGAGTACACGTTAACAGAGACTAGCAATTCTTACACAGAGAATCAATAGCTTATCCTACAGATGTATTGCAGTTACTTAAAGTTAACCGACAGAAAATTGAAAGCTTTCCATACAATTATATGCGTTCTACACCTGAAACCAATAATGCAAAATAGTTTTTAAATAATCATATGGTATTTTCAATAGTCTACAGCTATTTATTCTTTTAAATAAATTTAAATAGTTTCACACAGGTACTATTTACTATTCTATTTAGATAATCATCCTTACTATTTAACCCAGCACAGTTACGCACACTACACTAACACACACCAACACTAACACCATTATCTCAGGAAATAGCCAAACATACAGAGTAATATTATATTGCAAAAGTAGTTTATGCCATTGGACCTGTTACTTAATTAGTAGCTACATAGTCCTATTTTAGTAACGCTATAGGTTATGGAAGAGTATAAGATAACTGAACGAAAGAAACAACAATTTACATAGAGTCAATTAGAAGCAATTTAAAGGTGTCTAAGCAGATTAACATAATTAGTCCTTTTTAGTGTTTAATCGAAGACCTTTGCTTCGATAGGAACAGTTTTTGAGCAGTTCTTAACTTCTCAATGTTATATAAGATTCTCTAAGCATCGCTTTTTAAAGTTAATGGCGCTTTGTTATAACAAATACGATAAGCGTCTCCCGGCCGCGCGCCTCATCGGCCATATCCCAAAGTTCGGCCATGTCACCGCTTTTATGATGGATGTCCTGCACTGGCTTCCTATCCCGCAGCGGATTGTGTACCGGCTTTCTGCTTTGGTCTGGCGGTGCCACTTAGGTTGCGTTCCTGTGTATTTACAAGATCTCTGTCGCTCTACTTTGGATGTGCAGGTACGTAGAGCTCTCCGCTCCTCACATGGTGAACGTGTTCGCGCGAACTGCTCTTAGACAGCATCGTGCCTTCTCTGTTGCTGGCCCCATGGTTTGGAATGGGCTCCCATTAACATTACGCCTTATTCCTAGAGTTCATTTAGATGCGTTTTACTCTAGCCTTAAAACCATCCTTTTCAGCCGGGGTTGGGTCGGGAGCGCTCCTGAGTAGTAACCTTGAAGGGGCGCTATATAAATCTTTGGAATGAATGAATGAATGAATTATCCAGGCTACGAACTGGCACTCCGGATCCAAATCCTGGATAAAGAAAGAGGACGCGCTTTGGACTGATATTACATGAACAATTGAACATACAACTGAATTATTTCTGTAAGGGTAATTTCCGCTCCGTAATCTCATGGAATGATATGGATCCTAAATGTGGACCAAGAGAAAAGAGAACATCGTAAGATTGGGAGCCTTCGAAATGTGAATTTGGCTCAGGATATGAAAATTGTTGAATGGAAGACATGGCAAACGAGTAGGTGTTGGAAGGGGTTAGGGAAGAGCGATCTACGATAGCTGGAATAAGGGAGCAACACAGAATATGAATCTGTCATATCCGGAGAGGAGACTTACTCGTTTGATAACGGTCATTGAATGCAGAGAAGGTATGGAGAGGAGGATAAGAAGAAGAGACCTAGATAGATGCTGCTGGCTGGATGGTGATGGATGTAAATGTATATCTCTAGACATTGCTCTGTACAGCATAAAAGTCTCGGTAATGAGGCCAGCTTTATCACCGGCGCTATATCAAATCAAGTCTGCAATCGTTTCGGTGCCTGGTCAGAAGACGGGAGGTTTATTCGAATAGACAGCATGGTGCTACTTTGGGAGGGGTTCACGATAATGGTAACACGAAATGGCACGAAAAGCAGAAGATCAGAACGGACGCGGGCTCTCTTCCCGCTAACCTCCCAAAGGTCGACAGCCTTTCATTCGTCGCCAAATGGCTTTGGTAAAATTAGCAGTAGGGCGTGGTGGGCGCCTTGCATGGTTGCCATACAGTTAAATTCGACTGCTGCAGTAACTTGTGATCATCCGTTCATACTATGAATATTATTGTAATCATACTGCGGTGTGTCAGTTTGAAATAATACACGAAGATATTTATTATTATCGGAGATGATGGTGACCGTGCTTTGACGCAGAAGAAGTGTAATTCGGGATAGGATAGTTTGAAGAGTTCAGTTTTCAGTCGTGAGCAGAACTCATAAGAGGAGAGTTTAAGAGGAGGAGAGCGGTTAAACGAAGGGGCGAAATAGGAGGATGAGTTAACTGGCGTAGATCCTTTGGAAGTTCATTCTAAAGAGTCAAAATACGCCGTTAAACTTTGAATAATAATTCCATGCGTCCAAACAGATTACAATATCATTACGTTAGGTTAGCTCATGGTTGCTGTAATACGATACTGTGTCGTAACAAAGATATTTAGCGTTGCGCTCCTCTTTGATTCATACTTTTGACTAACACAACCAAAACTACAAGCAGTGGCGGGATTAAGACCGCTGGGGTTGGGTAATTAGTTGTACTTGTTATGTATCAAATCGTCGTATTAGTAATACATAGCATCAATCTCCTTAGACACCTTTAAACAGTCTGAAAGCAATTTTATATAAACGCTCAATTCGATCAAATTCACCATATCAACCATTCACGTACATTAAGCTCTCGTCAACTGTCACAAATTAGGAGGCCCACAATGATTTCATGTGATATCCATATCAAGTGACTAAGTTTAGATGAAGACTTTTGTAAAAGGTAGATTTCACCTCTCATTCATTAACTCCGCCACTACGCGCACTCTGAAAGTGCCAGTCCCAAGTCTGGAGGACAGAGGAGGGCGGCGCAAGTCATCTTTGTTGTGACACAGTGTCGATAAACACATTACCATTAGCAAAAGAAGAATGGGAAATATAAATGTCAGTAAACAGTCGGTCGGTCGAGTCACTATCACTGAAATCAAGTCTTGTCAGGTCTTAAGAATCGTCCCTCCTTTGTCGGTGTATACAGAACCATCTATACCGTCATACAATGCCCTACAAATCACTGGTTAGGCCTGGTAGTATCCAGTGTTTCCCAACATCTTGTGGCTGTGAGGGCCGTTTACGTCAACCTTAGTTATTACCCGAGGCCTACAGTAGCTGCAGATCATCTAATAACGTTCGAGGGAAAATTTCGAATATATAAAGTTGCCTGAAAGCCATTTAAAGGTGTCTAAGCAGATCATAACGTGTTCGCAGTATTGTGAGTTTAACGACATCTTACGACTGACAGGGTCGTTCACGTCAATTAAATCAACCTTACTTGTTAACCGAAGGCAACAACATATCTTCATGTTTGAGGGAAAATGTCGAATATATAAAATCGCCTGAAAGTCATTTAAAGGTGTCTAAGCAGAGCTAATTTTTTCGCAGTTTTATGAGTTTAACGACATCTTAGGACGGACCGGGTCGTTCAGGTCAACTAAATCAATTCACGAAGTTCTCACTTTTACTTTAAAAGGTCGGCATATTTCTGAAGGAAGTAGCAATCGGTGACAGTTCTGGTTCAAAGGTTTAAACGTCGACCTATTAAATAAAATGTCTTTGAAGACACTTTTTCTATTTCAACTGAATTTCCTTTGCAGCGTTTTCGATTATTGTTGGGGTTTCCTTCGAGGCCCTGATAATAAACGCCTTAAAAACTGAAACGTTCAGGCTTCCTCCCTCCCGATTTCCTAGTTTTGACAATCAATGTTCTAGAGCTTATTCTACTTTTTTCCGTTCAATTCTCTCAAACCCTTGTCACATCCTTCACGACCTCCTCCCTCCCCGTAAGGTCACTCCATACAATACGCGACCCAGACCACATGATCTCACCCTACCTAGAATTGATGCCTTTGCAAAAAGAAGTTTTGTTATGAGAATGTTATAGGACTTTGCATATATTTTTGTATTATTTATTTCTTCTGTAAGCTACTTTGCGTTTGCTGGTAGTCAAATAAAGAATATTCTTACTTACTTACTTACTTAATAGTTTGTAGTTTCCTTAAAGAACCTTGGACCCATATAAAACAGGAGCACAGTTCGTCAGTTGCTGTTTAACGAAGCTCTCATAACAAGATGATTCACGTCGCCCTCCTCCTTAATCCAGGCTTCGGACTGGCATTGCCAGACTACAGTAGTAGTTTTCTGTTTTAGCGACATATTATGAATACTATGGCCGTTTTCTTCGCCCTCTACATTTCGTTTAAGTGTGATAATCGCCGTCTAAGTAAAAGCAGAAGAGCGGATCTGTAGGCTATTAGTTGACATAAAAAGTGCGAAAATAATTTCTATAATTATGCGAAAGCAGAAGAGTGGTGCAGTACCAGTCTCAAACACGGAGAAAGGTTGGTCCACGCTAATTATCCTTGCTGTGATAAATTGTTGTTAAACTATAGCCACTAACCAATTGACGGTTCTATATTATGCCATTAGAACAGTGAAACTGTTCTAAATAATTAAACACCCCTTCTAAGAGTGATATTCGCCCTATAAGTAAAATCAGAAGAGCAATTCTGTATGTTCTGCGTCATGATACTTTTCCTTTATTTCACAAACTCGTTGACACAAACGCAACAAGATTACAAAATCAACAGTTTAGATAACGATTAGACAAAAATAATAGTCAAATAGCTAAGAGGTTTAGGAATGTGTTAATGACTGAGACCTATTGCTAAAGAAAATTATTGTTTTGCCTAATACACTATACAGTACTCTAGATACTCTACATAATGCCCCTGTTTGTATTCAATCGTCGCTTGTTGTTGAGAAATCTGTAAGATGAGCTTATTTTTCTGAGAAATGTGTCGATGATAATTACATTTATTTTGATGAGATATACATGACATTGTGTTGACGAGATATGTGTTACAAGTTAAGGATATGTGAATTCTTAGGTATTAAGGGAAATGAAAACGACTGAAATTTCAAGTACAAGTGTGGTAAGAGATTGCCAATGATAAATTGATATGGTTAACCAATGAGGTTACAAACGAAGTAAATAAACCATTAACTAAACAGATTATTGAACGCAAAGTCAACGGTGAAATCCGTCCTCCTTTGAGTCAGGAGATGGACATAAAGATAACCCCCGTAGCCTAAATCTTACTTTAAGCATGTTCTAAAGCATTACATTTAGTACCGATTGGTAGCAGTAGTTGTCCAAGAGTTTATGGATTCTATGACCGTATTATGCCAGTATAATTTCTACCGACGTCAACGCCCTCTGTTGCCAAAAGATGTTAAACTTTGGATCAACACGATCAACACGATCATTAATTTAGTCTTGGAGAAAAGCAATGTCGAGTATAAGGGCTCTGGAAGCCACCAGATGTCGTTTAATACTCGAAACTACTGCTACAATAATTGTCGAGTTTAATTTATTTGTTGCTATCGGCAGGTGCAAGTCCAAAGCCTGGACAACGCAGGAGGGCGACGTTAATTATCTTTGTTATTGGACAACATTGTTCATATGTTGCTAACCTATCAATCAGAATCATTGCGGGCGCGATGAAAAAGAAACGACACATATACTAGGCGTGATGTTCATAGCTATATATAGCGTGAAGATTTTATGAACAAAAGGTGTCCACTGATGCAGCGAGCTCGCCTGTTGTCATTTCAAATAATTTAAGATGTGTTGATATATTTATATTTTATTGAGTTCATCTTGATTTTTTTATTTTTTTATTTTTTGCTCAATAGCATAAAATTACACGAAACTGTTTCCAGATGTCTACGTATAGCGTTGCTTTAAAGACATCATACCAGTGACCTATTTTAAACGCGGCTTTCAAATCAAAGGTCATAAACGTATGGTCGACGTCAACGGTACCTTGAGATCCATAAATACTAGGTGCTGCTAATTCATTGATTCAGAAAATTGATATAGCACCTCTTCAAGGGAACTACTCAGACGTACACCCGGCCAAAAAGAACAGTATTTGGGTATTCTTTAAATCATTGGATGCTTGAACAGTCTACGGGTAAAAGGCCGACTTTGTGAATTACCTATATCATTTAGTGTTTGTGCTGTTTTTATCAAATTTTTATTCAAAAAAGTATAATGGTAAATAGTGAATGTTGTCACTAGATGACGTTAAACTGAAAATTAATAAATAATCACTTAAAAGAGTACAAGTAGAATAAGAATCTAACGTTATGATATTATTATAATTAAATTTGTATCGAATCATTTAATCACAGTGTGTGTATCACAGAAAGTAGGCCTAACCGATGCATTACTTTATGTCGTTTAACATTGAATTTTGTGACATTGTAAGGATTTATTTTGACACCTTTAAATGGTGTCGTTTGGACGTTAAATTTCTCGTTTTCATTGTATGGTATACATTGTGAATTGTCGTCAACGGCCTTTGATGTCATAAGGCGACGTTAAACCTTTGAGTAATAATAATCATTGGGTTAACAGCTTCTCGGCCTTTCTCCGCCATTGTTCTCTTCTGACAGTGCCCTTCCCAAGCCTGGATTAAGGAGGAGGGCGACGCTAATGGTCTCTGTTACCATATAGCTAGTCGTTAAAAAGGAAACATACACTTCTCGGCCTTTTGGCTGTTCACGTTGGACTCCAATCGCGTATAATATGGATTCCGATTGCTTTGCATCAGAAGCGGTCGATGTGAGGACCCTGGCAGCGTCAAGAATGAATAATAAGAGAACGATCTATTCCCTGGTAGTACGCAGTTTTTAACGACATCTTGTGGCTGCCACGGCCGTTAACGTCAACATTATTTCGTTTATTATAACCGGAGATGCGCCCAAACTTTTAAGTAACGATTTAGCGAACATATTAATTATATACATTCGTTTGAAAGCTATTTAGAGGTGTCTAAGCAAATCGTATCAACATTCGCAGTATTGTGCGTTTAACGATATCTCACGGCTGCCAGGGCCGTTTAAGTCAACGTTACCTTATACATTAACTAAATCAATTCGAAAAGTTATCACTTTTAGTTAAAAAGACCTGCATTTTCTCAAGCAAGTTGCGATTAGTAACAGTTCTATTTCGAGGGTTTAACGTCGTCCTATGACATCAATGGACTTTGACGACATTTTGCTATTTCTACTTGATGACATTTTTCAAATTTATATCTAAAAGTAACTTGTAACCGACTTTATATAATTATTATAGTCCGCAATGTAATCTAAAACAATGGTCAACTCTCCCACGGCACGCACTGTGCTAGTGCCAGTCCCTAGCCTCGATAAAGGAGGAGGGCGACACCAAAAATAACCAACCAATCAATGACTGGAACTTTCAAAATGAGGTCGTAAGGTAATGTCGACTTCAGCGGTCCTGACATCCATAAGAGGTCTTTAAACAAATAGCATTACGATTTGATTAGACCAGTGCAACTCAAACTGTGGTCCTTTGTCCACTGTTGGTCGGCGATTGATTGGTCACTGCTCATTGAAATGATAACGGGAATCAGAATCTTCATGGTAGTTAAAAATATTTATTAATTGCTTACCATAATGTAAGACATAAAGAATCAGAGCCTGACACAGTGCTCATACATGATAGACAGTTTGAAATATGCAACAGTAACAAAACCATAAGATTATTTGTAAAAAGCAGCTACAATATTATTAGAGATCCTGAGTGGCCGAGTGGGTTGGTAGCCCGGTCACCACGCCGACGTCCCGGGTTCGATTCCGGGTCGGTCAGTTTATCAGAGATTAATTTCTCGGATCTTTACTGCGGGTGGCTCGGTCGCAATATAAACGTGGAGTACAATACAATACAATACAATACAACACAACACAATACAACTGGGGCGCGGTTGTATATGGGTATGTTCGGTGCCTTGCAGCTGGAGGGTTGCGGGTTCGAATCTACCTCAAAGCCGCCGCGTAAAGGACCCTGGGCAAGTCCTTCACTCGCAATTGCTCATGCACTTCGGCGTGAAACTCCGATTCAGCGTCAACACAGTGGTCTGGATCGCCTCTGAATAGGCAATCTGGTAGAGGCGCTATAACAAGTGTTCAAATACAATACAATACAATACAATATGTTATTGTGAAATCTAAAGTATAATAGCATACATGTTTTATATAATATTATGTAGTGTAAGCTGATTTTGAACAGAACTGGCTCGAGATAAGCCTGGTGAATAGAGTTCGAGAGACGCTATATTAGATACCTTTAAATATCTTATTGATGCCACTATATGAGGGACATTTTCATTTAATCGTTAGGGTCCACTGCAAAAGCGGATAGAACAGTTTGATATCGACGCAACGGCTTATGATGCCACAATGTAATGTAATGTAATGTAATGTAATGTAATAAAACATTTATAAAGCGCCACTTAAGAGTCTCTCAGAAGCGCTCAACACGTGGCCATAAAACAGCTGAAAAAATGCGTCTTTAAGAGTTTAGAGAAAACTATATAGCCGCGTGCAGCACGCACAGACGGCGGAAGAGCGTTCCAGATCCGTGGCGCCGCAATCGAGAAGTCCCGACGAGCACAGGTGGTGGTTCGAAACGAAGGTATCATCAAGTCATTTCGCGAGGCAGACCGGAAAGCCCGCCGACCAATTTGAGTGCCAACTGGAAGGCACAGTTCAGCAATGTAGTCCGGCGCAGAACCAGTCGTAGCCTTCCAAACCAGCGTAGCAATTTTGAATTGCACACGGTCAGCAACTGGAAGCCAGTGGAGCTCATGTCGCATGTAGTCAGATATGTGTGAATATCTCGGTTGATAAGCCAGAAGTCTGGCTACCGCATTCTGGACAAGCTGAAGTTGATGAAGACGGAACTCAGGGAGGCCCAGGAGGACCCCATTACAGTGGTCAAGACGTGTGAGGACGAAGGAGTGTATTAGCACAGCGGCAGCGCTTAGCGACAGCGTTCTCCGTATAACTCGGATCTGCCGGAGCTCATAATAGCTAATCCTGGAGATATGTGATACATGATCAGCCATCGTAAGCCCACCATCCAGAAGCACCCCAAGGTCCCTCACCACATTACAGGACTGTCCAGTAAGTGATGCCCATGCAAGAGCATTTTTATCGATTCTACAACGTGCACGTGTTGTACCGAACCATATAAACTGTGACTTGCTCGGGTTGAGTCTAAGACGATTGGCAGACATCCAGTCATGCACCATCGCAAGTGCACAATGCATTTGTTGTGCGCACACCACCGAGTCCTCAGGTCGACAGGACAAATAAAGTTGAAGGTCATCAGCAAACTGGTGAGATGTAGGACCCAGCGACGCCACAACATCATAGAGGTCAGCTGTGTAGAGAATGAAGAGTAATGGCCCCAGGACTGAGCCCTGAGGAACACCACAAACAACAGGCGCCCAGACCGACTTGTCATCTCCAATCTCTACCCTCATGGTCCGCCCCTCAAGATAGGAGCAGAACCAAGCCAATGCACGGCCTGAAATCCGTATGATGCCGCAAGCCTTGTAAGGAGTATCTGATGATCAACCGAATCGAAGGCAGCGCTCACATCAAGAAGAGCCAGTAGTGTAACCCTGCCTGAATCCATAGCCTGATGGATGTCCGATAGAAGACGGATAAGGAGTGTCTCGGTTGAATGTCCTTTGCGAAAGCCAGACTGATGGTTTGGCATCAGACCATTCTGCTCAAGATATCGGAGCAGCTGGACAGCAACCACTCTCTCAATCAGCTTTGACATGAAAGTTAGGTTTGAGATGGGTCTGTAACTGGATGGTAAGTTCAGATCAAGCCCCGACTTTCTTAAGGGCAGGTCTGACAATGGCACGCTTCTGGTTGACCGGTAGGATTGCCTCATCCAGCGAAGCATTGCAGATGGAGACAATGTACGGCAGTAGATCATCGATCACTTCAAGAAGCAGAAAGGTCGGAATGGTCAATGCCTAACGATATGTGGTTAAACCTGTTGGAATCTCTTCACGATGGAATTCAATCGCGTATGTGTGGCTGCCAGGTTAGCGTCAACCTTTCTTCATATAAGTGTTAAATAAGACATTTGTTATCAGTGGACGGCTATTCGTTGATTTTACAAGTTTTCATGAAGTGACGATTTGGCGAAAATTTTGAATATATGGCGCCGTTTGAAGATAGTTAAAGGTGTCTTAACAGTTCCTAGCTTCATTTGCAGTATCGTGAGTTTAACGACTTCTTACGGCTGTCAGGGATGTTGACGTCGAGCTGATCTTGTATTAACTGTACGCGCTGTGGCGGAACTGAGTATCTGGGTAGAACCGTTGAATTGACCTTATCTTAAATAGTCACTCCGTCTTATTAGTCATTCACTGAACAGGAATTGAACGTTCACGAGGTTTACACATATTAGGCTGTGTGTTTTGGCTATAAATTGCGTCAGGAGTTCATAAGAAAAGGTGTGCATTGCAAGAAGGCTTGGTGTTATTTTTAAATAATGTAAGATGTATTGATATTTTTTATGTATCATTAAGTTCATCTTGATTTCTTACGTACAATATTTAGTCCACTATTCCGTATAAATTATATAGGGTAAAATATATATAAAAACGTTGTTATCACCTAGATCTAACACAACAACTTACACACCAGTTTTGGGTACTAATAAAATTGAAATAGTAATTATTTTATTAGTAATTAAATAGTTCATAAGTGTCTACTTACTGCTTCAAATAGTTAGGTAGAAAGAATAATAATCATTGACTTGGTATTTAAATAGTATTTACTATTTGTAACAAATTACATAGTAAACCACAAGTGGAATAAATTTGAATTCTATACAGTTCACCAGTAGAGAGACCAATTGGAAATTTTCACCAAGAAAAATAATTGCTAAAACAGTTGGAGTTACTTAAAGTTAACCAGTAGAGAATTGCAAGCATTGTAAATAATTTTCTGCAGCTGAAACCGATAATGGCTAAATAGTTTTCAAATAGTCGTGTCGTATTTATTATAGTTCACAGCTATTTACTATTCTAAATAATAATTAAACAGCTTCGTACAGGTACTATTTACTATTCTATTGAAATAGTCACCCTGACTATTTATTCCAACACTGTAACACTCACGAACACTAGCACACAACAACACTAGCGCTTTTATCTCAGGGAACAGACCGATAGACAGACGGAGAGACAGACAGACGGACTCTAATGTAATTATAGCAATTGTGATTTACGGCCATGTTGTCTTATTCTCGTGACGTTATTGTGAGGGGAACGCTGAACATCAACAAAAGCTAAAAACATTATTTATAAAATTATTAACGACCAATAAAAAGGTGTCTAAACAGGTAAACATCATTACTGGTATTTAGCGTTTTGCGACATTTGACTGCATGAAATACCGTTGACTTCGATAGGAAACCTTTTTGAGCAGTTCTTACTGCTTGATAAGTGTCCCTAAGTATTGCTTGGTAAGTTACTGTTTAATAACGCTGTGTTGTAACAACGGTTATAAGCGTTGTCCTCCTTCATTATCATTTTCGAGGCTTAGCACTGGCACTGCCAATCCAAAGCCTGGATAAAGGAGAAGGACACGCTTGGTAATAAAATTATTTCAACCTATATTCTTTGCAGCGTTTTCGAATTTTTTGGGGAATTTTTCTCTGGATGCTCCATACTCAAAAGCCATATTTACTTACCTACTTACCCACTCACTCACTTTTTTCCTGATGTTGTTCTGCATATTCCTTGGTTAGTTGCTGTCGTATGACGCTGTCATTACAATGAAGAGTATCGTAGGCCTCCTCCTTTATCCTTGCTTCGGTCTGGCAGACCAGATTAAACACCGGCGCTATATCAAATCAAGTCCACATTAGTCATGTGGTTTCGATAATAATAGGTCATAATCCGATCAAGTCGACGAGACGACACTATCACAGGTGAGGCATGCAACGCACAGAACTCCAAAAAACACATTGCAACGAAAACGGCGAAGCTTATAGCTTCTGTACGACAGCATTAAAAGGTGTGTAAGCAGAGCATTACAACAACAACAACAACAACAACAACAACAACAACAACAACAACTACAACATAAACAAGAATAATAATAATAATAAGAAAATAATATAATAACTAATTATTAAAAATTACATCCTGCGCCGCCATCTGACCGCCCAGTCATCCTCCGCTCAACATCAAGCGCACCATTCCAGGCCACTGAACTGGAGATCCGCACAATGATACGATCCTTTCCCATGGGATCGTCGGGCGGCCCGGATGGCCTGCGTCCCCAACATGTCGCGGAGCTAATAGGAGATCTTGACGCGGGACCTGGACTACTGAGGGCGACAACTGCAACCATCAACCTACTACTGGCCGGCACCTGCCCTCAAGAGCTACGATCCATCTTATTCGGCGGAACTCTTTTCGCCCTTCGCAAAAGCTGCGGTGGCCTAAGACCAATAGCCATTGGGTACGTCTGGCGTAGACTCGCGTCTAAATGCGCCAACGCATACGCCATCCCGCGCGTCTCACCTCACCTGACACCGAGACAGCTTGGGGTGGGTGTCCCTGGAGGCTGCGAGGCGGCCATCCATGCAACCAGACAGTTTCTACACAATATGGACCCGGGATTCATACTGGTCAAGCTGGATCTATCCAATGCTTTCAACAGCTTACACCGGGATAGCATGCTGATGTCGGTCGAGGAAACCATCCCAGAGCTGGCCGCGTACTGTCACCTAGCCTATGCCGAAGCAACGTGCCTCCAATTTGGCAGTTTCACCTTAAAGTCTCAGGAAGGTCCACAGCAAGGTGACCCTCTGGGTCCTCTGCTTTTCTGCCTCCCACTCCATCCTATACTAACCCGGCTGCAGTCGCCCTTGGGTTTTGGATACTTGGACGACCTCACTTTGGGCGGCAACCCAGAGGTTGTCGAGGCGGATGTGGATCTTATTGAGAGGGAGTGCTTGAGCCTCGGCCTCGCGCTAAACCGCACCAAGTGCGAACTAATCACCGCCGATCTTGCCGGCGACGAACGGGGCTCCCTGAGACAGTTCACCCGTGTCGATCCATCCGCGGCCATGCTCCTGGGAGCGCCGCTCCTCCCAGCAGATGCTCTACTCTCCTCTTTGGACAAAAGCGTGGCCGACCTCGCAAGGGCTTTTGAAAGACTTCAGAGTATTTCCAGACAAGACGCACTTTTAATACTAAGATGCTCCCTGGGCTCGCCCAGGCTAATGCACACATTACGATGCACCAGCTGTCACGACCACCCACGCCTGAGGGACTACGACGAGTTGTTGAGAGGTGGAATCGAACGGGTTCTGAACGTGATGCTGACCGACGTCCAGTGGGCGCAGGCATCCCTCCCGATTAAGATGGGAGGGCTGGGTATCAGGAGGGTGTCATCGCTGGCACTGCCCGCCTTTTTGGCTTCGGCCGCGGGCACCCTCCCCACTCAGTCCCTCATCTTGGGAACAACACTCGAGAACGCAGACACGGCCTACACTTCAGCGCGTTTGCAATGGATGCAACTCGCCAGGATTTCCGACCCAATGGCCGTCCCCAGTCACAAACAATCACAATGGGATGGGCCGTTGCTGCAGGAGGTCTTATCGTCGGTTAGTGGCGCACTGCAGGACCCTTACGACCAGGCCAGACTAAGAGCGGTGCAGTTCCCTCATGCCTCCGACTGGCTACATGCCCTCCCGTTGACCGCATACGATCTGAGGATGAGCGACGAGGCCGTGAGAGTTGCGGCCGGTTTGCGCTTGGGCCTGGCCATTTGCGAGCCGCACACGTGCGCATGCGGTGCTCCGGTGTCGTCCAGAGGCTCACATGGCCTCTCCTGCCATTTGGGGTTTGGACGTCAGGCTAGACACTGCGCCGTCAACGATATCATCTACCGCAGCCTCAACAGAGCCGGCACCCCTGCGGTTAAGGAGCCGTCTGGCCTCACCAGATCGGACGGGAGGAGGCCTGATGGCCAGACCCTGATACCGTGGGGCAACGGGCGGACCTTGATATGGGACGCGACGGTGGTGGATACCGTGGCCGCCTCATACATCCCTGAGACGGCGACCGAAGCTGGAAGGGCGGCGGAGTTGGCTGCCACAAGGAAACACGCCAAATACGCAGATCTACAGAGGAGGTACACCTTCGTCCCTGTAGCCCTGGAGACCCTTGGCCCTCTCAACAGAGAGGGTCTCGCCTTCATCTCCGAGATGGGTCGCCGCCTGACGAAAATATCCGGAGACACCCGAGAGACAGGATTCATCCTCCAGCGCCTGTCGGTTACGGTCCAGCGTTTCAACGCGGTTGCCTTCCAGGGCACCATGTCGAGGTTGCCCGGCGCTGAGGAGCGACCACCTCAACAACACTAAGCCTTACCGTGTTTTAACAATGACAACAACAACAACAATAATAATAATAATAATAATAATAATAATAATAATAATAATAATAATAATAATAATAATAATAATAATAATAATAATAATAATAAAAATAGTAATAATTATTCTTTGATATAATTTATTTTATATCACCACGAACATTCATTTTACAACATCATGTAATATGCCTGACACTAGTGACACTGTCTATGACACACATATTTGAGAGAATAATTTGATGCAAAGAAAACAATATTCCCAAACAAGATATATTAAAGCAACAAAACTCTTTATAAACATTACCAATGCACAATTGAATATCTATCTAGATTTTCAAATGTTAAACAACTTCAGCCACAAATGCACCATACATATAATAATAACTATAATTATAAAATTACATTTTTTGAAATTTTAAAGAAATTATTTATTTATCTGCAGTTTACTGTTATCTTATTGCAACAACTACCATTATAGCCATGTCATACATCAAATAATAATAATAATTTCATGAACATTATACACCCTTTAATCGTCAATAAACTACTCTATATATGCCGCCATATTTCCGTTTAATCGCCCATCGTTATCACACTAGAGTCTGTAAAATCGATTTACCATCAGCTATGACTTTGATAACAGCAAAATATCATTTCTGCTAATAGATGTCAACGGCCTTTGATGCCATAAGATGCCATTAAAGAGTTGGATTCATCCAACCATAAGGTTGTTTATTCAAAGGTAAAATAAGGGTCGAGGTCAACTACCCTGGCAGCCACAGAAAGTCGTTATATAATGAATGATAATAGCTTATACAATTTTTATATATACCACACGCGCTATAATCACACATTATATATATTATATTATATATATTTATTATATTATATATATTTATTATATTATTATATGATATATATTTATCTCTAATTGGACACCCTTTAAACGTAATCAGTACAAGCTATATATTCAGAAATTGCGCACAATTATTAACTAACGGGTCTTGAATGTCGTCAACGGCCTTTGACCATTTTCTTAATCAGCCAAGGAAACAAAGATGAATTATGTCGAAATAGTTTCTGCTGACGTCAACGGCCTTTGTTGCCATAAGATGCCGTTAAACCCGGGATCCACCCGATCATTTAATTGCTATAGAGCTATAGTTGAACAGTAATGTCGATGATGTCGTTAAACAATTGAATCTACTGCTACAATCGTCAGTGATGCAAGTCCAACGCCTATTCAAAGGAGGAGGGATACGCTAATCATCCTTGTGGTGATACAGAATCGTTGAAACTTCGCTAACCTAACATTGAGACTCGTTGAGGACAGGCCGTTGGGATCACGTGATTTTTGCTGAAGCCTCGGACTGTTTTGGCTGGCGGCCATGTTGGTATCAGATTGACGAATGATTGCGCATCGATATCTATAATTTAGACGCGGATACCATGTACTCTCCGTTGTTTTCTGCTCTATTATCGGCTATCATCGGCTGCTTCGACGTCACTGGGCAGCTCAAAACAGGAAGCTCTGTCTAGTTATATATAAGAGGTTGAGGATGGATGCAATCGGCGTCACTTGTTTTGAGTATGTATAGCATAAAGGATTTCTGAAAAACGGGTGTCCACTGATGCCCGAGGTTGCCTGCTGTCATTTAATTTAATTTAAAATTTATTTATATTTGTATATGCTATTGTGTGCAACTTGCTTTCTTACGCGCAATATATAGGCCACTATTTTATGTAGGCCTATCTCATGATTATAATTATTTAAGTTACACATTTAAAAGAACGCTGTTATCAAGTATATCTAACACAAATAATTATAAACTCACATAATTACACAAACCCACACCAGTGTTTTGGATACTAGTATAATAGTAATTACTAGTTCAATAGTATTTAGATGATTCAACACTATTTACTTCATTGTTTAAAATAGTTATGTAGAAGGAACCATTGAAATGGTATTGAAATAGTTGGTGCCTATTTACAATTTATTGCTAATTAAATAGTAAACCACCAGTGGAGTAAAAATTAAATTTCCAGTGCAGCAGCAGAGAGATAATTTAGTAATTCTCAGTAAGAAAAGAAATGGCTTGTTAAGTTACAGTTACTTAAAGTTAGCAAGTATAGAAAATTGCACAGGTTCTAAACATATTTTTGCAACTGAAATCGTCTTTAGATATTCATGTGGTATTTACAAAAGTCCACAGCAATATACCATTTTAACAACTTTTTAAACAGTTTCCTAAAGGTACTCTTTACTATTCTATTTAAACAGTAGGCATGCTTATTTATTCCGACACTGTTGTACACACTAGCACTCACCCATTCCAACACTAACACCATCAGAGAAAAATTCAGACGGACGAAAGGAAAGACAGACCGTACGCTTGAAAGGAAATGATTTAGTTGAACGAAACAGAGAAAAAAACAGAATATATAAGGCCAATAGCGCCATTTTAAAGGTGTCTAAACAGAATAATATCTTTTAATAATATCTTTTCTTTAATGAAGCGCCTGACAAACGAACTGCGCTGTACATTTACATGTTATGCAATTGAAACAATCTTAACTAGTTAACTACTAACAAAACAGACAGCTTGTAATACACGGCGCTAATAGCAGCCTACAAAGCAAATCCGCCCTAACGGGGCTCGAACTCGGTACCTCTCGCACTCTTCGCCAGATGTTATCCAACGCGCCACCGGACCCCCAAAATGAATGAAATTTTTTTAGTAGCATTTAGTGTTTAACGACATCTGATTGCACCAAAGACCTTTGGACACGAATACAGACGATATATTCCCAAGAAACGAAAGTTCTTGCTGGATGTGGTGTCAGTGACTTTACATATGACTTTTTCTATATGAAGGGTAGAGTTCGAGTGGAGAAAGAAAGCGGTGGATACAAACCAGGCGACTTTGTCATCAAGCTCTGTGAAACACTTCCCAAAAGTCAGAACTTCAAACTCTTTTTTGACAAATTTTTATTTTTTTTATTTTTTTATTTTGGTGACCGCGAGAGCGATCTGGACTGTTTGCAGGCGTTTTATTTGAGTGGAGTCGATGTTGCAGAAAATGGAGTTACAGTAGTCTAATTTGGAATGAACAATTGAGGTGGCTTTTGTGCAGGCAGTCTTGCAATCAAGTATCGGGCGCAGTCGACGAAGGTCATCAATGTGGATATAACAGATGGATCAGGAAGATTGATGGATGCAGAAAGCTTAAAGAAGAAGCCCGGTTTTAAAAGACATCGTATGCCCGTTGATGTCGCCCTCCCCTTTTTTCCAGGCTTTGGACTGACACTGCCAGAGTTTGAGCGGAGAAAGATTTGAGTACTTTCATAGAACAGTAGATTTGACCTAATCTTCAATATTAATGGTAGGCCTATGGGATGTTTATAAATTAGCGATTGTACGAAAATGTCGAATATAATTATAGCACCGGCCTAAAACTATTTAAGGTGTCTGCGATAATTGGGTCATTATTAAGATTGTAGTATTCATTGTGTTTAACTGGATAATGCAATGTTCTCACTACTGACATCACAGAGTTTCTGAATTGCTAAGTAAATTAAACCGGCTATTATAACTGTAGTTTCAAGCGTTTAACGACATCTGATGACGGCAATGACCGTTATAATATTCGACTTTTCTCATAGACCAATTTAATGATCGGTTTGGTTCAAAGTGTTAATCTTATGACAACAAAAGTCGTTTACGTACCCAGAAATATTTTTTTGGCACAATTCAGCTGTTTTCCTTATTATATGTGTCTCCCTTCTCCTTATCTAGGTTACGGACTGCTACTACTGATACCCAAGCCTTAATAATAATAATAATAATAATAATAATAATAATGATAATAATAATCTTTTCTTTATTGAAGCGCTTGACAAACGCACTGCGCTGTACATTTACATGTTATGCAATTTAAATCTTAACTACTAACAGAACAGACAGCCTGCAATACAACGGCGCTAATAGCAGCCTACAAAGCATATCCGCCCAACGGGGGCTCGAACTCGGTACCTCTCGGTCTCTGTGCCAGATGTAATCCAATGCGCCACCGGAGTAGAAGTGCGTGCTTGGGACTAGTATCAAATGTATTTCTACAATCTGTAATCTCGTGGTTTATGATGGATCCGAAACGCTTGTCATGAGCATTGAGGACATCAAAAGATTGGAGGTTTTCGAAAAATGGATTTTGCATAGGATGGAAAAAAATTTTGATTGGAGGGCATAACAAATGAGGAGGTGTTGGAAAGGGTTGGGGAAGAACGATCTATGAGAGTGAAAGAGACAAATGATTGGTGATATCTCAAGAGGAGACTCACTCTTCATAACCGTCATTGAGGTCAGAGTGGCGGAGATGAGGACTACATACCGATGAATATTATGTATACATATTATGTATGCCTATCGACGTCATACATTAAGATGTCGTTAAAAAGTTGTATTCAAAAAGAATATACTTACCCTTAATTATTTACTTACTTACTTAAATATTAATAATAATATGTTGCAGTCTCTCTACACACCTTTATATTAGCAGTTAACGACTGTATATATTAATTTTGTTTTAGTTTTCGTTCAATTGACTAACCTCCAATCAGACTGCTTGGATGCCTAAAATAACTTATAAGTAACTCTGTATAGTCTGCAGAGAAACTAAAATAATGGTCAACTCCGCCACTGCGAGCACTCTGGTTGTGCCAGTCCCAAGCCTCGCTGAAGGAGGAGGGCGACGTCAGTCATCTGCTTTATGGCATAGCGTAGTCAAGTATAAGCCATTAATGGTAGTCGCGTTGAAAGAAATAACTAACCAACCAATGATTGGACTATTTCCAACTTGGGTCGAAAGGTGAGGTCGACATTAATGGCCTTGCCGCCTTAGGATATATACAATGTATATAGGACGTCGTTTAAGCACTTGATGCTACTAATTATATAACGAATTGTGGTTCGAGTTCCGTTACCGATCCGCGAGTAATTGGTTACAGGGTCTCGGAATGAAAACAGGAATAACAATTTTGATCGTACTCAAATAAATATATTGCATTGTGCACAGTGTGAAACATGAAAAGTAGAATACTACACAGTGGCCATGTATAAACAGTTTCAAATACGCAACGTTAACGAAAGTAGGCCTATAGTCGTAATAAACAGTGACCATAAATTGTTATGAAATCTAAATTTCAATATAACATATTAAAATGTAAGCTGATGTTGAAAAGCATCGGTCCACCGTAAGGCTGCTATAGAAAGTTGCATTTGGCAACATCAGAAAGTTTTAGATGCACTGGACCATAAACACCTTTAAATAGCGTTCAACCGATGCTATAATATTCGAAATTTTCGTTCAATCGCTATTCCGTCACCGCTGAAAAAATTTTTCTATTGACGTTTTCGTAATCGCAACCTCGAAAATTCTACCGCACTCAAAAAGCGAAGTCGCGGGAACCAGCTTATTCACAGGCGCTCAATCAAGACAATGTCGATAGCAAGGTGGGGGCTTAAAAATCGGTTCCAGGTCAAGATTCAAAGGGTCAGACAGTCAGGCGGGTAATGTGGGGCAGAAACGGTGAAGGAGGTAAGTGTAATTTATACATAAATTGAGTTTAACCTAAGCAACCGCTATCTCCCTCAACAGCATCTAGATAAGGTCAGCGTCAAAGGACTTGGTATTCAATCGACGCCAATTGTTCGAAAGTTTTCGTTCGCTCGCTAACCCAACACTTGACCAACTTTAAAGACGTAAAAACATTTTTCTATCGACGTTTACGACCTTTGATGCCAGAAGATGTTACTTAACTACTGGTAACCTATGCAATCGCTGGCACTTCCCCCAAACAGCACCAAGTCAATATATAAGGAAAGGAATCGCTTATAATACAGGTGATGCAGTTACTAAAATTAACAAGTAGAAAATTGCACGGTTTCTAAACAGTTTATCTGCAACTCAAACCGGTAATAGCTAAAATAATAGTTTTCAAAATAGACTTTTGGTTTTTGTAATAATATTATCCCACAGCTGTTTACAATTTTAAATACTAGTTAAGTAGTTTCCTACAGGCAATATTTGTTATTCTATTTAAATAGTCACCCTGACTGCTAATTCCGACACTGTTACACGCAATAACAATAACACATTCCAACACTTATACCATTACCTCTGGAAACATGCAGATGGACGGACCGATGGACGGATGGACGAACTGACAGACAGACAGACATATTTTCAGTAGTAAATTACGCTAATTGATCGATTACTTATTAGCGTTTTAGTCTTGTTTCGTGGCGTTTAAGAAAGACATTTCTCGATTGAACGTAAGAGAGTGAGTGAGTCCTCAGTTTAACGGCAGCTTATGACAACATAGGCCGTTGCCGCCGACAAAAATTAGTTTTGGCATATTACAGCTCTTCTATATAACGTAAGAGAGAGACAGAAAACAGGATATATAGAGTCATTAAGGATGTTTTTAAAGGTGTCTAAGCAGATTGCAAAATTATTAGTTACATTTAGTGTTTAACGACATCTTATTGCACCAAAGCCTTTGACGTTGACAGGAGGCAGTTTTTTTAACAGTTTTCTGTTGTATAAGATTCTTCTATACATATCTTGTTACTTAATGACGCTGTGCTACACATTATAATTATATAAAATATAATAATAATAATAATAATAATAATAATAATAATAATAATAATACCAGCGTGTCTCCTTAACAATACAACGCTATAACGCAATCGCATTCCGAGGCACTTTCGCCAACCAGGACACCGACGAGTAGGGTCATCTCCAGACAAATAACATCAGCAATAGTAATATCTAAGTCCCTGAGGGATCCTGTATACCTCGGGGCATAAAAAAAAAAAAAAAAAAAATAATAATAATAATAATAATAATAATAATAATAATAATAATAATAATAATAATAATAATAATAATAATAATTTTCTTTATTGAAGCGCCTGACAAACGCACTGCGCTGTGCATTTACATGACATGTTATGCATAAATCTTAACTAGAAACAGAACAGACAGCCTGCAATACACGGTGCCAATAGCAGCCTACAAAGCATATCCGCCTACGGACCTCTCGCTCTCTATACCAGTGTGTTTATCCAATGCGCTATCGAGCAAAAATATATGAAAAGTCTCCCCCTCCTCCATTATCCAGCTCTGGACCGGTCTTCTCCGATCCAAAGCCTTGATAAAGGAGGAAGGCGCGCTTGATATACTGACATCATTTGAACCATATTCTCTTAGGTTTTTGAATTATTAATATGATGCATAGGTAGTATATATACCGTTGTACCGATTACTTAGTAGCCAGTCCCAAGACTGGATAAAGGAGGAGGGCGACGCTAATGGTCTTTGTTACCACACAGCTAGTCGTTAAAAAGGAACACACACACACTGGTTTGGAAGGCTACGACTGGCACTGCTCCGGACTACATTGCTGAACTGTGCCTTCCAGTTGGCACTCAAACTGGTCGGCGGGCTCTCCGGTCTGCCTCGCGAAATGACTTGATTGTACCTTCTTTTCGAACCACCACACGTGCTCTTCGGGACTTCTCGATTGCGGCGCCACGGATCTGGAACGCTCTTCCGCCGTCTGTGCGTGCCACTAATGCTGCATGTGGTTACATGGTTTCCTCTCGACTCTTAAAGACGCACATTTCAGCTGTTTGATGGCCACGTGTTGAGCGCTTCTGTGTAGACTCTTAAGTGGCGCTATATAAATGTCTTGTTATATTACATTACATTACATTACACTTAGTAGCCATTTTATTAGTCTTAGTTTTATCAAGGGAAATAAGGCACCTATTGAACGGAAGAAGAAAACAATTTATATAGCTTTATTAAAGACCAATTTAAAGGTGTCTAAGCAGATTAACCTTGTTAGTAGAATTTAGCGCTTAACGGTATGTTGTCGCATCAAAGGCCGTTGGTGTCGATAGGAAACAGTTTTTGAGCAGTTCTCACTGTCACAATATATATATATATATATATATATATAATATATATATATATATATATATATATACATAGGCGTAGCTACATGAAGGCAGGAGGAGGCAGTTGCCTCCTCTTGGTTTTCCTATATAGTGGAGTTTCAATTGAAATGACCAGGACTTTGTTAATGATCTGTGAATTTGCCTCCCCTTGAATTTGAGTTTAAAAAGACAAATTCTACTCCCTCGAAAACTCTTGGAAAAGTCTTGTTACTACCGCCCCTCGAAAACTCTTGGAAAAGTCTTGTTACTACCCCTCGAAAAGTTTTGGAAAAGTCTTGTTACTACCCCCTCGAAAAGTTTTTTTCGAAAACTGTCGTTACTACCCCGCCCTCAAAATTGTTGGAAAATTCTTGTTGTCACTCCCCCTGGTCAACTTTTCTCCTCCCACAGCAAGGGGAGTAGATTAAACACTGATTATCGGAATTTAAAAATGTCTAAGAAAAGGTCATTGAGAAAAATATGCACTGGTGTCTGAAGTTTGTGAAGTTGCCTCCTCTTAAATTTAGGTCTGGCTACGCCACTGTATATATATATTATAATTCTACACCCTAAAACCCCACCTCTGTTAATTCGACACCCCAAAACCCCACCGTTGTTCGTACCAGAACAGTGCCAGTCCTGAGCCTGGATGGCGGAGGGAGACGCTAATGATCTTTGTGATCACGCAGTGTCGTTAAACTGATATCACCATTTAAATTATACCATTGTTAAGCCCTGCATTCAGATATTTCATCCAAACAAAATTCTAAATAATTGTCAGAAGAAGACGTTTGACATTGGAATAAAAATTAAAAAAATAACGAAAAAAGTAGAATTATGCCGACGTTAACGACCTTTAAAGATGTTCTACTTTGAATGGACCCATTGAATTCATCTAGGAGAAAAGTGAGATGCATAATAACGGCCCTAGCAGCCACCACTATTTATGCATTCAAAACTACTAGTAGTCTCGTCGGGTTTAATATTGTTGATGCTATCGGGTGGTGCAAGTCCAAAGCATGGACAAAGGAGGAGGGCGACGGTAACCATACTCGTTATGCCAGTGTACATGTATCGTTCAAATATTGTTAAATTAAAGGGAGAATTGTTGCGCAACCGACAAAGATGACAGGGGGACTATATAACATGGCGCGGTGTTTATACAGAAATATAGCGTGAGAGTTTCCTGATGAAAAGGTGTCCACTGATGCAAACGATATTGCCTGTTGTCATTTTAGATAGAGTAAAATGTATAGATATTTTTATATATTGCTGAGTTCACCTGAATTTTAAACGCGCAATACATACTATGTCTATTTAATTTATCTGACTTACATATTAAGTAAAACGTTGTGATCGCGGATTTCTAACACCTCTCTGTAGAGATACTCTTAAATACGGTAACACAAACACTTACACGCCAGTTTTGGGGACTAGTTAAATAGTGAATACTACCTGAGAAGCTTTTCAATAGTTCATAACTGTTTACTTCAGTATTTAAAATAGTTTTGTAGCAGGACCCATTGAAATAGTATTTAAATAGTATGTGCCTTTTTATTCTATATTACAAATTAAATAGTAAACTACAAGTGGAATAAATTTAAGTTTCATCCAGTGCGCCAATAGAGAGACTATTTAGCAAATATCACCCCGAAAAGATATCGCGTATACAGTTAGAGTTACTTAAAGTTAACTGGTAGTCGGGGCAGAGAGAACTAAATCAATGGTCAAATTCGCCACGGAGCGCACTCTGGTCCCAAGTCTCGAGTCTAGTCAAGCCAAGACAAGTCCAAAGTCTCGATGAACGATGACGGTGATGCCAATCATCTTTGTCATGACACAACCTCGTCAAAATAATAGTAACTACTAATTGTAGTCGCGTTGAAATGGCTAACCAATCAATAACTGAACCTTCCAAAATTAGGTGGTTAAATAAGATCCATGAAACGTCTTTAAACATTGGATACTATAATTAATAATAATATTACGATATACTACGACACCTTTAAATAGGTTTCAAATGACGATATTTGAACGACATTTTCGTTCAAACCCTGAGTATTAAACTGTGGATTAAAAAAAAAAGTTAGACCTGCACTGGATTAGACACCTTTAAATTGCCTTTGACTGAAATTATACATTCGAAATTTTCATGCGCGATTCGCCAGGTGGCGACCGTTACGTCTGAATTTTTGCATCGATACGTTTGATAATAAAAGTTACAAATAAACGTTACGAGTGAACGTTCTTAACTAAAAACGTTACGGATTTTATGGACTTATCGGTCGAATTTTCTGTGGAAATAAAACAGGTTCGAAATGCGAAAGCATATTGAATAATTTTGGTTTTAGTTTCGCTGTGATCGGAATATTGTTTCGACCTTTTCGCGCCGACAAGGCGGGAAACTAAATTTCATACGCAAATAAAGGAAATAAAACTGAAATGGGAAAAACAAACTGAAACGTCGTCTCGATATCTGATCAAGTTCATCGAACTTTGGAGATACTTCATTGAACATTTCTGAAGAACAGAAAACAGACGCGCAAAAGAAATCGTACGCACAACAGGAGGTCCAAAAGGTCTTGCCGACAACCCGTGAACCTACTTCTGGCTTGACTGAAAATATCGAAAACATACAAGAAACTGAAGTAGACGATGCAGAAGGTAACCACATATCTGAATCTGTTGAGGATTTAAGAAATCTCATTTATAACTCATCTGACAACCTTCGAAATGAAAATTTGCCACAGAACAACTGTGATTACTTTGAGTCGTACTATGAATCCATGGCCAGAAGGAGATCTCGTTCACTGGATAACCGGCGGCCGCGGGATCAGGTTTCAGGTACATTAAATGAAACTAAATTGAAAAGGGAACATTTTTTGAAGATGGTCCCTCCTAGAAAGATCCAGGATCAAACGAGTGGAGCGATTGGTAAGGATGGTGAACGCCGTCAAACTGCACACCCGAGAAAGAGAATTAAGATGAATATATACAAGAATCCTACTTTTGATAAGATACATGGAGTCCCAGGCCCGGTTTTTAGTAATAATATTACTAATGAGAAATCTGTTAAATGCGTTAGTGTTTCTGACAAATGTGTTGATGTAAAAAATGTTCAGGGTTCTGTCAAAAATCAAGTAGATTTGAATCAACAAGATTTAAATTTCCAGAGTTTAAGAGAAATGAATGTGATTGAAATGTCAAATGTAAATGTGGAACAAGGTGAGATCGTTGCTATGGATAAGTCAATGTTGATACCCAATGGGGTTACAGATAATGTGAATGAAACATTGACTAAACAAGTTATTGAACCCAAAAATAACAGTCCATCCCGTCCTCCTTTGACTGAGGAGCAAAAAAACGACTTAAGGATGTTCAGTCACGAACGGTATTTATAAAAGGAGTTAAAGATGATCTTCGCAATTATTTCAAGCATTTGCCTCGGAAACTGAATAAAGAAATAGTCGAGAAGTCTAGAGGACAGGTGGAAAAACTTTATATTACTCAACAAGGTCTGCTTAAGATAATTGCCAAAGATGAAGCTCAGAGAAACCAGCTTCTCAAGATACAGTCACTGAATGACAAGCCTGTTAAATCTAGTGTTCCCTTTTCTTTGACACACCCTTCTGTATCCAATAAGAAACCATATCCTGTGAAAAAACAAGAAAAAGAGTATTTTGTTAAAGGGGTGATCTTTGGCTTGCATGAAAATGAAGATAATCTGAATGAAATTGCATTAGAAGTGGGAGCCCATCATATAAATAGATTGGGTAATCCCGAATTTAGCAATGCAACAATGATAGCTTATCCAAAAGGGACTGTTCTACCACAGTTCTTGGAAGTGGATGGACGAAGGTATAAAGTTCATCTTTATGTACCTAAACCTTTGAGGTGTGATGGATGTCAGTTTTTGGTCACACGAAGCTTTCGTGCAGTCGGGAAGTTGTGTGTAGTAGATGTAGTGGTAACCATTCTTTTGCTAACTGTCCAGATAAAACAAAAATAAGATGTGCTAATTGTGGACAGGCTCACAGTGCGGCTTATAAAAGATGTTCAGTTTACATCAAAACCCAGGCTGCACTTAGAATCAGAGCAGAGCAAAATATTGTTTTTGCTGAGGCTATGACTAAAGTTGATGACATTGAAAATCAAAATGTTAATATTGCTCTGAAAGCAAGTAACGTAAGCTATGCCTCAAAAGTGAAATCTGGACTAGAAAATCAAACAGAAATCAAAAATACTTCAGTAGATTTACAAAATAAAATCCCAACCGTGCAAATTGATTCTAATCATGAAATCTCTCCTAGTGATTTGGTCAAAAGGTTTTTGTCCTTTGATAAACAGGATTACAAGGCGATAAACAATGCCAAACCAGAAAGTGATCTAGTGTTAGATTATGACCCAATTACACAAATAAAGATGTCATTTATTCTTGGTGTGTTGGCAACTATTGACAAGGCTAAATCTAGGAAACATGCACAGTTTGAAATTTGCCAGGCAGCATCTGAAATCCTTTTTAATAAGGAAATAGAATTTAGATACAAAGATTGGTAAATTTAAAACAGTAGATTCTTATAAATTTCTTTTTGTCCATTATGGCTTTGACCATTTTTCAGTGGAATGCACGTGGTTTACGTGGTAATAAAGAGCAGCTTAAAAATTATATCTTGAAAGCATGCATTCCACCAGATGTAATATGTGTGGAGGAGACCTTTTTAACAGATCAAAATGAATCCCCAAAATTAGATGGCTATAATATTATACGTAACGATTGTTTAAGTAATGAAAGGGGAGGTTTGGCTATTTACATAAAAGTGGGGTTAAATTTTAATGTATTAGATGTAGCAGAAATTCCAAATATTGAAATTCAAGGTATTGAAATTAATACTTTAAATGGCCATTTAAAGATTTTTAATTCCTATATGACACCTTCATATAAATTTAATAAAGAGGACATTCAAGATATTTTTCCACATAAAAGGTCAATTCTTGTTGGAGATTTTAATGCTCATAATAAACTATGGGGCTGTTCGGAAACAAACAAAAGAGGAAAAATCATAGAAGAAATATTAATTGAAAATAATTTAGTAGTACTTAATACAGGTCAAGCTACCCATATTACATCAAACCAATCAAATTCCCATTCCGTTATAGATTTAAGCATAAGTTCACAAGATATAGCTCTAAATGCTAGGCATAATGTCACTAACAGCAATATGGGCTCTGATCATTATGCTACTATTACTACTGTCAATGAAGAAGTCATAATAGAATATAGCTTAAGCATGCATCTCTGGAAATTAAAAAAGGCAGATTGGAAAAAGTATAAAGAAATAAGTAAATTCTCATTAACAAAAGATATTTTGGTTGATAAAAATTGTGATGATACTTTCAATAATTTGGTAGAGTGCATTACATCTATAGCCAACCAATCAATACCTAGTAAAAATCTTAAAAATCGAAAGAATAAAAATAAGAAATTTAGACCTCTACCCTATTTGAATGATAAGTGTAGTGAAGCCATTTATAAGAGAAATCAGTATAGGAATAAAATGATTAAAACACGACATCTTGCGGATAAACCTACTAAGTTATCGTAGACCAGTGTTTTTCAACACTTTTGCCAGTGATGCAATCCTACACAAAATAGTAATTTTTTCACGCGTCCAATATTTCAAGAAATAAGATGCAACATTGTCTTCAAGTAATATTGTTAATTATTTTAACATAGAATCGTGTCTAGTTAGAACGACTAAAGAGGGTAAAGAATTCTGCTCATTTAAAATATCACTGATGCCTCTATTAAAGTGTCAGTGTTTTATCGTGTTAGTAGTGTTAACTTTTAAATTTCCTACAGGACTATGAGATTTTTCACCTTATTTCAAAGTGCACCTCTCTAGATAAACCATGCTCAGGTACACCTGCTTAGGCCTAAATGTCAAACCATGGTGGTATGTATCGCCGAAGATATGCAATATATCAATAATTTAATTAAATTTAAAAATTACAAGTATAAAGGTTAAAAAAATTACATTGCAATTTAAAAAGAGAATGTAAAAGATTAACTGTAAAAATAATTGAATAAGATAAGCGATAAGCCAATACAAATAACAATACTTGACAATACTTCGCCTTCTCTGAGTACAATGCTTTCTCGATGTAAAATGGCCTCGGCATATACTGTGCTTTCTCTAAGAACAATACCTTATCTGAATACAATACCTTCTATAAGTACTATGCCTTCTGTAAGCGCTGCGCCATCTCTTAGAACTAAGCATTCACTAAGCAATAGGCCTTTTCTAAGCAATAAGACTTATCTAAACAACAGATAAAATTATAAAAATTCAAAATTGCAATTGGAGAGAGATAGAGTGAAATGATTGAATTGTCGATGCCAACCATCTGTGCAGTTTCCAATCTCTCCGATCCAGGTCAGAGTCCGGCATTCGATGCGCCACGTCCTTGAACTTGTGAAGCATCCGACAGTGGCCTCTGTGTCCGTTGTCCTCACCCAGTAGGTCGAGGACAACTTGAGGACAGGACATCCTACGACTAATAACATATAAACAACAGCTTTCAGAAAACAATTGAAACTCCATCCATTGTTTAACTCCTAGTACTCTCTTCTAACTTTCTGTCTGTCTGTCTGTCTGTCTACCTGTCTTTCTTTTTATTTGTCTGTCATGCAAATTACATTTAATAAAACCCCACAGTAGACTCTAAGCTCAAGTTTCTCGCGCAAATAACGCTAAAAATCGAAGCTATATCTTTCTTACGACTGCAGGCGAGCTAAAACTGTCGACTATTGTGTCGCATTTGGGACTATTTGTTTGCGCAAAATTTGTTTGATAACGATAAATCCACAAAATCCATAAAGTTTATAAAACTCGCTTTCTGCTAAAAACGTTATTATAATCATGCCATAATAACTCTGATATTGAAACAAACGCTCACTTAAAATGTTTATATAGCGTTGATATCAAGCTATTTAAAGGTGTGTAAACATCTTAATTTAATTAAATAATGACATTAAAGTGTTTAACGACACTTGCGTCTACCGTCCAAATTTTCAATTGACTTCGTAAAATATTTCTTTTAGTTGTTCAATTATTATCTATTTATTAAGCGCCACTATCTAATAAACAAGCATCAGTCGATAGCGCTGAGCAACTGTGAGTGAGGGACTTTCTCAAGGCATCTACACCAATTTCTCCAAGGGTGTCGTGAACCTCCTCTAAGTATGCCACCACTTGATAATATCTGTGCACCATTTTCTGCCAAGAATGCGAAAAACTATTGACTATCCATACCCATTTGGGTGGAGTGAAAAAATTATTTTTGAGCAAACGTTTTCCAATAGTGATGAAAAGTTGCCACTATGTTAGAGTAAGTTGTGTGCAAAATATTTTTGATTTTGCTTTGTGTCTTCTGCCCTCTACCGGCGGTAATATTTTAATATGTGAAATTCTGTGGAAAAACGTCAATGTAGTGCATTTTTTCTTGAACTGTGGGCGAATCTTCAGATCTATCGGCCATATCAGATCAGGCAGTTGCGGAAATCACATCTGGTGTGAAGACACAAAGCAAAATCAAAAATATTTTGCACACAACTTACTCTAACATAGTGGCAACTTTTCATCACTATTGGAAAACGTTTACTCAAAAATAATTTTTTTTCACTCCGCCCTAATACCCATGGCACACAGGCCTATAACTATAATTATTTTAAAACTTAAACCAGTGTTAAAATAGTCGCAACACTGCTGCTGAATACAAAGAACTTTGCTGGTAATTAAAATAAAGACCTAATTGGATGAGAAATGAATTAAATTAAGGCCATGTGCCTTACTCTAAAACATGTCGGAACTACTTTCCTAATCGTCCCAGGACAGGACGTTCGAATCCATAATCTCCGCTCTATATGGTGAATAGATAAATAGTTTTCAGAATAGACATTTTGGTATTTATAATAATATTATCCCACAGCTGTTTACTATTTTAAATACTGGTTAAATAGTTCCTACAGGTAATATTTGCTATTCTATTTAAATAGTCACCCTGACTGCTTATTCCGACACTGTTACACACTCTAGCAATAACACATTCCAACGCTTATACCATTACCTCAGGGAACATGCAGAGGGACGGACGGATGGACGAAAGGACGAAAGGAC
Source organism: Aporrectodea caliginosa (assembly GCA_020284085.1). Taxonomy (NCBI): domain Eukaryota; kingdom Metazoa; phylum Annelida; class Clitellata; order Crassiclitellata; family Lumbricidae; genus Aporrectodea; species Aporrectodea caliginosa. The sequence goes on along the minus strand of JACEVL010000130.1, from coordinate 4,236,616 downwards.
AGACAGACATATACTGCAATAGTGTTTTGATCCTGAGTGGCCGAGTGGGTTGGTGCCTGCTCGCCGCGCCGGCGCCCCGGGTTCGCTTCCCGGTCGGGTCGGTTTATCAGAGATTAATTTCTCGGATCTTTACTGCGGGTGGCTCGGTCGCAATATAAACGTGGAGTACAATACAATACAATACAACACAACACAGTATACTGGGGCGCGGTGGTTTAGGGGTATGTTTGGTGCCTTGCAGCTGGAGGGTTGCGGGTTCGAATCGACCTCAAAGTCGCCGCGTAGGGACCCTGGGCAAGTCCTTCACTGCAATTGCTCATGCGCTTCGGCGTGAAACTCCGATTCAGCGTTCGCGCAGTAGTCGGGAGCGCCTCTGAATAGGAAATCTGGTAGGGGCGCTATAACAAGTGTTCAAATACAATACAATACAATAGTAAATTACTCTATGTGATCGATTACTTGTTAGAATTTTAGTCTTGTTTCGTGGCGTTTAATAAAGACATGCCGCGATCAAAGTACGTAAGAAAGAGAGACATAAAACAGAATATATAGAGTCATTAAGGATGATATTAAAGGTGTCTAAGTAGATTGTAAAATTATTAAGTAAGTAAGTAAGTAAGTTATAAATCATTTTTTTCAACTCATATTATTTTTTTAACTCATATTAGTTACATTTAGTTTATAACGGCATCTTATTGCACCAAAGCCTTTGACGTTGATAGGAGGCAGTTTTTGGACAGTTTTCACTGAAGCATAAGATTCTCCAGACATAGCTTGGTTAGTTAATGACGCTGTGCTATAACATAATAGAACATATAGAATATATATATATATATATATATATATATATATATATATATATATATATATATATATATATATATATTCTTCTTCTTGTGGTTCTCTGACTCTTAGGCAGGTTCAAATGTCCGACGTCGCCACTTCTCTCGTTGTTGGGCCTCTTCTTTCAGTTTCCTGTAGCCGTTTGTCATCATCCAATCCAGCATCATCTGTCTTGGTCTTCCTCTTGTCTTCCTCCCCTTCATTTTTCCTTCGATGACCGTTCTTAGTAGTGAGTCTCTTCTCAGCGTGTGCCCGATCCATTTCCTTTGCCTGTCTATTATTGTGCGTATAAGGACTCTTTCTTCTCCAATTATTCCCAACACTTCTTCATTTGTTATATGTTCTGTCCAGCTGATTTTTTCCATTCTTCTCCATGTCCACATTTCGAAAGCTTCCAGTCTTCTTATATCCGCTTTTCTCATTGTCCATGTCTCCGATCCATACAGCACCACGCTCCATATTAGTGTCTTTATCATTCTTATCTTTAGATTCCTGTTTAGTTTTCCTCTCAGTAATTCTCTTCTGTTTGAGAATGCCTCCTTTCCTATTGCTATCCTTCTTTTAATTTCTCTGTGGCATTTGGCATCTGTCGTGATCATACTCCCTAGGTAGCAGAATTCTTTGACTTGCTCTATCTGTTTTCCTCCAATGTGTATTCTGACTACAGTTTCCTTTCCTTTACTTATCTTCAATACCTTTGTCTTTTTGATGTTAATCTTCATCCCGTATTCGGTTGATGTTGTGTTTAGCCTGTCCATCATTCCTTGCAGTCCTTTCTGGTTTCTCGCCAACATTGCCTGATCATCTGCAAACCTTAATGCCTTTATCCATCTTCCACCAACCTTTATCCCCTCCTCCATCTCCTCTACTGCCTCTCTGACAAGCTCTTCTATATAGATGTTAAATAGTAATGGTGACAGTGGACATCCTTGTCTCACACCTCTTCCAACGTTTCCTGGTTCCGAGTACTCTCCATCTATTCTTATTCGCATCTTTTGTCCCATGTATAGGTTTCCTATTAATCTTCTGTCTCTCCAATCTATTCCCATCCGCCTCAATGCATGTAGTAGCCTTCTCCAGTCAACTCTATCAAATGCTTTTTCATAATCCACGAAGCATATATATACATCCTGACCATTCTGGCAGCTCCTCTCTGTTAGTACTCTTAGTGTTCCGATCGCATCCCTAGTTCCCATGCCCTTTCTAAAACCAAATTGATCATCTCCCAGCACCTCAATTGCCTCTGTCTTTGCTTGCACTCTCTTTGCTAGTATTCTTATCATGACTTTTGACGCATGGGTGAGGAGGCTAATGGTCCTGTAATCCTCGCATGCTGTTGCATTTGGTTTCTTTTTAATTGGTATTATTATGGATTGCAGGAAGTCCTCTGGCCATTCTCCCGTTGTGTATATATCTTGGCATATCCATCCTTATTAGTTCTTTCATGGCACCATCCTCCAGACTTTTGAGCATCTCTGCTGGTATGTTGTCTATTCCCTCTGCTTTGTTGTTTTTCAGTTCCTTTATGGCCGCTCTTACCTCCTCTCCCAGCACCTCTGGGCCAATATCCTCCTCTCTCCCTCGAGTCTCCTCTTCCTTCTCCAGTCCCTGATTGTCATGCAATTCTCCCTCTTCACTTCTGTAGAGTTCCTCCACGTACTCCTTCCATCGGTTCTTAACTTCATTTGTTTCAGTTAGGAGTCTACCTTGTTTGTCGCTAACCTCTATTCCACCTCCTCCTTTTCCTGGTTTCCTAGATATCTGTTTCACCTTTTCGTACACTTTGTCATATCTTCCCTGCTGCTGTAAGTCTTCTAACTCTTGACATTTCTCGTCCCACCATTTTTCCCTTGCCTCTTCTGTTGTTCTTCTCAGTTTGTTTTTTAATCTTCTATATTCTTGTCTTGCTTTTTCGGTGCTTTGGTGTTTCCATTTCCTCCGTTCCTCCATCTCTTCTATCATTTCTCTTGTTACCCACGGTTTCCTAGCAGGTACTCTCTCTTCTGCTCCGACGATGTCATTGGCGCTCTGTATGATATTGTCTTTCAGTCTTTTCCATCTCTCTTCTATGGATTTTCCCTCGTATTCTCTTAGATTTTCTTCTATTTTCTTTCCCAGTTCGTTGCTCTTTTCTTTCAGGTTCTTTTTATTCCATCTCTGTCTTATCTTCTTTTTCCTCTTGATGAATTTCAGTTTTATCTGGGCCTTCATGATGATCAAGTTGTGATCTGTGTCTGCGTCTGCTCCCGGCATTGCTCTTGCATTCTTGACACTGTTACTGTATCTGTGTCTTACCATTATGTAGTCCAGCTGATATCTTGCCATATCTCCCGGGGATTTCCACGTGTACCTACGTCTCTTCTCGTGCTGAAACCAAGTGTTTGTCAGTATTAGTTCTCTTCTCTCACAGAACTCCGCTAGTTTTTCGCCTCTGCTATTTCTCTTCCCCAAACCATACTTTCCTATGGATTTTCCCTCCGCTCCTTCTCCCACCACAGCGTTCCAGTCTCCCATTATGACTACATAATATCAATACATTTAAAATATTTGAAATTAGAGCAGGCATTCTAGTTTGCATCATTGGACACCCGTTTTCAAGAAAGTCTAACGCTATATATAAAACTAGAAACAATAATTTTTCTGTTTCTCTTCCTTATTTTCTCTTCCTTATTTTGCATCATTGGAAACCCGTTTTCCAGAAAGTCTAACGCTATATATAAAACTAGAAACAATAATTTTTCTGTTTCTCTTCCTTATTTTCTCTTCCTTATTTTGCATCATTGGAAACCCGTTTTCCAGAAAGTCTAACGCTATATATAAAACTAGAACAATCATTTTTCTGTTTCTCTTCCTTATGTAGTTATCATGGATCGTTCTTCCCCATCGACCTATATTGAGTGGACAAAGCATAGCGCAGCTAAAGTTGTACTGTAAAGTGAAGCTTCCGCTTTACTGAACTTTCTGCCAGCCATGACGTCAGACAGAGCTCATTAACATAATACGCTACGTGTACATCCAATCAACGTCGATGATAAGATTATTCGAAAAGTTCCTATCTATGCCATGACGTCATGGCTGGCAAATAACGTCGCAGGCACGCAACCATCTAGGCTTCAGTTTGAATCTCTTATGCTGTGTCCACTCAATATAGGTCGATGTTCTTGCCCAACCCTTTCCAACACCTCATCGTTTGTTATGTCTTCCATTCAACAACTTTTTACATCACACGCAAAACCCACATTTCGAAGGCTTCCAGTCTTTCAATAATCCTCTTTTCTCGTGGTTCACGTCTCAGATCAATATAACCACAAGAGATGACGGAGCTGAGATTACCATTACAAAGATAATGTAGTCTGTTGGGAGGTCGGGGTTCAAATCCCTGCTAAGGGTAGACATTTATTTAGAGACTTCAGCTCCACCTACGACCCCTAGACTAAGTCAATTCAGCTGTAATGAGTACACTGACCGTACACTGCGAGTGGCATGATGAGACTGCGAGAGATACGACCAACAGCCCTGATATGCCGAGGCAAAGAAAATGAAGTTGCTAACACTTCATACCTATGGCTGCGCAAAGGTTAGCTTAAGGGACTGCTTTCTCCTACGTTCATATGATACAAGTCCGAGCCCGCACTCCTCCTTTATCCAGGCCTTGGATCGATAGTGCCGATCTCTAGCCTTCATAATAGAGGTTTAATTATATAACCAAGCGATGTTTAGATCAACTTAAGTAATAGTGAAAACTGTAAAAAAAACTGCTTTCCACGACAACGACCTGTAATGCAAGAAAATGTCGTTAAACAATTAATGATACTAATAATGTTTATCTGCTTAGACACCTTTAAATTGGTACTCAATGGAGTTATATATTCTGGTTGTTCTTTCATCCATTGCATTCCGTTCTTGGCCACTTTTGATGCAACAAAAATGAGACTTAGCGCTACTAACTAATTCAAATTTTCCATAGATTACTTTCTGTCTGTCTGTTTCCTGGGATAAATTGTGTTAACTTTGGTGCGAGTTAGCTAGTGTTAGTGTTAGCGTTGGCATTATCGTTAGTGTTAGTGTTAGTGCTAGTGTGTGTGTGTGTGTGTGTGTGTGTGTGTGTGTGTGTGTGTGTATGGGTGGGTGGGTGTGTGTGTGTAACAGTGTTGGCAAAAATAACCAGGGTTACTATTTAAATAGAATCGTAAATAGTACCTTTAAGAAGCTGTATAAATTGCATTTAAAACAGTAAATAGCTATAGTCTATTCCAAATACCAAATGTCTCTTTAACAATTATTTAGCTTTTACGGAATTGAGCTGGAGATAATTGTGTAGAAAGGTGTCAACTTTCTTCTGGTCGACTTTAAGTAACTTTTCTTGGTGAGAATTACTAAATAGTGAATAGTCTCTCTGTGGCAGAGAACTGGATTGAATTAAAATTTATTCCACTGATGGTTTATTATTTTAATTTGTAAACAAGCACATACTATTTAAGTACTATTTCAATGGCTCCTTCTACACAACTCTTTTAGAGAGTGAAATAAATAATAATGAGCAATGTAAATACTACTCTAATAGTATCTGCTAAATAATTAGCAGCCACAACTGGTATGGAGGTGTTTGTGTAAGTCTATGTTAGTGCGTGCATATAATTTAAATTAATATGAATTTCGTGTTAGGTAGGCCTATGCGTGATTACAACGTTCTTTTAAACATGTAGGCCTAAATAAACTTACATAATTATGAACTACATAAAAAGAGGTCTACAAATAGCGTAAAAAATCAGGATTCACACAATAATATATAAAAATATCTACATATCTTTCATTGACGTACAATATCTAAAATGTGAACAGGCAATCTCTGTGCATCAGTGGACACCTTTTTTCATAAAAGATCTATGCTATATATAGCCATAAACATCGTCGCTATTACTGTTTGTGGTCCAATGATTCAGATTGTTAGGTTAACGACATTAAACGATGCTTTGTCACAAAGAAGATGATTAGCGTATCCCTCTTCTATGTCCATGCGTTGGACTTACACCACCAGCGATTGTAGCAATAGTTTCAATTGTTTGACGACATCCTCGACATTACATTATAGTTGCCTTTCTTTAACGACATCTCATGGCTGCCATGGCCGTTGACGTCGCCCTCCTCTATAATCCAATACTCGGACTGGCACCACTCGATAACGGTAGCTGTTGACTAGAGTATACGACAATGGAAGTGTTTAACGTAGATAATGTACATGTGGTTTCTTTTAACGATAGTGATTAGTGTCGCCCTTCTCCTTTATCCTCTGTTACCCTGGCTCCGTGAGGTCTCCACCGCAGAGGCCCCCGTTCTCATAAAACATTTCGCTACATTAATTTTAAACAAAGTCTTTTAAAAATAAATTTATACCCTTCGGCAAAAATTCTCAATTCGTACCGAATATGATTAACGCCGTCAGCTCTCCTATTAAAGCAGTGAGTTTAGAAATATCTTTCGTCATCAAAGCCTTGAAAGTCGTTAGGAAATTTCCTGTACATAATTTAAAGACGTTATTAATCGGCTTGTTGCTATTTAACGAAAATGTGTCATGACAAAGATGATAAGCGTCGCCCTCTCTTATTCCCCAGGCTTGAGACTGGCACTATCACAGGTAGGGTTGTGGTAGTGTCAATTGTAGTAATTAATTTTGCACGAAATGGTCGAGAATATAGCGTCTGTCGAAATTTATTTAAAGATTGGTTATGCAGATGACAGCATTATTTAGCAGCACAAGTGTGAGATCTCTTGCAAACTCAGTTGTAATGAGTACACTGACTGTACAATGTCAGTGGGAGGATCATACGAAGAGGGAGAGGACGGGCCACTTGCCTTCATACGCCGTGACCAAGAAAAATGAAGTCGCTAGCACTTCATACTCTTAGGGCTAGCTTAAGGGTTTGCTCTTCTGCCTCTTGTTCCTCCCGTGTATAAAGATATCTTCACGTCGACCTTGGTGATAATCCGAGACAAGTCAGTTTTTGAATGAAAATTCGAATATAATTATAGCATCCTTTGTAAGCGATTTAAGGGTGTCGAAGGAGATCGTAATATAATTAGTAGTACCCAGTCTTTAACGACATATTCTGACTGCCAGGGTCGGTTATGACCACCTTAACTTACATGTATATTAATTACGGCATTTTCATTTATTGAACGAATCGATGGATCCAGAGTTTAACGACATTTTATGGTAACAAAGGCCGTCAACGTAGACAGAAATTATTTTCTCATAATACAGCTTTAAAGCTGAAGATATGTTTAGTAGTGTCCAGTGTTTAACGGCTGCCAAGGCCGTTCACATTGACCTTACCTTACCCATCCAGTATATTTTAGTGGCTGGGTTAAAAGTTAAACAGGCATGGATAACTGTATATCCTATTCAAGGCTTCATAAAATGGGTGTCACTATTATGACGTTTAATTGAACGCAAGGAGTAGCTCTACCGCAGTATGCGACAATAATTATGCCTTCCTCATTTAACCAGGCTTAGGACAGGCTTTACCAGAGTTCGAGCATGATTGGATTTGAGTATTGGGGTTGATTTGGATTTTAATCTTAAGTAGTTCCTGCTTCTCAATGAACTACTTGATGACCACCTATTACAAAATCTAACCTAAGCTAATCATGTTATGATCTGCTTAGACATCTTTAAATATATTGCTATGCTTCACTGTTTCCTTCAGTCGCCAGTTCGTTGCATAATTTGCTGATTAGAAACGTTTAACCTTGAGCTATGTAACTTAAACCCGCATGAAGAAGCAATTGAACGAAGAAGCATTTATTTGCTATGTATAACGTCGTCTCGAAGTTATTTAAAGGTGTCTTAACAGATCCCACCATTATTATCAATATTTAGTGTTTAACTGGATCGTGCAGTGTTCGCGTTGCCTACTCTTCAAACTGCTCAGTATTATAAAATTACAAAAAACTTTCTAAATACGGTTACGTAGAGCGTTGCGTTGAAAACAGGATACCAGTGTCAGACGACCGAGGTCCTCAGCCCTGGCATCGAGAGGGTCCAGGAGATGGTTATTTTGGGTGTCACCATCTCTGATCGGATTGGCTTTGGGGCACACATTGACAAAATATGCTGCAAAACCCGACAATCCATGTTCGCGTGTTTTGGTCGCCCACGGTCTTCACGGTCAACGTCTCTTTGACGTTGTTAGAGCTACTACCCTCGCACGGCTACTTTATGCCTCCTCTGTTTGGTGGGGATTTGCCACTGTAGGGGAACGTAAACGCCTTAACGGTATTCTGAGAAAACTGACCCGTTCAGGCTTCCTCCCTGCAGATTTTCCTAGTGTTGACAAACACTGTTCTAGAGCTGATTCTACTCTTTTCCGTTCAATTCTCTCAAACCCTTGTCACGTCCTTCACGACCTCCTCCCTCCATACAATACGCGACCCAGACCGCATGATCTCACTCTACCTAGAATTGATGCCTTTGCTAAAAGAAGTTTTATTATGAGAATGTTATATGACTTTGCATAAATGTTTGTATTATTTATTTCTTCTGTAAGCTACTGTGCGTTTGCTGGTAGTCAAATAAAGAATATTCTTACTTACTTAATTACTGAATACCATAGATAAACAGTTGAAGGGTAATACCATAGATAAACAATTGAAGGGTAATACCATAGATACTCAGCAATCAATATGTAAAACATGCCAAGCAGATCGTAACATGGCTAGATGTATCCAGTGTGAAATCATCAAAGTCGTTGACGTAGATAAGAAAATTCCTTTCCAACAGTTCTCACCGTTTTGTGAATATTTATCAGAAGCCTAGTTCCTCTTTAGGTAATCAAAAGCCGATAGACTCACTAACTTATAGTCAAATTAAATTCTTTAAAAGAGGTGTATAGAATGTCAAAATAAAAGAGTTGTGTGAGGAAAATGCTGTTTCATAGGGGAAATGGTTAGCGTCGTTCTAATGCTCTTCCAGGCACCAGTCCAATATACATGTAGGTCAGTAACGGTAGTTAAACGGACAAATGGGTTGACGACATCATATGCCTGGCACCAAATCTGGTTTACATTGATTGTAAATATTTTTTCATACAATTTAAACGTAATGTTTGAATTGAGTAAGAGTAAGAATTATGACCAATCAACATCGTATGGCAACAAAAGTCGTTTACGTCGACAGAAATAATAATAATTATTGTGAGGAGTTTTCACCGTTATTATTGCATAATAAATCCTAGCCGATAATGGCAGCTTACTTAAACTTACTTGTTTACTATTTAACGACCACTGTGTGGTAACACAGACCATTAGCGTCGCCCTCCTCCTTTATCTAGCGTTGGGACTGGCACTGTAGCCGCCGCGTAGGTACCCTGGGCAAGTCCTTCATTCGCAATTGCTCCTGCGCTTCGGCGTGAAACTCAGCCTATGATGTCGCTATATAGCCTAATGGAACTTACAATGAAATTAGGCCTACCGGCCTTTAATAGTGGAATGATGCCGGTCTAACACCTGACTAATGGTAGAAGTCGACTTTAACCATATTAGTCGTGAAACGGGATCTTCTAGACTTCTCTTTTGATGTTACTATATTAGATACCTTTTTGAAGATTATCGCTTAGCTATAAATAGCCGATTGCGTACATTGGTTTAATTCCAGTTTCTCCGAAGGTTAATTTTACCATAGAATGGTGAGAACTGTTCAGAAAATTACACACCTCTTTAAAGGGTGATATTGTTCAAGCCTAACAGTATTGTATTGTATTGTATTGTATTGTATTGTATTTGAACACTTGTTATTGCGCCCCTTCCAGTTTCATCATTGGTGAGACCAGTGCTTTTTTTCAGCCGGAGCGGTCCGGAACGGCGTTCCGGTACCTTTTTTCAGCCATTAAAAAATAATTTAGTTAATTAAAATTTTTAATAAAAATTGTATAAAATTGTTTAGATACTTTAATTTAATGTAAGTGCTTTCAGTGTTTATTAATACTGACATATTGAAACAGAAATATTAGCATAAAATATGCCCCTATGATTGTTCTGAATTTGTTGAGTTCCGGAACCTTTTTTTCTAGAAAAAAAGCACTGGGTGTGACCCTCCTCCTTAATAGATGCCTGGGCCTGGCACCATCCGAGAGCGACAGTGGTGAAATTGAGTACACGACATTGGAAGAGTCTAGGGTGGGTTGGTAGTTTCTGTTTAACGAAGGTGTGTTATAATTAGGTCCATCATGGTTAGCGTCTCACTCTTCCTTTACCCTCGTTTACCCCAGGCTTAGTTTTAGCTGGTCGTTCACCTTGGGGACCCCACAGTCAGTAAACTTATCGCAACATTTAAATAAAGTTTCATGAACTAAGTTAATACCCGTCGGCCAAAATTCTAAAATTCAACCCTGTCGATAACCAAAATTTAACTTTGAAACATTTTAATATCAACGATAAAAATTTTTCGATAAATAAATTACCTAAACTTTAGATATTTCAAAAAAAGCCCGTGGTAATTACTTTCACCATTATTATTTTGCGACATCTTGCGGCCGTCGATGTGAACACTACTTAAGTGAACTTTACATTTTATTTGGGGGGTCAAACCGACGCCTGGTGGAAGAATTCCAAGAGTTCAGCAACATTTAGATGGAATCAACGAACTTACGAAATTTAAATATTATGCGATATATAATATATGGCTTCTTCAGCATCGATATGAAGGTGTCAATCAAATCAGATTGCAACGTAATTAGTAGTTACCTTGTTATCTTGTGCTGTCAGTTCTTTGAACTCTAGCGACCATCATGATCAAGCCTCTCCATTTCCTTCTGTCCGCCGTCGCATCTCTCAGTTCTGCCAAATTCATTCCAGTTGTTTCATGTATCTCGTCCATCCACTTTTTCCTTGGTCGTCCTTGTTTTCTCCTTCCCTCTCCATATGCTAACATCATTTCCTTGTCCAATCCATCTGATCGCATGACATGACCAAAGAACCTCAACTTTGCTCTTAGCACTGTTTGTTGTAGTGTCTCTTCATTCTCAATTCCGATACTCATGCGCACCCAATCGTTGGTCCTTTTCTCTTTCCATGATATTCTCTGCATCTTCCTCCATATCCACATTTCGCATGCGTTATTAGCTTGATTCATAAAGGTTTTCTTGGCATGATAACATGGGTGGTTTGCCATTGCCTTCCCCTGGTTTTGCCTGCCGTGCCCGTTCGTTCTCCTACCCAATTAAGGGAGGGTACTAACAGTCTGCACCACATGAAGGTGGGCAAAGAGGACTTTGGTTCATCAGCCCAGGTCGGTTCCGAATCTACGATCATCGAATACGTCGATCGGATTTCCTCCCTGTGTTACTCTAAGCAAGCTAGGCAAGCCTAGAGTGACTGATGAGCCTTTGCAGACCAATTAGTAAATATGAAGGTGTCAATCAAACCAGATTGCAACGTAATTTGTCGTACCCTGTGTTAAACTACAGTTTGTGGCTACTGTGGTTTTAGTTCATTTTTAAAACTTATTTCTTAAAATTACATTAATTCGTATCTTCTGTTTTTTTTCGGCTAATGGGCTCAAGATGTCATATTTCTATTATTTATATAATATATCATTACGTCAGTCTTTTATTTTTGGGCTCGTTTCATAGGCAGTAGTTTGGCTTCTTTAATCCTTTTCTGTTTTGCTCTATTTCAGACAGCAGAAGGTTTTTGTTCCTTCTTTCTTCATTTGTTTGTTTCTGTGCTCGTTGTTATTAAGCTTTTAACTGCAATATTCCGTTTTATGGCATCAAGGGCTATGCTTAATTTAAGTTTTTTGTAGTCAATTTAATTTTTTATCTATACAAATAGCAAGCTGTGTGACATTAGAAATATTATGATGATTACTATTCCAAGGTTTAACGTCGTTTTATGACAACAAAGGCCGTTGACGACAATCTTAATTGTAGTAGTAGTTGTTTCAGTTTAACGACAGTGTGTGATTACAAAAGTCATTAGCGTCACCCTCCTCCTTCATCTAGGCTTGGGACTGGCACTGCCTGGCTTCAATGCACGGACGCGCAGTGGCGGAGCTTACAGAGTCGGCATCTACCGTCGGTTGAAAGATATTTAAAGGCGTCAAGACTCATGGTTAAACCTGGAAGAATCTCTTCATGTTGGAATTCAATCGCGTATAGATGAAGATATCTCTGCGTCAGAAGCGGTCGGTGTGAGGGACCTGGCAGCCACAAGATGCCACTACACAATGAATAATAAAATAGCCATCTATTCTATTCTGGTATTCATGGCTCTGGTAGTATGCAGTGTTTAGCGACATCTTGTGACAACCAGGGCCGTTAACGCCAACCTTCATAATATTGACCCACATACATGGAGGCAGTAACAATTTGCTTGTTTATTGTTTAACGACCACTGTGTGGTAACAAAGACCATTAGCGACACCCTCCTCCTTCATCCAGGCTTGGGACTGGCACTGACAGAGTACGATCAGTGGCGGAGTTAAAGTAACAATCTTAATCATTCTTTGAATATTTTTAATTTTTTTTAGTAAAGTAATAATTTAGCGAGAATGTCAACTATATACCGTCTGTTGAGAGCCAATTAGAGGTGTCTAGCAGCATTGTGCATTTAACGATAGACTGTCTTACGGCTAGCAGGTCCGTTCAAGTCAACGTTACCATAATTATACATTAGCTAAATCAATTCTAAATTTTCTCACTTTTAGTTAAGAAACCCGGCATTTTCATTGTCCTATGACATCAATGGACTTTGACGACATTTTACTATTTTCAACTTGATGATATTATTCAAAGCGATACCTTAAAACAACTTGTAACCAATTATATTATTATAGTCCTCAAAGAAATCTAAAGCACTGTGCTAGTGCCAGTCCGAAGCATCGATGAAGGAGGAGGGCGACGCCAATCATCTCTGTTATGACGCAGCGTCGTCAAGTAGTAACAACTTGAAACTGTAATAATTATTGTAAAGGAACATTTATATAGCGTTTATATAACTCCTTGTTGTAGTTGTGTTGAATAAGAAACCAATCAATGATTGGACCTTTCTAAATTAGTCGTAAGGAAATGTCGACGGCGTTGATAGCCATAAGACGTCGTTAAACACTTGATGCTACTAATTATTATACGATATGATTAGAATGTTTGCATGCACCCTCCCAGGCTGCGCTAGTAGAAAATGGGTTAAATTAAACACTTGATGCTATTAATAATATTCCGGTTTGTTTAGACCACTGCAATTCAAACTGTAGTCCTTGGTTCAATGCTGGTCTTCATTATTGATTGGCCAGCGGAATGATAACGGGAATCACAATTTCCTTGGTTGTTACATAAATAATTAAAGTATTTACAATGTGAAACATAAAGAATTATAGGCTGACACAGTGTTCACACATAATAATAATAATAATAATCTTTTCTTTATTAAGCGCCTGACAAACGCACTGCGCTGTACATTTACATGTTATGCAATTGAAACAATCTTAACTAGTTAACTACTAACAGAACAGACAGCCTGTAATACACGGCGCTAATAGCAGCCTACAAAGCATATCCGCCCTAACGGGGCTCGAACTCGCTACCTCTCGCACTCTACGCCAGATGTTATCCAACGCGCCACCGGACACCCCATAATAAACAGTTTGACACAGACAAGAGTAGCAAAACTATAAGCACTTTTGCAATAAACAGATTCAATGAATTATTGTGAATTCTATATTTTAAAATAACCTATAATATATATGTAGTGTAAACTGATTTCGAAAAGCAGCGGTCCGCGTACGGCTGCTGAAGCAAGTTTGAGATGCACTGGATTAGACACCTTTAATTGTTTTCAAGAGACGCTATATGAAGGAAATTTTCGTTTAATTGTCAGTTGATGAACTTCAATGAAGTGTATAATACGTTAGTGAAGATCTATATTATAAGCCGTAGTCTGTTTACGTTTTCCTTCCGTTTGTTTGTTTGTATATTTGTTTGTCCGTTGTATAAAGGCTCCGAAACGGAACGCTTTAGCGATTTACAAAATTTTTAAAAACATTATTACGCCACGTCTTGATCAACGCGACTATTTTCAGCTCGCAATTTTATTTAAACGCCGATATATGGACATTTTAAATTTACAACTTTTTCGACGAGGCTATCTTATAATAGCAGCCGTAGTATGGCCATTTGTCCACGTCACGCATGCTAAAATTAATATGCATTGTTACGTAACGCGGAGGATCTAGGTCAACGCTCTGATTCGCAACCAATCACGATGACCGTTGATTTCAAATCAGAAGTGGTAACGCCCACGGCAGACTTTCAATGCAACACTTTACAGATGCGAAATTTTTAACGAACGTTTTCATTTGAATTTCTATAGATCTCAACCCAACTTTATATTAACTCAAAATTTACTTTAAATTCCGATATTTGGACAGTTTAAGTTTCGATGTGATCATAGTTTCAAAAATTTGCACATCGTTAAATTCAAATTCACGGGCGCTGACGAAGATGTCGTTCAATTCAAATACACGGGCGCTGAGAAAAACCCGGGCGAACGCCGGGTAAAAACGTCTAGTAATAAATAAAGGTAAAATTTTGTAAATGGATAAATTAGGTTTCTTTATGTGAATGGTGTTGTATTGGTTTTTAATAATACATTGTTATTATGCAATTATATACTGTGTTGCAATGTAAAAGAGTACTTTTAACAATTGTAATACATGTATGCTTTATTGGTTAATGGAATTTTTATTATGTGTGTTAGATACATGAACAGTTTAAAAGAGTTCTTTAAACAATAATAATACATGTATACTTCTTTGGTTAATGAACATTTTTATTATTGTGTTTTTGTTAGATGCATGAACATTTTAAAAGAATACCTTAATAAATTATGATACATGTATGTTTTGCAGTGTGATTCTCGTTAACGATAACGATAACAAAAACGTTCGTAAACGAAAATAAAATGATTTCGTTAACGATAACTATAACTATAACTAAAAAATATCATTAACCCTCGGGCTACCAAAAGGGGGGTGGTTGCCACCCCCTAGGTTTTTTTTCATCTCAAACTTTTTCGTATGGAATAAAAATTTGAACTTTTAAGTAGCTGTAGGGGGTTCATTTACACACGTTTTCAGGTAAAATGTGAGATGATATCTCACACCGTTCAAAAGTTATACCCAATATACCCGAGGTACCAGGGGGGTGGATACCACCCCACCCCTAGATTTTTGACTATATCTTATCCGTCATTTAATATTAAGAGACACAAATTATACCATTCTATAGAGGGAATGTGGGGCTACATTTCTATGGTCACTGAGTTGACCTGAGGCAACCGGTAGTGCTCAAAATAAATAATAATACGCGTAATATGCGTGAAAAATGGCTGAATGGAAGGACTCCCCACTTAGTTTTTGTCTGTAGCGTATTCATTTGTCCTACTGGAAGAGAAACAAAGATACCATTCTTTAGAGGGAATGAAGGGCTTCATTTGCATACCTACATCTTTGTCTTTTGAATACCGGAAGTGATCAAAATAAATAATAATACGCGTAATCTGTGTGAAAATGGCTGAATACAGCATTACAACGTAAACCGATATATATGTATGGATATATATGTATGGATGTACATTTATACTACATAAACATGTGTAGGGATGATTTTGTGTATCTTTTATACATAGATTAGTTTCAAAACACACATAATCTTATATTTGTTTATCCAAAAAGTACAAAATGTACGCAATAATATACAATATTGCTAATTAATGGGTTCCGTTGTTAAAAGTGATGTAATTTCGAGGTGCATTCAGATAATGTACAACTAAATACACCATTCTGGTCAGAAATGAATGCTGAATCCAATGCTATATTACAAGTTATGATATGTAAAGCCAAACACAAAATCCAGGGGGGGGTGGTAACGTAGCCAGTGTTACAAAAAGCTTGGTAGCCCTAGGGTTAACTATAACTATAACTATAACGAAAATAACAATAACGAAAATTCATCTTTATTTTCGTTAATACAAAAATAAAAATAGGAAGTGCAATATGGACGATTCGACATAAATGAGAACAATATTTTTATTATGCAATTTGTCAGTTACTTTGGAAACGCGTGTATTCATGAAGCTGAATGTACCCACGCTTCAAAGGCTTTCAAAGCTCTGAGCATATTGTGAAACAGCCTGTTAATACGAACATTACAATTTTGTTACAATATAATTATTGTAACTAAGTAGTAACAAAAATTAACTAAAATAAAAATCCATTAACTATAACTATAACAATAACTAAAATAAAAACCATTAACACTAACTGTAACTATAACTAAAATAAAATCTGTAAGGAGAATCACACTGATGTTTTGTTAGTTAATGAAATTTGTCAGTAGGCTACATAATAATCACAGACAGTATGAGATGAACTCATACTACTTTATGTTGCAAAAATATTGAATATTAGTGAAATTGTAAAGCGCCGTTTGACACCTTTAATGGTGTCGTTCGGATGCTATAAGTTTCTGGTTCTGATCGTATTGTACATTTTCCGTATTGTCGTCAACGGCCTTTGATGTCATAAGACGACGTTAAACTGTGGTTAAACAAAAATTGTCAGTTGTTGCTGCGAGTAGTCTAATTAGATGTTTACTGGTACATTTTAACTTTTCTGTAACTAGTATTATATTGCTGTGAAGCATAATGTAACTATAACTATTAAATTAAATTAAAATAAGACTCCTATGCATCGATTCAACTTATATGTATGCAAATTGGTTACTGAAAGACCAATATGACAACTTCTTTAAAACTTTTGAATTTTAAATATGTTATGTTATAATTACATATATAATAAGAATCTGATGTTAGTTACTAATAACTATTACTTATTGGCTAATGATTATCTCTGTTATTACACTTAAACTTTGGTTTTTAAATATCAAATATGGTTTGGTTTGGTTGCTTTAGAATACCTATTAATATGTTACTGTAATCTTGTATTCCAATTAGAGAGCTATATTTACCACCATTGTGCGGGCATTCATTTGCTCTCGTGTTGATTTCTGCAACTCACTCCTCATGGGCCTCCCCAAGTTGCGTCTCCCCCTCCAGTCAGTCTTAAACGCCGCTGCTAGGCTCATACATAGCACGCCTTCCACGGTTTTCCCATATTTCAACTTATATGGATGAAGAACTACACTGGCTCCCAATCACCTCACGTATCCATCCTCCTGGTCTTCAAATCTCAACTTGGTCTCGCAAACAAATAGCTCTTCGAATTAATGCGTAAGCCTATCTGTGTAATATCTGCTCGCCCCTTACTCTCTACCATCCATTTGGACTTCTTTGTCCCTCGTACTAGGTCTGCCTTGGCTCGATGCCCGGCATTTGATGTGCCAGGCCCTCCACTTGAAATGTTCTCCCCCTCTTCTACTGGCTAAACTAATGTCTGGGATGTACCTCGCATCCGTTCG
Organism: Aporrectodea caliginosa; assembly: GCA_020284085.1. Lineage (NCBI taxonomy): Eukaryota > Metazoa > Annelida > Clitellata > Crassiclitellata > Lumbricidae > Aporrectodea > Aporrectodea caliginosa. Next base: position 4,219,301 of record JACEVL010000130.1, on the reverse strand, counting down.
CTCTCTTCCGGCGTTTCTTTCCCCCTGGGGTTTCCGGGGAAAAAGCTGAAAGCGCCTCTGAATAGTCTATGCTGCGAGAGGCGCTCTATACATTTTTAGGTACGGTACGATACGATACAAAGCCGTCATTCTCATTCTACTATGACTGAGAAGCAAAAGAGGCGCCTGATGAGGGTTCAGTGTGTTTATAGATGGACACCAAGATGACTTCCAGAAATGCTTTAAACACGTTCTAAAGCAAATAGGTGATTAGCAGCAGTAGTAGTCGTTAAACAGTAACTAACTTAACGTCACCTAATTACTCTGTGATCTGTTGGGACAAATTTAAATAATAATAATAATTAATTCAAATTGTAACGTCGTTTTAATATGACATGAAAGGCCGTTGACGACAATAATTCAGAAAGATATGCAGTAGATTGGTTAGTTGCTGAATAACGCAAAAGTGTCGTAGCGAAGATAATTAGAAGAGCCCTCCTCCTTTCTCATGGCTTTAAACTGGCACTACTACTGGTATGATAGTGAGGGAGTTACGTTGCAATGGAAAGAAAGCTACATACACAAGATAAAGTAGCATTTATAGAAAGCAAAGAAATCGGTACTTATAGCGTACGAAAGACACCATTAAAAGGTGTCAAAACTGAGCCTTACAATATCACCACAAATATTCATTGTTTAGTTTTTTGTTTAACGACGCTGTGCTATAACAATGCGGGTCGGTTAGGGTCAGGGTTAGGTTTTGTGTCGTCATTAGAAAACATGATGGACAATCGTCCACCGCACTCGGGAGTGTTTAACGGTCGGCTCCTTTCACATGAACAAAATCATGTTACATCCATTGACCAATTGCATTGCGGGGGTTATTCGAGTCCTGTGTATAGGCTCACGTCGGGCGTGACTGTATCCACGACCAACTTTGACAGACGTTGGTTTATTAAGGGATATTGGAACTAACTAACTATCTTAATGCGGAAAACGTTTATTGTCAGGATACTTTATACTTTTTAACTGCATTTATAAGATGTCTGTTCACCAAAGTGCGATTAGCAATTGGTTAATAAAGAACATACATACTTACTTACTTACTTACTTACAATAGTATTTACTATTTAGATGGTTCAAACTATTTACTTAATTGTTTAAAATCGTTACGCTATCGGGGGGGGGGGCCCGATAGCGTAGGAATCGCTAATACAATTGGAGTTACTTAATTTTAACAAGTAGAAAATTGAACAGTTTCTAAACATTTATCTGCACCTGAAACTGATAATAGCTAAATAGTCTTTAAAAAGTTATGTGGTATTTGCAAAAGTCCACAGCTTTAACACTTTAAAGACTATATGAATAGTTTCCCGCAGGTACTATTTCCCGCAGGTACTATTTACTATTCGCGGTGGTGTAGGGGTATGTTCGGTGCCTTGCAACCGGAGGGTTGCGGGTTCGAATCCACCTCAAGCCGCCGCGTAGGGACCCTGGGCAAGTCCGTCATGCGCTTCGACGTGAAACTCCGATTCAGTGTCCGCGCTGTAGGCGGGAGCGCCTCTGAGTAGAAATCTTGAAGGGGCGCTATAACAAGTGCTCATACATACATACACGAATAGTCACCCTGACTATTTATTCCAACACCATTGCAAACACTAACACATTCCAACACTAGCACCATTAGCTCAGGGGAAAATACAGACGGACTAACGGACGAAGAGACTGACATCGCTTGCAATAGCAAATTACCCCATTTGACCGATTACTTTGGTAGCGTTTTAGTCTTGTATTGTGGCGTTTAAGAAATAGTGTTCTGATTGATTGAACGAAAGAAAGAAAAAGACAGAATATATAAAGTCAGTAAGCGCCGTTTTAAAGGTGTCTAAGTAGATTGTAAAATTATTAGTAGCATTTAGTGTGTAACGATAAATTATTGCATCAAAGGTCTTTGACGTCGATAGGAAACAGTTTTTGAACAGTTTTCACTGTTATGTAAGATTCTGTGTACAACGCTTGGCTAATTAATGACGCTGTATTACAACATTATGATAAGCCTCTCCCTCCTCCATTATCCAGGCTTTGGACTGGTACTGCCGATCTAAAGCGTGGATAAAGGAGGAGAGCGCTTGGAACTTGTATCATTTTAGCATATTTTCCATCTGGCGTTTTCGATTATTTTCTGAATTCTTCCTTTGACGCTGATAGTTGTGCATATTCTTTGGTTATTTGCTGTTTAATAAAACGCTGCCATAACAATGATGATTAGCGTCGCAATCCACCAGGCTTAGGACTGGAATTACCAGACAAGGGTATTTCTTTTCTGTGTTTAGCAGCATCTTTTGGAGGCTAGGGCAGTTTTCGTCTCCCTCCTTCTATGGCAAGGCGTTGGACTGGCGCTACCAGAGTACTGACAGTGACTGAGTTAAAGGTTGTGAAATGCATGGAGAATAATATTATGTCGAATATATAGCGTACGTTTGATCTTATTTAAAGGTGTTTAAACAGACAGGGAACATCATTAGTGTCATCCAGTGTTAATTGGATTATTCTTATGACTTACATTCTAGATTTCTTCAAATTATTCAGTAACCTAATATGAAATTATATGTATATTCGTTTATTTCAGAAAACAACAGGCAGAACGCTGTAGGTTAACAATAACAGTTGACAGTATGGCTACTTAAGAATGGGTTAATTAGTACTTGTCTTTATTTGACATTCTAGGAATAAAGTTCATCGAGTCTTTATCGGGGAGGGTGAAATTGTGTGTACACAAACTTTTAAGGACGTTTACGTGGAGTAATATTATTCAATGACAAAACCAAGTAGCACACCGCATCTGGGTAAAACAACTATTTAAATTGTCGTTCAACAAATATATAACCAATCAATCAATCAATCAATCAATCATTTATTAAGCACTACTTATTACATATTAAACAGTAAACCACAAGTGAAAACATTTAAATGAAATCCAGAGTACCAATAGAGAGATTATTTAGTAATTCTCACCAAGAAAAGAAATCGCTTATACAGTTGGAGTTAACCGGTAAAAAATTGAAAGCTTTTAAACAGTTATATATACGAGTGAAACTGGTCATAGCCAAATACTTTTTAAATAGAGAGTTGGTATTTACAATTGTTCACAACTATTTACTATTTTAAATACTATTTAAAAGGTTTCCTGCTGGCACTGTTTGATCTGTAATTCAAATAGTCACCTTGACCATTTATTCCAGCACTATTACAAATGCACTAACACATACCAGCACTAGCAGCTTTATATTAGGAAACAGACAGACATACTGACAGTAATACGTTGCAATAGTTCTTTTATGCCGTTGTTCTGATTACTTTGTAGCCACGAAGTTGTCTTATTTTTTCGGAGCAAAGACAACATTATTAATCGATATAACAAACAGCGTATTTATATACTTATGAAACATCAATTTAAAGGTGTCTAAGCAGATTATTATTATTATTATTATTATTATTATTATTAAATAAATTTGTAACGCGCGCAAGGTCACACCGAAATGTGAATCTGAGGCGCGGATAGTCAGCCGCCAGATGAAGATGCACTTAGGTTTCTAAATCCTTGAAAGCCAAGGAGAAATAGTGAGTTTTGAGCCGCTTTTGAAGGAAGGAAGTGAAGTTGAGCTACGAAGAGAAAGTGGTAGTAGATTCCATTCCTTTGGAGCAGAGGCGTGGAATGCACGAGAGCCCATAACTGTTCTGCATCGTGGCTCAGCTAGAAGACCTGTACTAGATGATCGCAGGCAACGAGGAGGGATGTAAGGAGTTAGTAGTGCATGAATATAGGTAGGTGTGCTGGTGTTGAGGGCTTTGTATGTCAAACAGGCCAATTTAAATTTTATTCTGAATTCAACAGGAAGCCAATGCAGCTCGTGGAGTAGGACTGAGGAGCATGTTCGTAGTGGGACACGCATCACTACACGAGCTAAGGAGTTTTGGATTCGTTGCAGCCTTTTTAGTTCAAGGTTTGAGACACCCACAAAAAGGGAATTAGCATAATCAAGACGAGAGGATACAAGTGAACAGGCTATAGTTTGAGACATATTCTTAGTTAGAGCCGACCTGATGTGACGTATTGCCCTGATGTGATAGAAACAAGATTTACAAAGGTTTGTTATGTGTGGTCGGAATGTGAGCTTACTGTCCAGGGTTACCCCAAGTGTTTTGACAGTATCTAAAAGAGACACAGCAGTGCCTGCGAGGTCAACACTAGAAAGTGAAGCGAAAGAACGCAGGCGTTGGCCTGAACCGAACAGAATTGCCTCAGATTTGTTTGGGTTTATGGCCAAACCATTGAAACAGAACCATGCATACATAGATGAGAGGCACTCTTCAAGTTTTAGTTTACCAGACTGGTCAGTGTGTGACAGAGCAATATGTAGCTGAGTATCATCCGCGTACTGTTGTAATTGGATGAACATAATTAGTAGAATTTAGTTTTCATAATAAATATCTTATTGTATCAAAGCCGTTAACGTCGATAGGAAACACTTTTTGATTAGTTTAACTGTTATACAAGTCTATAATTATAAACATCGCTTGGTTGGTTAATAACGCTGCCTTATATGACAAGCGACCAGTTTATGCACCGGCGCTATATCAAATCAAGTCCGCAATAATCATGGTTTTTGTCCTTTTCGATGCCAGGTCAAGCCGAGGACACTGAATGGCGCTAAGGTGGCAATAGGTGATGGTGGTGGTTGTGCATTGGCGCAGCAGTAGAATCAGGATAGGGGACTTCAAGCGTGTGATTTTCAGTCGTGAATTGAAACATCACGAACTGAACACTTTACCGACAATCATAGGCGTAGCTACCTGGAGGCACGAGGAGGCAGTTACGTCCTCTTGCTTTCTTTATATACTGCGTTTACGATGATCTCCGTGACGCTACTTTTGTATGGCGTTGAGAAACTTCAGCGTTTTGCATTTACATTACAACTACGTCTGTTTGCTTGAACCCATTCTGCCCCAGTACTTTGAAGAGCAGCGTGGTGTTCACGAACGAATTGCACGATGACAGTGACGCTACTATCTGCCCATAAACATTTGGAGGGGAACGGGAGATGGCGCTCCGACGTGTTTAACACCGACTCTGCTCAGCTGTGGTGTTTCCTTACTGCCCTGTTCAGCCATAGATCCATGCAATGAATTAATTAATAAACATGGCCCTAGGTAGGTCTAATGCAGGAATAGTTGTCCCATATGGGCCCATGTTGGTCCCACAGAGGATGGCTAGAAGGGTTTCTTCACGGTAGGACTGTAGATGTTTAATTTAAAACAGTTGTTTATATATTATAGGTCTTTGCAGTCATTATCGTGGTTGTATGGTTTTACTGAGACGAACAGCTCTCGTCTTTCCAGTTGCTATCTATGTAATGTAATGTAATGTAACAAGACATTTATATAGCGCCACTTGAGAGTCTCACAGAAGCGCTCAATACGTGGCCATCAAACAGCTGAAAAAGTGCGTCTTTAAGAGTCGAGAGAAAACCATGTAACCACATGAAGCATTAGTGGCACGCACAGATGGCGGAAGAGTATTCCAGATCCGTGGCGCCGCAATCGAGAAGTCCCGACGAGCACGGGTGGTGGTTCGAAACGAAGGTACAATTAAGTCATTTCGCGAGGCAGACCGGAGAGCCCGCCGACCAGTTTGAGTGCCAACTGGAAGGCACAGTTCAGCAATGTAGTCCGGAGCAGTGCCAGTCGTAGCCTTCCAAACCAGCATAGCGATCTTGAAATTAACACGATCAGCAACTGGAAGCCAGTGTAGCTCACGCCGCATGTAGTCGGATATGTGTGAATATTTCGGCAGGTCAGCCAGAAGTCTGGCTGCTGCATTCTGAACGAGCTGAAGTTGACGAATGCGGAACTCTATTCTTTACCAACCATATAAGCTTACTTATTATATTATAATAAGCTTGCTAGACTTGTACCTATCTCTGGTTCTTTCTTTCTTTCTCCTCCGTCAAGTATTCGCTGACGATGAGGCTCTAATAAAACTTCTCCATTTCGGTCGGTCTCTTGCGAGTTCATTTTGTTAGAGTTTCTTGGTCTCTTGCCAGGCGGTGACCAGTCCTCTCCTGGTAGGGTAAGGAGATCGTTGGGCCACTCTGGCCTCTTCCGGTCTGAGGTGTCCTTCCAACACCTGCCTCCTGCGTTGGCCAGCTGTTTCAGGGTTCCTGGTGAGCCTTTCCACCTCGCGAAACGCCCAAGGTGGTTCTTCAACCAAGGTCTTCGACCAAGGTCTTCACCACTGATGGTATAGCCCCACCAGGCTATCCCCTACTTGGCTGTTCACCCTCTCACCACGGTGAGGTGCAGGTAGGGCTTTGAGAGGGCAGCTAACTAGAGCAGCTAATCTCTGGTTAGCTGCTGTTTAACGACACTGTGCCATAAAAAGATGCCTGGAACATTCACAACCAGATTACGGGCAGTTACCATAGGAACTAGACCTAGAACTTTAAGCTATGGTATTGGCCTAGTTCAAAGGTGGGCAACATACGACCCGCGGGCAGGATCCGACCCCTAGGGACCTTTGAACTAACCCTTGACATGTCCTTTATATTATCATTGTACCTGGCACTTGGGAACATTTTACACGTTTTATGAATTTTTACAACTGAATTAACTTTAAACTTATTTTTTATTGTAGGCCTAATGACCCAAGAAAGTAGGTTCGAAGAATCCCCGTGTTCGACGACATCTTTTGACTTTTAGGGTCGTTGACGTAGGCTTGCTCCACTTTTAGGTTTTGGACTGGCACTACGAGTAGTGGCGAATTTCAGTAGTTTGAGATGACCGTTGATTTGACCTTCTCTTAAATGTAAACTGTATCTAATTTGTTTGGGTGACGTAGCAATTGGATATGTGTGTCCACAGTTTAACGGCAGCTTATGACAACATAGGCCGTTGCCGCCGACAAAGATTAGTTTTTTGCATATTACAGCTCTTAGCAATTGGATATAAAGGTACAATTATTTATATAAATAGGTTAAAGCGTATTTAAAGGTGTTTAAACAGATCTCAACATTATTAGTAGTATGCAGTGTTTAAATGGGTAATTCTTACTGCTTACAGTACAGATTTCTTCAAATATATTATAATATTGCACCCTCCTTCTTCATCCAAACTTAGGACTGGCGCTTCCAGAGTACGGGCAGTAGCTGCAGTGGCGTAACTAGGGGTTCGTGCGCCCGGGGGCAAGAATTTCCTGAAAAATTTTTTCTCAGTTCCGCCAAAATTTCTGATGACCTTTTTTTTTTTTTGCTTTTCCACTCTGTTTCTCTGTTTTTCAACAAGAAACTTGTCAAATATCATTTTGCGCCCCCCCCCCTTGCCCGCGCGCCCCCAGACTCACGTACAAAAAAGTTACTTTTTTTACTATTTTTCTATTTTTACCTGATTTTTTTACAAAAAAACACATTTTCAGACCTAATTTTGCGCCCCCACCGTCCTGCGCCCGGGGGCGGCCGCCCACCTGCCCCCTCGTTACGCCACTGAGTAGCTGAGTTAAAAGTTGTAACAGGCACGGATAATTATACATTATGTGTTGTTAAAGGTTTCAAAAAAGTTTGTCCCCTCTCTGCCTTTTACTTTAACGCCAGCAGTAGCTCTACCGCAATATGCGATAACATGTCCTCCTTCTTTAATCATGCTTTGGACTGGCATCACCAAAGTACGAGGACGTGCGGAGTTAAGTAGTTGGGTACAACCATAGAGATGTATAATATATAAATATATCGCTAGAGCGAACATCTACCATCTATGTTGAGGCTGCCGATTCAAAACGGCCTTGGCCCTTAAGCTAGCCAAAATGAGCGTTGACTGACGTCATAATCGAGAAATCGACGTCATCGTCGACGTTTATTGCTTGGACACGTCTCCAGTTATGTTAATGAGCGCTGGCTGACTTCATGCAAACTTCACTTCACAGAACAACTTAGCTGTGATAGGCTACCCAAAAGTAAACATCGATATCTATATTTAGAATGCCTAGCTTGGGGTCAAGGTCGCTTAGCGATTGTGGCGTCAATTCGACCTGTTGGAAAACTCCCTCTAGCGCTAGTAATATACCTCATTGGGTACAACCGTTGCTCACTAAATAGATACGTGCAGCTGACTCCAACAGCGGGTAAACTTCAAAATCCTTTCCCTCATGCGTAACTACCTTGGGGTGTCCCATCCTACCTGAGGCCTTTTTGCACCTTTGTCTCCTCTTTACCTGCGAGGGCCTCTTTGCGATCTTCGACCCGTGGCCTTATGGTTGTCCCTCGCATGCGCTCTGCTACGGCCCACTCTAGGTGCTTTGCCCGTGTTGGCCCATCAGCTTGGAACTCTCTGCCCCAGTCTCTTCGCCTTGAGTTACTAGCCCTCTCTCCTTCCCAGTTCCGGAGACGTCTTAAGACTTTCTTGTTTCCTGATGCAGGCACTGACGCAGGTCGAGAGCGCTGCTGATTTTTGAGCGGCGCTATAGAAATGTTCGATTACAATTACAATTACAATATACATTTATATATACAATATATATTTGAGAGATCCTGAGTGGCCGAGTGGGTTGGTAGCCTGCTCGCCGCGCCGGCGCCCCGGGTTCGATACCCGGTCGGTCGGTTTATCAGAGATTAATTTCTCGGATCTTTACTGCGGGTTGCTCAGTCGCATTATAAACGTGGAGTACAATACAACACACAATACAACACATCACAATACAACTGGGGCGCGGCGGTTTAGGGGTATGTTCGGTGCCTTGCAGCTGGAGGGTTGCGGGTTCGAATCCACCTCAAAGTCGCCGCGTAGGGACACTGGGCAGCCTTCACTCGCAATTGCTCATGCGCTTCGGCGTGAAACTCCGATTCAGCGTCCGCGCAGTAGTCGGGAGCGCCTCTGAATGGGAAATCTGGTAGGGGCGCTATAACAAGTGTTCAAATACAATACAATACAATACAATACAATACCATTAGTAGCCATTTTATTAGTCTTAGTTTTTGCCAACGAAAATATGGACGGACCTATTGAAAGAAAGAAGAAAAACAATTTATATAGCATTATTAAAGACCATTTAAAGGTGTCTAAGCAGATTAACCTTGTTAGTAGTATTTAGCGTTTAACGGTATGTTGTCGCATCGAAGGCCGTTGACGTCGATAGGAAACAGTTTTTGAGCAGTTATTACTGTCACAATATATATATATTTAATTCGACACTTTAAAACCCCACCTCTGTTCGTACCAGAACAGTGCCAGTCCCGAGTCTGGATGGAGGAGGGAGACGCTAATGATCGCTGTGATCACACTGTGTCGTTAAACTGGTACTATTATTAGTCCTACCCTTTAAACGTTACCATTATTAAGCCCTGTATAATTATCAGAAGAAGACGTTTGGCCTTAGAATAAAAATTATAAAAATAACGAAAAAAGCAGAATTATTACGACGTTAACGACCTTTGAAGATGTTCGACTTTGAATGGACCCATTAAATTCACCTAGGGGAAAAGTGAGGTGTAGAATAACAGCCACTAGTGGTTATGCATTCAAAACTACTAGTACTCTCGTCGGATTGAATATCGTTGTTGCTATCGGGTGGTGCAAGTCCAAAGCATGGACAAAGGCGACGGTAATCATACCCGTCATGCCAGCGTATCGTTCAAATATTGCTAAATTAAAGGGAGAATTGTTGCGCAACCGACAAAGATGACACGGGGCCTATGTAACATGGCGCGGTGTTTATGCAGAAATATAGCGTGAGAGTTCCTGATAAAAAGGTGTCCACTGATGCAAACGAGATTGCCTGTTGCCATTTAGAGTAAGATGTATAGATATTTTTTATATACTGCTGAGTTCATCTTAATTTTCAACGCGCAATACATAGGCCAATATGTCTATTTAATTTATCTGACTTACATATTACATTGTGATCGCGGATTTCTAACACCTCTCTGTAGAAATACGCTCAAATACAGTAACACAAACACTTAGGTCTACACACCAGTTTTGGGGACTAGTTAAATAGTGAGTACTAGTACTACCCGAATAGCTTTTCACTGTTTACTTCAATATTTAAAATAGTTATGTAGAAGGACCCATTGAAATAGTATTTAAATAGTATGTGTCTTTATATTCTGTAGGCCTATTGCAAATTAAATAGTAAACTATAAGTGGAATAAATTTAAGTTCCATCCAGTGCGCCCGTAGGGAGACAATTTAGCAAATATTACCTAGAAAAAAATCACTTATACAGTTGCAGTTACTTAAAGTTAACCGGTAGAGAGACTATTTAGTAACTCGCTGTTTTCCCGTCCTAAGACGGTTAAATTTACTCGAGTTTTAATAACAATGCTGCCATTAACCACATCGATCAGTTAACCATGTTTTCAGTTTAAGTTACATGTATATGAAACTATATTTTTGTGTACAAAACTTCAAATCTTTTTTAAAGGCATCTTTCAAATTGTCAGTTTTAGTTACATGAAGCTATTTACAAAGCGGGAATAAATCAATGTAAGTCATATAAATTAACAAAGAATTCCTTCGATAAAGATTAATATACACGAAGAACAAAAGAAACAGCATAGATGGCGATCGAAAGTCGCTCAATTCAATGACAATCTTGCGTTAGACAGTCGAGCGTTCTCTAGCAATGTCCCGTGCTTGCTCCTTATATTGTCCTGTTAAGGAAACATTCTCAGTCTGTCTCAAAACGCGCTTAGTTAGGTCAGTTAGACAGTCATTTGCAAATCACATTTGTGTGCTACAGTACTTAAAGCATATTAATTAGTGCATTTTCTTCTGTGCTGCTCCACTATTCAAAAATTGCATGCAACTAGTAGGCCCTATAATCATGTTCTTGTTTAATGTGTTCAGAATATGATTCATGATTCTTAGCTATTATATGTAACTGAGAACTTTACAGTAGAATTTTCCAATCGACGCCAACGGCCTTTGATGTCTAAAGATAATAATAATGGTCAACTGGTAGAATCTGTTCATATTGGACTCAAACGGCGTATAGATGAGGATTTCTTTGCGTCAGAAGCTGTCGATGTGAGTTCCCTGGCATCCACAAGATGTCCTTACACAGTGAATAATGACAGACTCACTTATACCGATATAGATAGCTCTGTTTGTATTCAGTATTAGACGAGATGTCATGGCTGCCACGGCCGTTAAAGTCAACCCTACTTCATATAATTACTACCAAGAGAGAATGAACGCTGACGTAACAATTTATTTATTTAGAACAAGGTTTAACGTCGTCATATGACATCAAAGGCCGTTGACGACAATTTAAAACATATACAGTGCAGTGAAAATGAATTCATAGCGTCCAAAAGACACCATTTAAGACTGTCCAAACATAATATTAAAATGACATTAGTGTTCATTGTTTAACGACATTAAAAAAAATTACAGTTCATAACGACTTTCATACATGCAATGTGGTATCTGATGTAACTTCAACAATATTTAGCAGTAATAATCGTATACAAGAAATATTTCTTAAAATTAATTCTTAATCACCATTCCTAATGTACATTTACTTCTTATTCTATTTATTTCAACAACAATTATTTATTTTACAAGTTTATACGACATGAAATTTTAAAATGAAGTTCTTATTCTACTTTTGAATTTTTAAGACATCATTCAGTAAAATCAAACATTATTAAAGAAATGTATTCAAACAGTGAATAAGACAATTCTTTATAATTTCTTAAGCTATTGCGTTGGTAATAGAAGAGAACCGAAAATTCACACGAGATTTTCAATCAATTACAGTTAATTTTCTTAATACAGCTTAATTGATATATATCATACATGCAAGTAAGCATAAAGATTGTAATTTTTTGGTACATCTTATGGAAGGATTTTATCAATTCAATCACACAATATTATCAAACTAAATGCACATTAAAAAATAAAACACGACTTTCCTAGCGTATACCACAATGTACATTTTACTAACTGATTTCATGCACAAATTGAACTCTTGCACGAGCTTACAAATGATAGCATTTACACAACTTTTCCTTTATAAATTAGACTCATAAGCCTATAAACCTCACTTTGTATGCAACCTACATCCAGTAAATTCTTGACGTTAAAATCCACTTTATATTGAAATGGAATGACCTCCCGCTTAAGCTCCGCTCTTTACTTGTTAGCCAACCGGCAGGGTTCTACAAGTCCCTCAAGTCTTTTTCTTTAGTCGTGGCTGGGCCGGGAGCGCTTCTGAGTAGTTTCTTGAAGAGGCGCTATATAAATGTTCTGAATGAATGAATGAATGAATGAATGAAACACATACATCTCTTAATATGTTAGAAATATTTTCTTTTCTACAAGTTAATAATAAATGATTTATGTTTTCTGGGACTTTACATAAAGTGCAAAGACCACTTTCAAGCTTCTTCATAAGAAGAAGTCTTTCATTTAGGTTTACTTTTCCTAATCTTAATCTTGAAATCTGAACCTCCTTCTTTCTATTAAAGTCAACAAATTTGATGTTTGTGTCCACCACAGGACATATTAACTTATAATGTTGACCCTTAGGATCACTATCATATTTCCTCTGCCATTCGTTAACTACATGCGATTTTATAATTGAATAGACTTCTTGCAATTCTAGATAACTTGTTGAATTAATAATGGGCAAACTGAGTGATTGTTTTGCTAAAGCATCAACTTTTTCATTACCTAATATATTTACATGACTAGGGATCCAAATCAAATGTACTTTGCTTATCTTAATTTTATTAAATGGTCTTATTGTTTCTTGTAAAAGGTTTGGTCTGGAGCTTGACAAGGAATTTCTAAAAGACATAAGAACACTTAAGGAGTCAGAAAAAATAGCAAAATGTTTAAGTTCTTGGTTTTCATTCTCTGATATCCAACAAAAGACTTCCTTAATAGCAGTTAATTCGGCGGCATATATACTAGAGCTATTGCAGAGACGGATTTGCTTATCTAAATTTAGGATAGGAATTGTGTAAGCAGCAGCGACCAAATCCCCAGCTTTAGAACCATCAGTGTATATATGCGTGTATGTTTGATATCTGCTCATGTGATCCAAGGAGATTAGACGGAGAAGTTCAGGATTGTCATTTTTCTTACTTATTGATTTGTGAAGACTGATATCGACTTCAATGTTATTATTTAGCCAAGGAGGAGTTGTAGGAAATGTGGGAGACTGAAAAGGGATGTCAAGAGATGAGAAAAATTCTCGAGTTCGCGTATAAGTGGATTCGTCCTTATGACTAAATGTTCTGAATTCATTAGTCCAATGAGGTTGATATGCAGCTCTGACTGGATGATCCGGATTTCCCAAGAGGATTTAACCTCCTTGACGTTAACCCCGAACGTTACTCGGGCCGGGAATTCTATGCAAAAGCGGTTAACCCCGAGTCACGTTCGGGCTCATACATACATACATACATACATACATACATACATACATACATACATACATATACATATATAAATACATATATACCTACATAATTATATATAATTATACCTACACATGTATATATTTACACACATAGATGTATATGTACATATATATACATACATACATACATACATACATACATACATACATACATACATACATACATATACATATATAAATACATATATACCTACATAATTATATATAATTATACCTACACATGTATATATTTACACACATAGATGTATATGTACATATATATACATATATATACATACATACATACATACATACATACATACATACATATACATATATAAATACATATATACCTACATAATTATATATAATTATACCTACACATGTATATATTTACACACATAGATGTATATGTACATATATATACATATATATACATACATACATACATACATACATACATACATTAATACATACATACATATACATATATAAATACATATATACCTACATAATTATATATAATTATACCTACACATGTATATATTTACACACATAGATGTATATGTACATATATATACATATATATACATACATACATACATACATACATACATACATACATACATACATACATACATATACATATATAAATACATATATACCTACATAATTATATATAATTATACCTACACATGTATATATTTACACACATAGATGTATATGTACATATATATACATACATACATACATACATACATACATACATACATGCATATACATATATAAATACATATATACCTACATAATTATATATAATTATACCTACACATGTATATATTTACACACATAGATGTATATGTACATATATATATATACATATATATATATATACATACATACATACATACATATATCTGTATATATATACATATATATATATGTAAATTTATACATGTATTTGTACATATATACATATGTATATATGTAAATGTATGCATATATGGCTATGCATGTTTACATATACACATATATACCTACACATGTATATTCATGCATATACATACATACGTAAAACAATGCAACGTTTTTGGCTCGTTTTTCTGGGAGAAAATGAAACGCTAAGGAGGTTTTAAGGGAATTTTGCAATCTTCTCATTTGTAGGGGCAGCTCACCGCACTCATTTTGAAGTGCTGTTGCGGGAGTACCTTTGGCAGCACCACAACATAATCGTAATGCCTCTGTTTGAATAGAGGATAACTTATCTAGATATGACTGAGGGGCTGAAGAATAAGCTGCATCACCATAATCAATTACTGATCTAATAAGTGCCCTATAGATATGAAGTAGGGCTTTCTTTGAAGCTCCCCAATGGTTACCAGATACTGCTCTCATAAGGTTCATGCGATTTTTACACTTAGTTATCACATATTCTATATGCGGTTTCCATGATAGTCTATGATCAAATATTACGCCAAGGAACTTAGCTGTTTTTTTCAATTTTAATGGGCTCATTCCCAACTTTTATTTTAATATTTGATATCTTACGTTTCTTAGTAAACAAAACCCCTACTGTTTTACTGATTGATATTTTAAAACCATTCTTATTACACCATTTATCTATTGCATTTAAGGACAACTGGATTCTGTTTTGTAATTTATTATGATTTCGGTGGCCTGCATAGATGGAGCTGTCATCAGCAAACAAAGTCATCTCTACCCCATCCAACCCTTGAGGTATATCATTTATCATAATAAGAAATAATAAGCTTGATATAACGGCTCCCTGAGGTGTACCATTTTCTAAGGAGTATTTGTCAGATAAGGAAGATCCAATTTTGACTTGAAATGTTCTGTTGGATAAAAAGTTTACTATCCAATCATAAGTTTTTCCAATTATTCCCATACTTAAAAGCTTTTTCAACAGTGTAGGAACATGAAGCATGTCATATGCACGCTCAAAATCAATAAAGATAGCCAATACGTCTTCTTTATTCTTTAGTTTTTTGAAGATGCTATCCTGCAATTTAAGAATTTGGTCAATGGTACTTTTGTGTTTTCTGAAGCCTGACTGATTTTTTGAAATCAGATTATTTTTCTCCACATACCACTGTAATCTATTTGTTACAAGTCTCTCCATGACTTTACAAATGGTTGATGTCAGTGATATTGGTCTATATGAATCAGGACTAGCAGAATTTTTATTTGGCTTGAGAAGGGGCAAGATGATTGCATGATGCCAATCATCCGGTAATTTACTTTCTGACCAGATCTTGTTGTAAAAAGCTAACAATATACTAAGAGCATGTCTGTGTAAATGCTTAAGAAATTCATATGGAATTTTGTCATCGCCTGGCGATTTGCAACATTTAGAATTAGAAATGGCATATTTCAATTCTTTGAGTGAAAAATTTACGTTAAGAGCTTCAGTATCTTCTAAACCTGGTAAGTTATCTAAGGGAGCAACGTTGTGTTCATTTTTGACACATTTTAAGTACTCTACAAATTTTGGATTATAATTTTTGTTACTACTTGTTTCTGCATACATTTGTGCTAATAAATTAGATTTTTCTAAGTTATTTTCTGCAGTTATCCCATTAGACTTTAAAGTTGGGATGGATTTGTAAGGTGCTATGCAATTCATGCGTCGAGCCATGTCCCACACTACTCCCAATTTTGTCTGGTCAGTCAATTCAGAGCAGTAGTTTTCCCAACTAGCTTTTGCTTCTGATTTTAAAGTCACCCTTACTACTGCCTCCTGGTGTTTATATTCTACATAATCTTTCAAATCCTTTGATTTTATGGCCTTATTCCTAGCTTTATTTCTATTAAAGATGGCTTCGGTGCACTTGTTATTCCAGAAAGGATTGGGCCTATGTTTCTTCCTCCCTTGATTGTTGTTATTATAATACCTTTTCTTACAAGGTAATGTTTCATTAGCTAATGACGTGAAAGATTCAACAATGTTTTTAAAAGTATCATTATTGTTTTCATCGATTAGACCATCAGTTACATAAAATTGACTATTTTTCTTAAATTCTTTCCAGTCGGCTTTCTTCAAATTCCACAGATGCATGCTCATGTTAGGTTCTATTTTGACATCTTCGTTAACAATAATGTTACACAAATAGTGATCTGAACCCATGCTATTATTAGTAACATAGTGTTTACAATTTAAGGCTAATTCTTTTGTTACAATCGACAAGTCTATGACTGAACGATTTTTGGAATTTATAGGAGGTATACGTGTGGGCTGTCCAGTATTTAAAACAGTCAATTGTTTATCATCAAGAATTTCTTCTAAAATCTGACCTCTTTCGTTGGCATTTGTGCATCCCCAGCTTTTACAATGAGCATTTAAGTCTCCTAGAATTATGGCTCTTTTAAGTGGGAAAATTTTTTCAATTTCGGTTTTAGCTAATTTATTTTCTGGATTAATATATGTATTTATAATTTCCAAATGACCATTTTCAGTTTTAATTTTTATGCCCAAAATTTCGACATTATTTATTTGATCTATGTCCAATAATGTGAAACTAATTCCAGTTTTAATCATAGTGGCTAGTCCCCCCTACTGTGCTTAGTATTATCTTTTCTAATAACATTATAATTGTCAAATGCCGGTGTTTGATTTTTTTCTTTTAAAAATGTTTCTTGCAGACATATAATGTCTGGTAAATGTTTTGATTGATTTAAATAGTTTTTAAGCTGATATAGATTTGCTCTAATGCCACGTACATTCCAATGTGCGATAACAATAGCCATCATAAAGAAACAATGTACATTTAAAAGTTTTTTTTAAAATATTTTTTTAAAATAATTATTTCGTGTTTTTCCATTTGAATTTGATTTCGCCTTCAAAAAGGAAATC
This sequence comes from Aporrectodea caliginosa, assembly GCA_020284085.1. Lineage (NCBI taxonomy): Eukaryota > Metazoa > Annelida > Clitellata > Crassiclitellata > Lumbricidae > Aporrectodea > Aporrectodea caliginosa. The sequence continues at coordinate 4,201,992 of JACEVL010000130.1, read as the reverse complement.
TGAAGCCCCACCACAAATAAGATCTTTGGCTTCATCTCTGTTTTTGGACTTGTCAATTGATGCTAGAACACCCAGAACAAATGTCATAAGTTTACATGACAGATCATCATATTCGTCAATATTGGTTTTCTTTGTTTGAACCACATTTATTGCCTTATAATTATTGAAATCAAAATTTAGGAATTCTTTAGTATTTTCATCAGATGTATGGACTGGTTTAGTGTTTTCTACAAACTGATCATCAGAACTATTTTCACTGTTGTTTATGTTATTACAATCATTTGACGTGACTGAAGCTGGCATAGGTTGTCTGTCAGTCTCTTTTACCATGGTCTCGCTTTGATCACCATATCTTTTGGCTGCCTCTGCATAAGATACCTTTTGTACAGCCCTGATTTTTAAAATTGTATGGGTCTTAATGTATTCAGGGCATCCTTTATGAGCAGCGCTATGATTCCCATGGCAATTTATACACCTCTTGATGTCTTGATTAGGACAATCCTTATATAAATGGTTTTCACTACAACGACTGCATATAACAGAATTAGGGCATTGCGACCTGGTGTGACAAAAAAGTTGACAATTATCACATCTCATTGGCTTTGGTATGTAATTATGAACTTTGAATCTTCGGCCAAAGGCATGAATGAAAGGTGGTAAGTCCATTCCTTGTGAAAATGTGATTAACGTTGTTTTACTAGTTTCAGGATTTCCAATCCTTTTGACCTGAACTGCTCCAATGGCTTTGGCCAGCTCGGACAGATTTTCATCAGTCTCCTCAATTCCATATACCACCCCTTTTACCAGAAATGCAACTTCCTTTTGAACTTGGAAAGAATCAGTGTGATTTTAGTTAACGATAACGATAACGAAAATGTTCGTTAACGAAAATAAAATGATTTCGTTAACGATAACTATAACTATAACTAAAAAATATCATTAACTATAACTATAACTATAACGAAAATAACACTAACGAAAATTCATCTTTATTTTCGTTAATACAAAAAATAAAAATAGGAAGTGCAATATGGACGATTCGACATAAATGAGAACGAAAAATGCGAAATTTTTATTGTGAAATTTGTCAGTTACTTTGGAAACTCGTGTATTGATGAAGCTGAATGTACCCATGCTTCAAAGGTTTTCATAGCTCTGAGTAAATTGTGAAACAGCGTATTAATACGCACAATTTTGCTAATAGACTTAATTATTGTAACTAAGTAGTAACTAAAATTAACTAAAATAAAAATCCATTAACTATAACTATAACTATAACTAAAAAATAATACTAACTATAACTATAACTATAACTAAAATAAAAAATCATTAACTATAACTATAACTATAACTAAAATAAAATCTGTAAGGAAAATCACACTGGAAAGAATGACGGGGTTTTGATATGGAATAGGGTAAACTAACAGTAACATTTGATCCACAGAGGTTTGTTAATTTTAAAAGTTTATTTTTCTGTGCTTCATTTTGTGTCAGTATTCGCAGGCCTTTGTCTATGCGTACTGTTTGAATAACATCGCCTCCTGCTTGTGCAGCAATTTCTTTAAATAACTGTACAGGTTTAGTTCGGAAAAGTTTATGTAATATATTTGCTTCACTAGTAACAAAAACTGTCCTAGACAAGTTGTTTTGAAATCTAATCTTCTGTTCTTCTGTCAATGGAGGGCGGGTTTGACCCTTCTCTAAAGGTGTGTTTTTTGACCGTTCCTGCCTACCATTTACCTTACTATCAACAGGTTTAGAAGCATTATTTGTGTTTATGTTATCACTACTTTCTAACAGTGTATTTGATTCAACAGTTATTTCAGGCATATCACGGACAGAATATCTGTTCTGACTTCTCAATGTCTGTTCTTCTATTTGGGCTGCGGTTTTGGGTTTTGTCTCCTTTGGTCTAGGGTCCATATTGCCAAGTGTGACACTTGATTCAAGTTTTGATTGAGAAGTTAAAACATCCTTAATTACAAAGACATTTTCTATATCAATATCATCCATCACATCAGATGGACTCAGATTTTGAATAATCTCATTCTTGTAATCACTTTTATGTTCAACACCATCAATATTATCATCTTCAACAGTCTTTTGAACATTCTCATGAGTGACACTCTCATGATCAGCATGACCATCATGATAATTTTTATGCTCAATCTCAAAATTATTCTTTTGAACATTCTCATGCACAGTGTCAATCTTATGATCAATCCTACTTGTGTTATCAAAATCATTTTTAGGACTAACATCAACATCATTTTTAACACTAACATCACTTTTAAATTTCATTTTCTTTTTAGAATGCTTGTGGCTCTTCTTACCAGCTTTTTTCTTGCTCTGTTGATTTAACTGTTGTATTTGTTTCTGCAAAGTTGGCGTCGTCTTTAACAAAAGCTCCTTTGTCACTTCATTTGATACTCTAGACTGACTGCTGTCGATGGATTGAGACCTTCGCACCTCCACGGATTCGTTTTGTGTTTCTTTTATAACGTTGACCTTTCGAGGTTTTAATAGCAAACTAGGAGCGAAACCCAGATCGCCAGACCCTTCATTTTCTTGACTATCAGTAGCCTTCGAAATTCCAGATAAGATATCGTCAGCGGTTGTAATGATCATATCACCCCCGGTTCTTGAATCGTCGAGAGTTTCGTTTATTGACTGATTTTGTATGATGTTTGCCTTCCGAGGTTTTGACATCGAGCTAGAAGCGAAGTGACCCAGATCGCCAGACCCTTCATTTTCTTCGCCATTAGTTGTATATGAAATTTCATATGTTAAATCGCCAGCGGTAGGAATGATCATATCGTCCCCGATTTTTGATTCTTCTTCCAGAGTTTTGTTAATTGACATGTTTAAGGAAGAGTCAGCTGAATTTGAAGAACTAGACGATGTGTCTAGAGGACGCTTAGCCTACAGTTTCCTCTTTGCATGTTTGATTTTGTCGGTGTATTATTAATGTTTATTTTCAATGATAACATCCCGTATATTATCCATAAGGATATCGTAAGGATAATCGAAGGATAAACGTATTTCACCTGGTAGAAATAAATCCGAAACCAAACGATTCACCAGTGAACTAACGCGTCCTTATGCTTATTTACAACAATGACGAACAGACGACGCCATTTTTCTCAGTCTAAAAACCTTTCGTAGCCTTTCGAAAATCACAGATTTAACTAATAAAATCTTTGAAAGGCATCCTCGTCCTTGTTTCATTCAAAAATTCGCGAAAGTCAAATCCTGAGTTTATCGAAACAAACTTTATAAAGAGATATTTGACAAAATTTTCGATTCAAAATGGCGTCCAGCGTCCAGCGTCCAGCGTCCATCTCAATTGAGCAAAAATTTCAAATATATAGCGTCGATGGAAAGCAGTTTAAGGGTGTCTAAGCAAATCGTTGTATTTTAGTAGTATCCTGTGTTTACCGACATCTTGTGGCTGCCGGGACCGTTAACATATTCCGTTAAAACGTCGTTTTTCATTTTTGAGCGAACTATTATTATTCCAAAGTTCATCGTCGTCGTATGACATCAAAGGCTGTTTGCGAAAATTTGAGCACATACATTTTTATGTGCACTGCAGTGAAAATGAATTCAGAGCATGCGAAAGACACCATTTAAAGGTGTAAAACAGAACTTTACAATGTTATTAGTATTCATTGTTTAACGACAGAAAATAATACAGTTAATGACATCTATGATGTACTCCAATATAAGTGATGGGCCTATCTTACGCAAATTAAACAATTATATTTTGCGTAAGATATAGATATGTAGAAGTAGTTTGAATTTAACGACACTGTGTGATAACAAAGGTTATTAGCGTCGCCCTCCTCCTATATTTAGGCTTGGGACTGGCACAACCAGAATACGAGCAGTGGCGGAGTTGACTACCTAGCAAATGTACATGAAGATGTTAAGACACCTGTAAATATCTTTTTCCACAGTTATAACAAACTGGCGGTACGATCGGTTCACAAATAAAATAAATTGTTTCGGCTTAACGACACTTTTTCATATCGAAGATGATTAGTGTCGGAGGCAGAAAGCAACCTCGTACTCCACGTTTAAATTGCGACCGAGCCACCCGCAGTAAAGATCCGAGAAATTAATCTCTGATAAACCGACCCGACCGGGAAGCGAACCCGGGGCGCCGGCGTGACGAGCGGTCTACCAACCCACAAATAATTACACACCTCTTTTAAGTATGATATTCGCCCTATAAGTTTATTGCTTGCCTGTTTGCATTATTGCAGATGTTTCTTTTATTCACATACTTTGCTTTTGATTTCTCAAGTCGTGCAACATAGTCACAATCCAGAACATTCTTTCTTTCCTTCTTCAACTGCTGAAAATTCTTCCAAGCTTTGTTCTTTGCCCTTCTCTTTCTTTGAACCTCGCGTGTTACCCATGGCCTCTTCTTGTTGGTCCTTTTGTGCTTGGGTATGTTCTCCTCAATAATCTCTTTCATAACTTCATTAAACTTCTTCCATGCATCGTTCACTCCCAAACCCCTTACTGCAGATTCCAAATCCTTTTCCTTCAGTCTTTCCCTCACTAATTCATAGTCAGCCTTAAAGAAGTTGGGTCTTTTCACATACGCTTTGGCTTCCTGGGTTTGTTCCATGACTAATTCCCATCTGATAACCTGATGATCACTAGTGCTAAAATGCTCCCCCACACTCATATTTTCTACCATATTTTCTTCAGTTGTTATGACTAGGTCCAAAATGTTGTCTCCTCTGGTTGGCTCCATAACATGCTGTTGCATAAAGCTCGCATCAATAAAATCCAAGAATATCCTATCTTTTTGTCTCTCGCCTTCCAGTTTTTCCCAATCAATATGGTAGTTGAAGTCTCCCATGATCACGGATGTTTCCTTATTAGCCAATTCCAGGAGTTTGCACATCCCTTGATCAGCTTCGTCGGTGGCATCTGGTACCCTGTAGCAAACTCCCACCAGTATCTTAGACCTGTTTATTTGAATTTCACACCAGATGCTCTCCTTGAAGGTCTCATTGCTCATATCCCCTCTCTCCACTGCATTAATATTGCTCTTAACATATAGCAAAACCCCTCCAGCCCCATGTCCCACTGATTTCTGGTTAGCTCTGTCCTTTCTAAATAATCTGTATCCATCTAGAGCTAGTTCGCTATCTGTGATTTCCGGTTTTGTCCATGACTCTGCTATTCCAATTATGTCGGGTGACTCGTTATCTGCATACAATTCCAGTTCTGCTCGTTTTGTGATACTTACAATACTTCTCACATTTGCAATATGAAATGGGGGGTATAGTGTTGAAAGTGAGTGAGGAAGAAAGGGACTTGGGAGTGATTATGCACAAGAGCGCAAAACCCTCAAGGCAATGTGCTGAAGCATCAAAAAAGGCTAACTCTACTTTAGGCATGATAAGAAGGACAATAGTCACCCGAGATAAGGATACAATATTGAGGCTATACAAATCACTGGTTAGGCCACAGTTGGAATACTGCATCCACGTGTGGAGTCCTTACCTGAAACAGGACATGGAAAAACTGGAGAAGGTGCAAAGAAGAGCTACAAAAATGATTCGGGGCTACAAGGATTTGGGATATGAAGAAAGGTTGAAAAGGTGTGGACTAACAACATTGGAGAGAAGGAGGAGCAGAGGAGACCTAATTGAAGCCTACAAGATTATTACTGGAAAGGAGGCAGTGCAGAAGGAGAAGTGTTTTGAATTAGCACCAAACAAGGCAACTCGGGGACATAGGTATAAATTATTTAAGAAACCAAAAGGGAGATTAGGGCAGAAATTCTTCAGTGCAAGAGTTGTAGATTTGTGGAATAGTTTGGATGATAGTACTGTCTCAGTGGACACTATCACAGCTTTTAAGAAGAAGCTAGGAAAATTGGGCTATTAATCATGTTCCAGGTTAATACCAGTGGTTCTAACACAGACTAAACGTCTTCTGAACCACTTAAAACCCTTGTTATGTTATGTTATGTTATGTTATGTAAGTAAAAGCAGCAGAGCGGTTATATATGTTACAAATGATTAGTTTATAAGTGAAGAGCTGTAATATGCCAAAACTAATCTTTATCGGCAGAAACGGCCTATGTTATCATAAGCTGCCGTTAAACTGTGGATCCATCCGTTATGTATATTAACTCCGCCACTGTTTGCAACCTGACAGTGCCAGTCCCAAGCCTGGATAAAGGAGGAGGGCGACGCTAATGTTCTTTGTTACCACACAGTGGTCGTTAAACAGTAAATAAGTAAGGTTTTGTATATTTTAAACGGACACTACAAAGCGTTGAATCGTCTGTTTTTATTGAGAAATCTGTGAGATTCTAAATGTTTATGAAAATACAATACAATCAATCAATCAATATTGGTTTAATTCAACAATTCCAGTTGTCACAGAAGCAACTAATTACAAGTTACAGGTTACACAGTTGAATAATTAGGAGTCGAGCAACAATAATTAGGGGAATCTTATGTCAACTAAGATGCATGCTTGGGACTGGCACTGCCTGGCACAAAGGCATGGACACGTTGTAGCGGAGTTCAGGTATTTCTGTTTAACGACACTGTGTATTAACATATACCATTAGCGTCGCCCTCTTCCTTTATTCAGGCTTGGGACTGGCATCGGCTGGCACTAAGCACGGATGTGGCTGAGTTTGCGGAGTTCAGGTAGGGCAGTGTCAGAGTGATCAACCTTAGTACCGCGTTTTAAGGGTGTCTGCGTTTAAAGTTGTAAAACCCCAGCTCTATATTTTTCGCGAGTTATTTTTAGTCATCGTGTAACGACATCTTGTGGCTGCCAGGGCACTCACATCGACGTCATCAATACGCCATTGGATTCCAATGTGAAGGAATTCTACCAGATTTAGCCACAAATCTTTGGGCATCAGAATGTTATATAGAAACATGTACTAGTTAACCCAACCACAAGTAGCCATGCTCTCAGCTGTTATTTTACACCTACGGCCTGCTGTTTTGTGTAATAAACGAATATACATAGGCCGTTTGATTCAGTAGAAAAATTGTTTAAGATTAAACGTTTTTCATGAGGAAAGTGCGTCATGATCTTGCGAATGAAGGAAATTATGAAGCATATAATTATAATTATATTTAAAGATGTCCAAACTGATCATAGCATTATTCGATTAGGTTTTGGATAGTTGCGTTTAAACGACGATGCATCATGACAAAGATGAGAGGCATCACCCTCCTCCTATTAAGTGATAGTTTTGCCCTATAAGTAAGAGCAAACGAGCGGTTCTGTTAGATGAGATAACTATTTGTGTTCATGAATTAGCGTGATGAATCGTTTACAAGTCAATGAGATGTGAATTTTCAGGTTTTAAGTGAAATGAAAACGATTGAAATATCATGTGCGAATGTGGTAAAACCAGGGCATGTCATTACCACCGATAGAATCATATTGCTACCCAATGAGGTTACAAACGAGGTAAACAAAACAATAGCTAAATAAATTATTGACAGAGAAGAAAAAGAAGAGCCTAATGGCGATTCAGTGTGACTATAGATGGACATAAAGATGACCTCCTAAAATACTTTAAACATATTCTAAAGCAAGAAACGATTACCAGCAGTAGTAGTCGTTAAACAGTCACTAACCTAACCTAACATAAACGAATAGTATTGTGGTCCGTTTTGACAACTCTAAATTACTATTATAATTCCAAATTGTAACGTCGTCTTATGAAATCAAAGGCCGTTCCAAACAATTCGGAAACGTTCAAAGTGGATTGGTTAGTTGCTGATTAACGAAAATGTGTCGTAACGAGATGATTAGAGGGAGCCCTCCTCCACACATGTAGCTCACAACACTTTTCTTACAGCTGGTGACAAAATGGATACAAATTCGACCTCTTCTGTGGACAATGAATGAACGATTTCTCCTCTACAATCCCTGTCAGAAGGACACGAGCAACTGAGCACCGAAGAGAGCATGATTCCGTACCCAGTACTATGGCCATCACGTTTGTAAACAATTCATGTTGACGGCTGTCTATATCCAGCGATACACTACAGACAGCCAATTGGACGTCCAACGGGACACAGGGTTCCGTTTGACCGCCGAGTACCGGGGGTATCTGTCGATGTACTCTTTAATGGGTAAGAGCATTATCCACACAGCAACCCCAACACAGCTGAAGTGCTTGCGGAAGAAAGGCCAAGTCGAAATGCCTGAAGTGCAACGTCGGCCTGCAAGTGGGCTGTTTTGAAAATTTTCATACGAAGCTGAAGTGATTATTGCCATATGACTGATTTTGAGGATGAGCAAAATGCAATCAGACTGTTTGCTTTGTAGTAACATTTTTAGATGTTTGTTCAGAAGAGCTTTAACACGAATAGCGCAATGAAATCTTTTTGACTGGTGTAATTGGTAAGTGTTACACTATGGTTTGCCCTAGCAGTTGACGCCATCGTTCGTGCCTACAATCCCATATATGGGATCAAACTTTAAAGTGCGAACAAAATTTGGGGAAGTGAAATATAAACAAAAATAATGGAGATATGGTCTAAAGTCATTGCAAATAACTAAAAATCAAAATATTTTACAGAACAAAAAAGTTGGGCATTAATGGGTTAATCTTTTACGCTCTCTTTTTAAATTGCAATGTAATTTTTTTAACCTTTATACTTGTAATTTTTAAATTTAATTAAATTATTTATATATTGCATATCTTCGGCGATACATGCCACCATGGTTTGACATTTAGGCCTAAGCAGGTGTACCTGAGCATGGTTTATCTAGAGAGGTGCACTTTGAAATAAGGTGAAAAATCTCATAGTCCTGTAGGAAATTTAAAAGTTAACACTACTAACACGATAAAACACTTACACTTTAATAGAGGCATCAGTGATATTTTAAATGAGCAGAATTCTTTACCCTCTTTAGTCGTTCTAACTAGACACGATTCTATGTTAAAATAATTAACAATATTACTTGAAGACAATGTTGCATCTTATTTCTTGAAATATTGGACGCGTGAAAAAATTACTATTTTGTGTAGGATTGCATCACTGGCAAAAGTGTTGAAAAACACTGGTCTACGATAACTTAGTAGGTTTATCCGCAAGATGTCGTTAAAATTCAATACAACGATGTAATTAAAGTCATGCTGTTTACACACCTTTAAATCGCTTGTTTTTAACGCTATATGAGGCGTTGCGCACTAAGGCCTACAGTCACTCCTCACTGTATTACATTCTTTAACTCCGCTACTCTCGTACGACAGTGCCAGTCCTAAGCTTTGAGAAAGGAGGTAAACGCTTATTCCGCGTTGTAACGACACCATGTCATTAAACAGTAACTAAGCAAATAACTTTCTTTTATCAATATAATATAAAATTATAATAATTAAAATTATAATAGAGCTGTAATCATATGCCAAAGTAATATTCTGTGTTGCCATAAGATGTCGTTAAACTCTGGATCCATTTCGTTTAATCAATGAACTGTTACGAACCTAAGAAAATGATGTAAGCTCGATGTTCACGGCGCTGGCAGCCGCAAGATGTCGTTAAACTCTGAATACTACGATTCAATTATGTTATGCTGTTTACACACCTTTAAATCGCTCTTTTCTACGCTATATAAAACAATAGGTTTACTTTCGACTACTGGACCGCGTGATGTAGATGTTCTAACAAACATTAATTAGCATTAATTAACAAATCTATAACCTTTTGTCGCATGGTATTTATTTAACTCCAATTACAAATTCTTAAGGCAGTCAGTCAGTCATTCAAGGATAATATGTATACATTTATACACGCATGTAATACATGATTATATATATATATAAAATTATATATACATATAATTATATATACTGTATATAACAAACACTAATTAGCAATAATTAACAAATCTGTAACCTTTTTTCGCATGGTATTTAATTAACTCCAATTACAAATACTTAAAACTACTGGTGGCTTGTGAAACCATTGTTTCAGATGCAAGCCGAATTCCGCCGCTCGTGAGTTCAAAAACCCATGATGGAATGATGGACGTTTTCACTTCTCTTCCAGCTGGTTAGGCAGTCATTCGGGAAATCAAATAGAGGAACTAGACCAATGGACTGATTGAACCTTATGAATTCTTATGTATAAGCGCTATATTAAACAGCAACTTTCCAAACCAACCACGTTCAAATAACTCCGCCACTACACTTCATGTGGTAGTGCCAGTACGAAGCTTAGAGAAAGGAGAAGGGCGACGCCGATCATCTTCGCCATGACAGAGTGTCGTTAAAGAGCAACAAACCAACACACTTACGGTGAGGACTGTTCAGAATAATTTCTGCCGATTTTAACGGCCTGTGTTGCCAAAAGATGTCCTTAAACTCTGGAATGGTTTCGAAAGTTTTTGGCCAATTCATAGTCATTCAGTAAACCGATAAGTAGACGAGTGCTTAAGCTGCTAATACAAGTTGAGGTATAGTATTTACATTGATGATAATATATAGGCTTAATTATGACACACAAACGGTAAGAAGTGTTTCAAATCATCACAAACCTTCTTTAAATGTGATATTCGCCCTATTAGTAAAAGCAGAAGAGGGGTTCTGTATTATGCAAACATGAACGGTGAGAACTGCTCGAACTAATTTCTGCTGACGTCAACGGCCTTTGCAGCCATAAGATGTCGCTAATCCAGAGTTTCCCAACCTTGGTTCCGTGGCATCGAAGTATGCCATCCATATGGTCTAGGAGTGCTGTCGCTTGATGCAGAATGGGTCAAAACATGTGACAAAACTACTGACTATTACTACTATCATAGTCTATTATTGCATACTGTTACTTAGTGAAATAGTCGCAGCACTGCAGTTGAGTACGATGAAGGTTGATGGCCATTAAAATATAGAAATAAATGAATTTAAGGCCAGGTGCCGTTGACTGAATGACTCTAATCAATGGTGCCTTGCTTAGAAAATGGTTGGAAAACAGTGCTTTAAACTGTGGATCAGATGATAAGAAATGATTTGTATTATGCCAAACTAATTTCTGTCGACATCAGTGGCTTTTATGCCATACGATGTTTGTCGTTAAACTGCTCGATCCTTCCAGCCAATTGTTTTGAGAACTCTCCTTAGACACCTTTAAAACATTGTTCTTCTATGCTATATAGAAATGGGTCCATGAAACCAATTTAATATTATTGGGTCACTGTCGAGTTTTTGCTGTGGTAACAAATAAATACGAAAAGTGATAACTGTTAACCGACGTCAATGGCATTTGTTGCCAATTATAGATGTCGTTAATCTATAAGGTGAGGTCGACATCAACGGCCTTGTCAGCCGTAAGATGTCGTCAAACTCACAATACTGCGATAAATGTAACGAACTGCATGGACACCTTTCAATGGCTTTTTACCAGACATTTTCGTTCAAACGCCAGTTCAAGTCAAATTTAAATAATAAATATGTAATTAAAGGAAGATTGTAACGGTCTCGGCAGCCATCAGATGTCGGTAAACAAATGATACTAATAAAAAGCAACGATTTGCTTCGACACCCTTAAACAGCTTTCAATCAACGCTATATAGGCCTACTGGACATTTCGCTCAATATTACAGTAACATTATCGCTGTGTCTGAAATAAGGTCATCGTTTGCGGCCGTGGCAACATGTCGTTTAATACTGGATACTAACAGAGCTATCTATATCGGTATAGATGGGCCTGCCACTTATTCACCGCGTAGAACATTCTTCAATTTAGCAGTTGCCTATGAATTCGCCATAGCGACATTTTGTGGCTGCCATGGCCCTCATATCGACAGCTTCTGACGCATAGAAATCGTCATCTATACGCGATTGAATTCCAACGTGAAGAGATTCGTCGATCGCATAATTATCTTTAGGCATCAAAGACCGTTGGCTTCGATAGAACAATTCTTCTGTACAGTTCTCGGTTTTGGCTGCCGTGACCGTTAACCTTTAACGTCGACCTTAATTCTTCGATGACCTTGACAGCTGACGTTTAGTAGTTGTTTCGGCTAAGGACAGTGTGTGATAACAAAGATTATTAGCGTTGCCCTCATCCTTCATCTAGGCTTGGGTCTGGCACTGACAGATGAATTCAGTGGCGGAGTCAAACCATTGAACGAAAGGCAAAAGACATAAACCGATTGAACGAAATCTAAAAGAAAATAATATGGCTCTATTAATCACCAATTTGAAAGTGTCTAAACAGATTGTAAAAAAATTTATTTTATCCATTATAATTATAGATTATTATACGATATACATACATATGTATACATTTATTCATCGGTATGGTATGTGGTCTGTTCAACAAACTTGAAAACAACTGAACATAATCTCTGTGCGATTCATTTGTTTAATCGTAATCTCTTTCTTATGTGAAGATTCTTCTTCTTCAGGTTCTATGCTCCAGGCAGGCTCAAGCGTCCGATGACACCCTGTTAATGGCGCTGAGAAATTTAGCAAGATTTACGTTTACATCTATTATCATCCAGTCAAGCAGCATCTGCCTGGGTCTCTCTCTCTCTCTCTCTCTCTCTCTCTCTCTCTCTCTCTCTCTCTTGTCCTCCTCACCTCCACTCTGTCCTCAAAGACGGCAATCAAGAGTTGAGTCTCCTCCCGGGATATGACCAACCCTGTTTCTCTTTCGCTACCTTATTGTAGCTATCATAGATCAATGGTGTAGTAAAGTCCACCCAAGCCGAATCCGAGTCGATTCCGACTCCATCTATGTTGAGTCCGAGTTGAGTTCTAGTCCAGAGGTGTTCGAGTCCAAGTTCGAGTCCACGTCACTAAAGATCAAGTACAAGCCGGAGTCCAAGTCCATTGGTCAGCATCAAAATACACTGAAACACGAATTCAATGGCATAGAAATATAACAGCACTATTTATGCAGACAGAATTGTTTTTGTAATTTAAAAAAAATTACACTTAAAAAACAAAATATATAAAGTATTGTTCGATTATCTGGCAAGATGATGACGCATGAAAATTCTTCCACAACATAACACACACGTACAGCAGACGTACTCGTGGTAAGAACAGCTAAAACAGTATTGCAACTACCACTGTTAAACACAAAATAGTAATAATGTAGTCTGACAGTACCAGTCCGAAACGTGGAGAAAAGAAGAAGGCCGACACTTATCATCTTTTTTTATCACACATCGTCGATAAACAGCAACTATTCAAGCAATATGCAAAACTATCATCAGGACATAGAAGGAAATATTCTAAAAATACTCGAAAGCGTCAGGTGAAAAATATGTTCAAATGCTACGAGTCCCAGTCGCGCCCTCCATCTTTATCTATGATTTAGATAGGTCGTGCCAATCCCAAGTCTGAATAATGAGGAGGGAGACGCTGTCATATTTGTTATAACACAGCGTCGTTAACTATCCAAGCGATGTTTAGAGAAACTTTTATAACACTAAGAACTGCTGTTTAATATCGATGTCAGCGCCCTTTGATACAATAGGCGTGAAAATATTCTTCTCACAAGTACAAACAAGCTACAACTTTCGCACTACAGCGATTGAAAGAAAATGTCGAACACAATAGAACGTCGGTCCCTGGCTTGTTTACTGTTTAACGACACTGTTTCGCCCGTCGAACATAACGTCGATCAAAGAAAATGTGACATATAACGTCGGTCGAAGACAATTAAAGGTGTCTAATCTAGTAACATTACTTGCTTTGGACAAGTAATTCCTTTACCAGCCTTTCGCCTTTCAACATCAGCTTACATGTATATTATGTTATTTTTAATTTATATTTCGTATTAATTTAGGCATACTCTTATTGTTCTACATTGTATGCAATTTAATATTTTATTGGAATATCACAATAATTGTGAATCCGGTTAACATTTTAACTCGCGGACCAATACAGGACCACGGACCACACGGTTTGAATAGCACTGATCTAATCAGAGCGTAATATCTTTAGTAGCATTAAGTGTGTAACGCCTTGTTATGGACCTTATGGCAATTGACGTCGATTTTAAATTGCACAACAATACTAAGGTACCGTCGAGAATGCAGCTAGCGTTAGAACGAAAATGTCATAAATATATTTTCATTTGAAAGCTATTTAAAGGTTTCTAAATGGATCGTAATATTTGTTATCAATAGGATCCAGTGTTTAACGACGTCTCGTGGATCTTACTTAACTGTGCCTTCCAGTTGGCACTCAAACTGGTCGGCGGGCTCTCCGGTCTGCCTCGCGAAATGACTTGATAATACCTTCGTTTCGAACCACCACCTGTGCTCGTCGGGACTTCTCGATTGCGGCGCCACGGATCTGGAACGCTCTTCCGCCGTCTGTGCGTGCTGCACGCAGCTATATGGTTTTCTCCAAACTCTTAAAGACGCATTTTTTTCAGCTGTTTGATGGCCACGTGTTGAGCGGTTCTGAGAGACTCTTAAGTGGCGCTTTATAAATGTTTTATTGCATTACATTACATTACAACCACCTAATTTTGGAAGGTCCAGTTATTGATTGGTTAGCCATTTCAACGCGACTACAATTAGTAGTTATATTTGACGATGCTATGTTATAACAAAGATAATTGGCTGTCTCCCTCCTCCTTCATCGAGGCTTGTGACTGGTACGACCAGAGTGTGCGCCATGGTGAATTTGATCATTGATTGAGTTTTCTATGCGGACTATACAGAGTTGGTTACATATTGCTCTACGTATCAGCTTGAACAGTGTCATCGAGACACGGTGAGGCCGATCTGCCACATCTATGAATCGCATACACTGATTTAAAGGTATACCCATTAAATAGGACACTGCTATCCTGGCTTTGAAACAATGCTTTACGTAGACATCTTTAGAAAGTGTTGTGTAATTTTATATTACTGAGCAATTTGAAGAAATCTGTAATGTAAGCAATGAGAACAATGCATCATTAAATTAAACACTGGATACCACTGTAACTGTTCGATTTGTTGAAACTTCAGACACCTTAAAATTGGTCGAAAGAGATGTTATTTATTCAGCATCTTTTAATCAGCTAGAACTACAAAGAGCCGTAAATAAGTAAAATCAACGGTTATAATTATCCAACTGCACAACCATGGTATTGCTCGTACTTTTGTACTGTCAGTCCAGAACATGGTCAAAGGAGGAAGGCATTTCATACAATTGCTGGTGGAGTCGTCAACGGCCTTTGATGTCATATGACGACGTTAAACCTTGTTCTAAATAAATATTGTTGGTGGTGCTACGCAAACGACGGGGGAAAGGGGCGACGTAGGATCATCTTTACTACGACACAGAGTCGTTAAATAGAAACAACACAATCATTACTGGAATGATTTGAATCGTCGCACTACTTTAAAAGATAATATGGTCGAACTATACGCTATGACATTCACAAGAAAATCTATGTCGGTGGCTAAACTATGTACTGCCAATAGTTTTACGATAACCAATCATAACAAGACTATTGTTTCTTTTCCATTTCGAATGATCTGTGTCAAACAAGGAGGTAGGTTGGCCTATTCAGACAATTTTAAATAGATTTTGATCGACGCTATTCACCTTGAATGATGTCATCGAGACCCGGTGAAAATACCACCAGCCACAACTGTGCAGTGTGTGCACGGCATACGTTGATTTCAAGGCCGTGTATAAATAGGACACTGGTATCCAGGTTTTAATGCAACGCTCAACGTAAACGTCTTCAAACAGTTTAGTGTAATTTTATAAAACTGAGCAATTTGGATAAATCTGTAATTTAAGTTCTGAGAATCATCCAGTTGAACACGGCATACTACTAATAAAGTTCCGTTCTGGGAAGACACCTTTTATAAGTTAAAAACAGATTTATATGTGCGAGATTTTCGTTCATTCGCTATTCATCGACAAATTATTATAGAAATGAAATAGTCACTATTAAGATTATATCAAATCAACGCATCTATCCAATACTAAACTCCACCACTGCTCGTATTCTGATAGTGCCAGTCCAAAGCCTGGATCAAAGGAGGGCGACATCAAAAACTCTGACAGCCACAAGATGTCGTTTCACAGTGTCAACTATTACTGACGGCTTTGAATCGTAAGAATAATGTAATAAAATCAGGACCGTTGCAGGCTATAATTGCGCCCTGTGTCAAGCGTAGATCTAGCCGCCCCTCCCAAAGATCATCTTAACCAATAATGGCCAAATTTGTTACTCGAATATAATATAAAACTCTGTCTTTTAAAGAAACGAAACGAAAGCCTGTGTTTCTATTCTATTTTAGTCTTTATAGACCAGTAGCTGAGTCACATTATTCAATCAAATTCACTAGGAACATTTAATTTTACTCACTTCAGATTTATTCTGCGTGTTTTTCTGACGCAAAATCATCAATCATGTTGTCATGACTATTATTATGTTTTATTAAAACCCTTAACTTACGACATAATTTCGAAATATCTAGCGATTGATTGGTTACTTATTTCAACACGAATACCATTAATAGTAGCTACTATTTGACGACGCTATTTCATAACAAAGCTGATTAGAGTCGCCATCTTACTTCATGGAGACTTGGGACTGGCACTAGCACAGTAAGCGCCGTGGCAGAGTTGACCATTTCTTTTTGTTTTCTTTGCGGATTGTACAGAGTTGGTTACAAATTACTCTACGTATCAGTTTGAACAGTCTCATCTAGACACGGTGAGATTACCATCTGCCACATCCATGAATCGCATACGTTGATTTGAACGCAGCGTTTAAATAGGACGCTGGTATCCTGTTTTTAAAGCAACGCTCTACGTAGACGTCTTTAGAAAGTGTTGTGTAATTTTATATTGTTGAGCAATTTGAGGAAATCTGTAATGTAGGCAATGAGAACATTGCCTTATGAAATTAAACACTGGATACCACTTACAATATTCCGATCTGTTGAAACTTTAGGCACCTTAAAATAGGTTGAAACAGAAGTCATATATTCCAAATGTTCGTCGGTAAATCAACTACACTTAGTCTAGTCTATCCCCGTTACCTCTCGTATCCAATACAAGGTACTGCTCTTAGTCTTAAGAACTCGACTGGGCCTAGCTCCTAAGTATCTTTGTGACTTAATGTGCAAACCTCTATCTGCTGTCTCTTCCCGCCCTCTCCGCTCTGCGGATCGACTTGATCTCCTAGTTCCCCGGGCAAGGACTGCCACGGCCCAGCACCGTTCCTTCGCCATCGTGGGGCCTTCTATGTGGAATTACCTCCCACACTCAATCCGTAGTAAGATTTTAGTCGGGGTCCCACCTTCATCCCTTTGTTGCTTGAAGACTTTCTTACTTCCTCGGGCTGTCACGCTGAGAGCGCCTCTGAATAGCTAGTACTGTAAGAGGCGTTTTACAAATTCTCAGATACGAAACGATACTATCAACAAGAGCAAGTAAAGTCAAATCAACGGTAATATCCAACTACTCAACTCCGCTGGTATTGCTTGTACCTTTGTAAAGCCAGTCCAAAGTATGGTTAACGGAGGAGGGCATATTGTTGCTCATTGCGGTAGTGCTGCTCCTGGCGTTAAATTAAAAGGCAGAGAGCTTAACCCTTGAATGACGCCTTGAACAACATATTTAGTTATCAATGGAATTACTTCTCTCTTAATTCAGCTTTCTGCCCGTGCTCTGGAAGCTTTAGTCCGACGACTGGATAAAAAAGTAGGGCGACTATAACGGCCCTAGTATCCAAAAGATTTTCTTATACACAGAAGACTGATACTGTAGTCTGGCAGTGCCAGTCCTAAGCCAGTGTAAAGGATGAGGGTGACGCTAATCATTTTTGTTACTACAGCGTCGTTAAACAGCAACTAACCCCAAGGAATATTCAAAACCATCATTAGGACATCGAAGGAAAATATCCACAAATAATCGACAACGCTAGAAAGAAATGATGTTCAAATGATACCAGTTGGTAAGTTGCCGTTTATCGACACTGTGTCATAATCTTCGGACTGGCACTACACAGCTCTTCTGCTTTCACTCACAGGGCGAATAACATACTTAAGCGATTAATTATTGCAAAAGTTCTCACCATTCGTTTCAGCATAATACAGCCATAAAATTCAACTCCGTACTCCGGTAGCGCTAGTCCAAAGCCAGAATGAAGACGGAGGGAGACGAAACAAACCCGAGTATCCATTAGATGTTAAACTACTCCTGTAACTAGCGGTGCCAGTTTGAAGCCCGGATAAACTCACAATAATGCACACAATGTTACGATCTGCTTAGACACCTTAAAATGGCTTACAACCAACGATATATATAATTATGTGTGACGTTTTCGCTCTATGTTTAGTCCAGAAAAGCAGCCTCTCAATAATAATATTATATAAAATTTAAAAAAAGTAAGGTTGACGTTAACTGCCCTGGCAGCAACAAGATGTCGTTTCACACTCCATACTACCAGAGTCACCTAAATAGGCCTACAGTCATGTAAGTAAAGATTGCTCTATTATCTCTATTATCATTCATTTTGTAACGAAATCTTGTGGCTCCCAAAGCCCTATCATCCACCGCAATCGGCGTGAAGAGATTGAACCAGGATTAACCACATAATTGTCTTATGGGAGTCAAAGGCCGTTGGCTTCAATAGAAGAATTTCTTTGTACAGTTATCAGTTGCATCGCTCACAAAATGTTTTCATTGAGTAAGTGTGCCATGAACATGCGATTGAAGGATACTGTAAGGCCTATAATGTATAAAGTTGACTGAGCAGATCATAACATTATTAGGTTAAGTTAGGCTAGTTGTCCTTTAAAGACGCTGTACATAATAAAGATGAGTCACGTCGCCCTCCGCCTGTACCCTGGTTTTGGACTGGCACCAACAGAGTAGGAACAGTGATGTAGCCACCTCCATTGACGACGACCTTACACTATGCATTGACTGGTGCTGTTTAGGGAAGTGCCAGCGATTGCTTAGGTTACTAATAGATAATAGTTAAATAACATCTTCTGGCATCAAATGCCGTTAACGTTGATGAAGAAATGATTCGTTGAACTCCTGGTTAACTGTCTATTTAACGAATATATAGCATCGGTTGAATACTATTTAAAGGTGTCTTGTCTAATACAGTCCATCTCAATTTTCCTGCAATACACCATCGACGCGCCCAGGTCTACTCGCTCATCAACATAATCTTTCTCTATATCGGCCTTCAGTCTCCTCCGATGAAATTCTGCAACCGCTCCTTAGTCTATTCTGCCCCAGCTTTTTGGAATGACCTCCAGAAAGATCTTCGCCACTTTGCTCACCTCCTATCTCGCCTCTTAATTCCACCACATCTCCGCTTGCATCCGCCTCTACTATTTTCCATTCACAACTGAAAACCGAATCTTCTAGCTATCATATCCTGATTATATATTATTGCGCCACCACACGACCGCCATCATCACCGAATTACCACGTAGTATTATTCTATCTACTCGGTTTGAACTTTCAGACCTGACACCGGAACGGAGAAAACAACCTGGCTATTGCGGAGTTTATTGATATAGCGCCGGTGTTTAACCTGGTCTGCCTGCCTTGGCTTTTGTGTGGCGCTGATAAATTTCGAAGATTTACATATACACCCTAGTCCTCCAGTCAGCAGCATCTGTTTGATCCATAGTTGTAAAAAACGTTTTTTTCGTTTTTTATTATTTTCCAAAAACCGTCGTGGTTTTTTTCGTTTTTTATTTCTCGTCTCGTTTTTTTCCGTTTTTTATTTTTTATGTAAAAACTTTATTTATTTACTGTCTGTTATTATTTGTTTAATTTTATTCTTGTCTGATATCCCTTACGTTGCTCCGTCCTTTCAAGGATTCATCTAATTTACGTAACTGTTTAGTGTCGTCAGTTGAGAAATAAATAGCACAGAACAGGAAATAACATTTATAAAAGTTATTTGAATTTCTAAGTTATCCTAAATGCGAAATGTTGTCTTTGTACACAGTAATCTCCGAGTGACTGATAAATTGACTGATATTACTCCATAATATATTATTACCTTCTTATATAAGTCAAAATTGTAAGTACAATTTTTGATTACGCACACTCTAATTTGAAAAGATTTCACTATTTTTAATAACTCAATTTCTTATTAAACCAAACTTATGAAAAATCAAATAATTGTTGTAGATTAATGTTACTTAATTGGTGTTTACTTATAAAGTTATGGTATTTGCTGATTAAAATTAAATTAAATTAAAAAATTAAATTAAACAGGGTTTTTAATTTAAAAATGGCAGAAAAGATGTAACAAAGTCAAATTATTTTCTTTACCGTTTTTTTCTCGTTTTTTCCGTTTTTTATTATTTTGAAAAAAACGACGTTTTATTTCGTTTTTTATTTTGTTTTTACCGTTTTTTACAACTATGGTTTGATCCGTCCAGCCGACTATTTTGAGCACTTTCTTTAGACACCTTTAAAATGCTGTAGAATAGTGCTATATAAGCATGTGACGCGGTTGGGAAAATAATTAGCGAGTACTCTTTAGACACCGTTAAAACGTTCTTCAGTGATGATATATAGGAATGGGTCACGAAAGTAAAATGAATGAATCTCTGTGTTCTACACAGTGTCTCAAAATAAACTGTGCAAAATTATTGTTTCTGTCAGAACTTCGACAAATTTCCACCAATTTTAATAATTGTTGGTAGGTAGATTGCAAAATAGCTGAAATTTTATGCTATACATAAATTTTCCACCTCACCTGACTCATTTCACCGCACTACCTTTTTAAACACAGATGTATCATTTTTTTATATTGTCTAGTGTCGATGTTTGGAGTGGAACCTGTGGACCTCCACGGATCTGCAATACCTGTCTTGTATAAAGTTGACCTTTTGAGGTTTTCCTATTGATAACTCAGATTCATCAGTTCCCTCGCCATCAGCTTCATTGGAAATTCCAGATGTGACTTCACAATCGGTTGAAATATCAGAAGAGTTCTGTTGATTGATTGGTGTAAGGTAGAGTCAACCGAATTGGAACAACTGGAAGAGGTTTCCAGAGAACGCTTACATCTTTCTTTTTTCATTTTGAAAATTTTATATCGGTTTATTATTGACGTCTGAAGAATTGTCTATTGCTATGTAGTGTATATAATCCATGTTTGATATTAGATTTTTATCTAATATTTTAGGCTTTTTTAGATATTTCGGTTTATTGTTGTTTGATGACGATTCAAAAATACTTTGATAGTTTGAAAGATTGTCTAAATCTATGTTCCGCATATAATCAGTTAACGTTGAAATTCGTATTGATGATCGTCGTGCAATTCGTACGGATAGGTTTAGTAGTAATCCATCATAGATAGATAAAAACCGTATTCTAACGATGTACGAATGAACTACCGTATTATACGCGTTCGGACATCTTTCTTTCTACCTATTCACGACAACGACGAAGAGAGGTCGCCATTTTCCCAGTCAAAAACCTTTTCTATAGCAGAACTTATAGAAAAGCATCCTCAATTATAGGCGTCCTAGGCTGCATTTCAATCGAAAACTCGCAAACACAATTTCTAATTTGCGAAAAGCAGTGGTTTTGAGAAGAGATTTATGAAATAATTTTCGAGGAGGATCAAATGTGAATGCAAAACTTTTCTTCTGCTATTACTTATAGGGCGAATATAACACTTAAAAGAGGTGTTTAAATATTCTGAACAGAACCGCTTTTCTGCTTTTACTTATAGGCTTGAGATAAAACTTAAAAGAGGTATATTATTATTATGGTTTAGGTCACAGGGAAATCCTACCTCCGTCCAAGACGTCATGACTTTGAACTGCCTGCTAAGGACGTGAAGAACTTTATCCCACGTGTACTTTACAAACGCTTGCCCTAGGTCTCACCTGACTGTACACCTAACTGTTTTTCTTATTTTGTCCTAAAATGATTTCATTTATTTAACACATTTCAATTGTAACAGGTTGCGGTCTGTCAACCTGTCAGAAACTTTAGACCTTAGTCCTTCCCGTGCAGGACTGCACATCGGGTTACGCAGTTTTCCACTTTTCCCAGTCCTTCGCCACCTCGATAGCGTCCTCCACCGTCATCTCCAGGTCCTCTCGAACAGTTCCCATCCAGTTCTTTCTTGGCCTTCCTCTCCCGAATATCTATCTATCTCATCCAGGGACTACGGTTTTGTCGGCGGCTCGAAGCAGTCCCCAAAAGCAACTCTAAGAGTGGATTACATAAAAAAATTAATAATATTGGAGAAACGTGTGTTTATAAATTATACCCTTCTAAGAGACAAATATTTTATTTATTGGTATAATTATATCATAATATTTTATACTGTGTAACAGGGCCATCGTCTATGTCATGCGTGTTCCCTCAAATTCCAATAAACAACAACAGCAGCTATACTTGCCTGACCAACGAGGAATAGAGCGATATTAACGGTGGTTCCGACAGCAACAAGAACACTTGATACTAGTCATCATACTACTAATAATGCTACGATTTGTTTAGACACCCTTAATAGCTTCTAAACGACGTTATATAAAGGACATTTTCCGTTCAACCGCTAGATACTGATAGTGTAAGTTGTTGATATAATTTTAGCCAACTCAATTGGTCCTTCCAAACTCAACTACTGTAACTCACTTCCTACAGCATCGACTCTTCTCAACTAAAACGCCTGTAAACAATCCAGAACGCTCTCACACGCGCAGTCACGAAAAGTTCCACACACCACCCACATAACCTCTGTTCTCAATCACTTCCTCAATGCATCCATTTAGAAATTGTATCTCTTACCTTTTAACGATGCAGAGTCATAACGAAGATAATTACCGTCGCCCTCCTCCTTTGTCCAGGCTTTGGACTTGCACCACCCAATAGCAATAATCAAATTAAATCCGACGATAGTACTAGAAATTTTGAATTTTTAAAGACATCTGGTGGCCGTTATACTCGACCTTACTTTCCTCCTAGACGAATTTAATGATTGGATTGTTGACAATTTTAAGTCTTATTCTTTTCAGGCTTTCAACGTCATACCTGAGGTTAATCGCTTTGACTAATTGAAATATGCTCTGGACTGGTGACTTGGATCCACAGTTTAACGGCAGCTTATGACAACATAGGCCGTTTCCGCCGACAAAGTCTTATTTTTTCTGTTTTTGGCATATTATTGACTGGTGACTGAACGAATAATTATGTGGAACATATAGAGTAGGTTACGAGCTATTTAAAGGTGCATAATCTTTGTGCAATTATTATTATTATTATTTTATGTATGATTTGATAATAGCCGTCGATGTTGCCAAAAAGATGTCATTAAACTGAAAGATCACTGAATAATCGATAGAAATTTCAACAGAAGAATTAGAATCTATTGTCACAATTATAATTATGATTATATTGACTTAGAATTTCTTGTCCGTTGACGTCGATCTTAGCTTACGACCTAATTTCGAAAGTTATTGCTTGGTTGGTTATTTCAACGCTACTGCCATTAGTAGTAAACTACTTGACGCCGCTATGTCATTAAAAAGATGACTGACGTCGACCTCCTCCTTCATCGAGGCTTGGGACTGGCATGTCCATAATGCACGCCGTAGCAGAGGAGTGTAGCCTACCATTGTCTAAGTTTTCTCTGCGACTATATATATATATACAGCGTAGAGTTGGTTAGAAGTTACTTTTTTGTATCTATGATAATCGGAAGAGAATTAGATTGAACGAATGCGAAAAATAAAATACATAGTGTCGTTAAATACTTATAAAAAGGTGTCTAAAGAGATTGAAACATTATTAGTAGTATTTAAGTAAGTATGTAAATAAGTAATGATAAGTATATTCTTTATTAACCCAGCTGTTTAACGACATCTTATTGCATCAAAGGCCGATGACGTCGATAGGCAGACATTATGTATAGATAATATTCATCGTTATGTAGTCCTCCTCCTGTAGGCCACTCTGACCTCAAAGACTGTTATCAAGAGTGAGTCTAATCTCAGGGATATGACCAATCATTTTTTCTCTTTCTCTTCCTTATTGTAGCCATCATAGGTCGTTCTTGCCCAACCCTTTCCAACATCTCCTCATAATGTTGTGAGTTACATCCAAGTAACTTTTCCATCCTTCGTCAAATCCACATTTCGAAAGCTTCCAATCGTTCGATGTTCTCTCTTCTCTCATGATCAACGTTTCGGATTCAACATAAACTGACGAGATTACGGAGCGGAGATTTCCCTTACAACATCTTTATGTGCATTTGACACCAGTCCGAAGCGCAGACTTCTACTCCATCAGGGATTTGGATCGGCAGTACCAGTCCCTAACCTGGATAATGGAGGAGGGAGAAGCATACCATATTTGGTATAACACAGCGTTATTAAACTGTAAGTAACTGAGCGGTGTTTTTAGAAACTCATATAACAGTGAGAACTACTCAAAAACCTTTTTCTATCGACCTCAATGGTCTTCGATACAAGAAGATGTCGCTAAACACTAAATAGACCAAATAATGGTAATCTTCTTAGACACCTTTAAATTGGCGACTAATGACCTTACAAAGCATTCGGTATCAACATGCGATAACTCCGCCACTGTTCGCTTTCTGACAGTGCCAGTCCCAAGCCTGGATAAAGGAGGAGGGCGACGCTAATGGTCCTTGTTACCACAAAGCTAGTCGTTAAAAAGGAAACACACACACGCGATGGGATTTATTCCATCGTGAACAGATTCTACCATTTCTAACATCGCTTTCAAATTACAATAAGGAACAGAGCGGAATTGTGCCAAAATTATTTCTGCCTATACGTCAACGACTTTTGTTGTCATAAGATGTCAAACTTTGGACCAAACCGATCATTAAATTGGTCTATGAGAAAAGTCGAGTATAACGGTCATGGTCGTCACCAGATGTCGTTAAACGCTTGAAACTACAGCTGCAATCCACGGATTTAATTTACTGAGCAATTCAGAAAAATCTGTGATGTCAGTCGTGAGAACATGGCATTATCCAGTTAAACACAATGAGTACTTGTCTAAATTATGACTCGATTATCGCAGACACCGTTAAATAGGTTTATGGCGGTGTTATATATTCGACATTTTCGTTCAATCGCTAGTCTTTTCCTTCTATCACACACCATATTGAAGATTTTCAAGTTTTCAAACTGGGCTTCTTCTTAAGCTTCCTGCATCCATCAATCTTCCTGATCCACCTGTTACATCCACATTGATGACCTTCGTCGACTTCGCCCGAGATACTTGATTGTAAGACCGCCTGCACAAAAGCCACCTCAATTTTTTTTCATTACAAATTCCATTTTTCATGATGCTGTTTGGAGATGCTGAGATGGTAGGTTCCCCAGTTCCTTTCCATCTCGCAGTAGGGAGGCCATCTTCCGGGTTTACCAGATATGCCCTCCATTCGATATGGACCTACCGTTGTCCTTCTGCTGGCTCCTCCGTCAAATCCACTAAAGTCTCGCTGCTGCCCAAGACCTGCCGCTCACGTTAGCCAATCTTTTTTCAGGGTTCCTGCTGAGCCTGTCCAACACGCGTAGCGCCCTAGGTGGTACTTCGGTCGAGACCTTCACCACTGTTGGCATAGCCCCAGCAGGCCATCCCCTACTTGATTGTTCACCCCTCACCACGGTGAGGTGTAATTAGACTACTGTAATTCCAGTTTCTACAACATCCACTCTTCTCAAATAAAGCGCCTGCAAACAGTCGAGAACGCTCTCGTCCTCGCAGTCATCAAAACTTACAAACACCGCCACACAACCCCTGTTCTCAAAATCATTTCATTGACCAAAATCCCTCAGCGCATATATTACGAAATTGTATATCTGATCTACAACACTCTTCAAATCCATCACACCTCTAACATTCGCCAGCTCCTCACCAGCCAACCACCGAGATCTACTCGCTCATCATTATATCTTTATCTCGGCCCCCAGTTCCCACCTGTCTGAAAGTTTTCCAACCTCTCCTTAGTCTCTGCTGCAATAGCTCTTTGGAATGAACTCCCAACAGATTTCGCCAATTTGCTCATCCTCCAATCTCTTCTGTTAATCTCACCTCTCATCCGCTTGCACCCTCCTCTGCTACTTTCCACTCACGACTGCCAATGTCCATGATAACTGTCATCAATCCAACTTCTATTTAAGCCTTATTAACCCTTCGGAGGTGAGGTGAAGCATTGGAACGTTTGAGGTGAGGTTGGGTATGACATACCCCAATACATATTTTTACTTGCAAGTCGAAATATCAACTACATAACATTAATTGTGAGCTAAACCATAGTTTTGTAACCAATTATCAGCTAAACTTGTGATTATCGGTGACAAATAACTGTTTTCAATCATAATTGAAATGGCCAGTGCGGTGGCGTTCAAAATCAAAGTGGCCCTCCGCAATGGCATCTTCATGGCCCTTGCTTGAAACATGTAACGTTTGCGGACACATGACATAATACCCGTAATTATGGATCAATTTTGCATCGATGCAAAACTATAATATATCTTATATCTTATATCTACAATATATTCTATAATCGCCCAATTTTTCTGCACTAAGCCGTTACTTTAAAAAAATAAAAATCAACATGTATGCGAAAAATTATAATTTCACTTTAATATGCAACAAAATAAAAAAAGTTCGTTCAAAAGTACCTTAAATTGTCCCAAAGTGTCCGTATTTCACAATCACAAAGGTAGACAAAAATAATCCAAGCTGGTTCCACCTTTTCCATAGAAAACGCAGCGTAGAATACCTATGGGGTGTGTCATACCTCACATCCAAAGGGTTAAGGACCGTGGCGATTCAAATCATCCTAGCAATGTTTGTATATGCTGTTTTACGACTCTGAAGATAATATAATAATAATAATAATATCTTTTCCTTTAATGAAGCGCCTGACAAACGCACTGCGCTGTACATTTACATGTTATGCAATTGAAACAATCTTAACTAGTTAACTACTAACAGAACAGACAGCCTGCAATACAACGGCGCTAATAGCAGCATACAAAGCATATCCGCCCTACGGGGGCTCGATCTCGGTACCTCTCGCTCTCTACGCCAGATGTTAACTGTCGCCCTCCACCTTTTTCAGGCTTGGGACTGGCACTGTTATAGGCATGACTGTAGCGGAGTTATGAAAAGAAGGTAAGAAAAGCCACAGTCCGTAAAATACCCGGGTCAGTGAAAACGAGAAACCCTCAGCTATGACATAGATGACTATAGAAACTTTTTCTCCTATCGCTATCAACGGCCTTTTTATACCATCAGATGCCATTTGAAATGTTGGGTTCATCAAACCAAAGGCTTTTATCTAAAAGGCAAAGTATGGGTAAAGAAGGTAAACGTCCCTGTTAGATACAAAATGCCGTTAGCTTATGATATGCATCCTCATAATTATATATATACATGTATATAATTATATATATATAATTGTAGGAATCAATTCTATTGTTGCTGTTGGTGGTGCAAGTCCAAAGCATGGACAAAGTAGGAGGACGACGCTATGACGAAGTATCGTTAAAATGTTGCTAACCTAAGGGAATCACTGAAGACGAAGTACAGTAATAGGAGGGTAGGTATTCAAGCCGTGAACTCCATTTCACCACTGCCGCTCTCGGGTGGTGCTAGTTCAAGGCTTCTATTTAGGAGATGGGCCACATGAACGACCCTGGCAGCCGTAAGATATTGTTAGATAATGGAAACTACAATTACTGACCTACATGAGCGCCTCTGATTGGTGTGCACTGCGAGAGGCGCTATATAAATTGATAGATACAATACAATACAATACAATACATGTATAGTGGAGTGATGCCGGTCTCAATCCAGGCTAAAGGAGTGCAGAAGACGTTAGCCATATTAGTTATGAAACGGAATTTTCTAGACATTATTATCTTTTTTATTTGGATGTATTACATGTATACACCTTTTTCAACAGTATTGCTTGGCTATAAATAACTGAGTGTGCACATTGGTTTAATTCCATCAGGCTTCCTAGTCGTATTTGCCATAAAACAATGAGAAGTGAGAACTGTTCAGCATAATTACACGCCTCTTTTAAGGGTCATAATCGCCCTATAAGTAAGAGCAGACTGCGATTATATGTGTATGCTGCCATGAAATCTGGTGTTATCGGCTAGGGCCATTAGGATGTATTATGCCACAAGAACGGTGAAACTGCTCACAAGTATTTTTGTGGACGTCAACGGTCTTTGTTGCCAAACGATGTCGATGAACTCTGGATCCATTGCTCATTATTTTACTTTGATCGTAGTTTAAATTGTATGAAAAAATATTTCTAATCGATGTAGACGAGACTTTGGTGCCAGGTTTAAGATGTCGTCAAACTGTTGGATGCAACTCATTTCTCCGTTAAACTATCGCTGCTGACCTTTGTGGGGTTGATGCTTGTCCGAAGCCTGGAAAATCATTAGAACGACGCTAACCATTATCGCTATGAAACAGTATTTTCTTAGACACTTCGTTTAATTTTGACATTTATACACCTTTTTAAAACATTTCATCTGACTATAAGTCGGTGAGACCGTCGGCTTTTGATTGTCTCGGATAAATATTATATTCACAAAACTGTGAGGGCTGTTCAAAGAAATTTTTTTATCAATGTCAACGACTTTGATGCCATCAGTTGTCCTTAAACACTCGATACCACTAATGATGCTACGATCTGCTTAGAAACTTTTCACTGACGCAATAATACGCCATTATCTTGTTGTTTCTAATATAATATTTCGTAATAAAATGATACCTGTCAGTGTCAGGTCAACGAGATTTTTGATCACCTCCTATATTCATGAATGCAAAAAAGAAGATTTAGCTAAGTATCAGCAACTACATAATATGCTGGAGTTGTTGACTAAACCTTTCCAAGGTTCAGTCAATACTTAACGCTGCTGCTCGCCTTATTTGTAGTCTGCCGAAGTATGCTCACATATCTGCCATCGGAAACTCTTCACTGGCTTCCTGTGCCCCAGCGCATTCAATTCAAAATTCTCACACTTATGCGCAATTCTCTGTTCGCTATCTTATTTGTGAGAGCCCTGGGTCGGGAGCGCCTCTGAATCTCTGAGTGGCGCTATACAAATGTTCAATTACAATTACAATTACAATCCAGCAGCAACTGTCTGTGTCTTCCTCTTATCCTCCAGCCACTCTGACCTAAATGACGGTTATCAAGAGTGAGTCTACTCTTGGGGTATGATCAGTCATTTGTCTCTTTCGTTCCCTGATTGTAGCTAGTGTGGATGGTTCATCTTCCCCAACCCTATCCAACACCTCCTCGTTTGTTATATCTCCCACAGGAGTAATTTTCCATCCTCCGTCAAATCCACATTTCGATGGTTTCCAATCTTTCGATTTTCGAGAAACTTAAAATTTTAACAGTGACAATAATTGTTCAAGAACTGTTTCCTATCGAGGTCAACGGCCGTTGACGCAATCAGAAGTCGTTGAACACTAAATACGACTTATAATGTTAATCTGCTTAGACACCTTTAAATTAGAGTTTAAGGGCTAAGTATATAAAGTTTTTCCTTCGTTCAGTTGAGTGAGACACTTTGAAGACTAAATCGCTACTAAATAATTCGGCCAATTACTTAACTTATCAGTAATAAGCGTATTACAATATATATAACAGTCTTTCCATACTCCATACTTTCCATAGTCTGTCCCATGAGATAATGGTATTAGTGTTGATATGTGTTTTTGTTAGTCTGTGTGCAGCAATGTTCGAAGAAATATTCAGGGTGATAACTTAAATCGAATAGTAAATAGCACGTGTACAAAGCTGTTTAAATAGTATTTGAAATAGCAGATGGCTGTGGACTATATAAATATCAAACGGCTATTTCTAAATACTATTTAGCCATTATCGATTTCAGATGCAGATACTTGTTTATAAACCTTGCCATTTTCTACTGGTTAACCACTGGTTAACTTTAAGAAAGCCCAACTGTAAAAGCGATTTCTCTTCTTGGAGAAAATTACTAAAATTAGTCTATCTACTGTTGAACTGGATGGAATTTGAATTTATTCCACTGATGTGGTTTAAGAATATTTAGAATATTATCAATGCACGATTTGAATGTATGGCTTTTTCTTATAACGTTTTATATATTTCTAACCTGTCTTTTCTTTCAAAAACCCTTGAACGTCTGGTTTCAATTCAGATTCTTCCTTACCTTGAGTCTTCAGGCCTTCTCCCCTCACACCAATCTGGTTTCAGGGCGTTCCACTCAACTGAAACAGCCCTGCTCTCTATGCTAGCTGACATCTACTCAGCTATTGATAAGGCTCAGGTCACCCTTCTTGCACTTTTTGATGTCTCAGCAGCCTTCGACATGGTGGATCACGATATTCTGCTCCAACGCCTTGAATCCTCCTATGGTCTTAAGGGAGTCCCTCTTCTCTGGCTTCAATCCTAACTGTCTGGTCGCACCCAAATGGTTATAGCTGGTAATTCCAGGTCTAACTGGGTGCCTGTCCTTCTAGGAGTTCCTCAGGGATCAGTCCTTGGACCCCTTCTTTTCATTTTGTACACGGCTGATATTACCTCTTTGTTTACAAATTACTCTGCTACTGGTCACCTTTTTGCTGATGACGTTCAGGCATATGTTCATGGTCCTGCGTCTACTCAACTCACTTTAGCTCGCCGTATTGAAGCTCTTTCCCATGACTTGCATTTGTGGATGTCTTCCAATCGCCTTTCGCTAAACTCTTCCAAAACTCAACTTATTTGGCTTGGCACACCCCAACAACTTCTGAAAATTGACTTTTCGTTTCTCTCTGAAAACTTTCCCAATTTTACGTTCTCTACTTGTGTGCGTGACCTAGGTGTCACTTTGGACAGCGCTCTCACTTTTTCTGCTCATGTAACCAACCTTACACGATCCTCTTACTTTCACCTACGGCGTCTCAGGGTTATTCGCAGATCTGTTCCTCTCTCTACCATGGCATCCATTGTCCATGCATTTGTCTGTTCCAGAATTGATTATTGCAACTCCCTACTTATTGGTCTTCCCAAGGTCCGTCTATACCCTATTCAATCTGTTCTCAATACTGCTGCTCGATTGATTGCTCACCTTCCTAAATACTCCCATATATCATCATTCATGGTTAACCAACTGCATTGGCTTCCTCTCTCTGACCGCATTCAGTTTAAAGTCCTTGCTTTGGTCCTCAAATCCAAACTGGGACTTGCTCCAAAATACCTCAGGGATGTAATTCGTCCTCCTCTTTCTGCATCTTCTCATCGGCCTTTACGATCTCTGGACCGATCTGACTTCTTTGTCCCACGAGCTAGGACTACGATTGCTCAAACTCGATCCTTTGCCATCATTGGGCCCTCCTTATGGAATGCCCTTCACTTCACTTTGCGTGAGACTTTCCTTTCTGGATCATTGTCTTCATCTCTCTCTCTCTCTCTCCTTAAAACATATTTCTTCTCTCGGGGTTCTCGCACTGGGAGCGCTACTGAATGGCCTCGGCTGTGAGCGGCGCTATATAAATTACTAATTACATTACATTACATTACATTACATATATCCTTTATTGAAACATTAAGTTGACAAACCGTAGGTTGGTTACTAGTTGGCAATGATTATTTAGTGTTGCTCTCCGCTTTTATCCAACATATAGTCGTGTCTATTATTAATTCAAACTGACACACCAGTGTTTAACTGGATAATGCAATAGAGCGGAAGATGGCTGAATGGTAACACGTTTGCACAAAGATTAGAAGGACGCGGTTTCGATACCATCTAATAAGAATAATAATAATATCTTTTCTTTAATCAAGCGCCTGACAAACGCACTGCGCTGTACATTTACATGTTATGCAATTTAAATCTTAACTACTAACAGAACATACATTCTGCAATACACGGCGCTAATAGCAGCCTACAAAGCATGCCCGCCCTACGGGACTCGAACTCGGTATCTCTCGCTCTCTATGCCAGTGTGTTATCCAATGCGCTATCGGGCCCCCACCCAAAAAATAAAGGAGGTGTGTAATTATTTCGAACAGTTTCACTGTTCTGATGGGCAGTGATGGCATAATATAGAACCGTCAGTTGGTTAGTTGCTAGTAACTGTTAACAACACTCTCACAGAAAGGATAATGCAGAGCAGCTCTTCTGCCCTTACTTATAGGACGAATATCTCACTTGAAAGGGTGTTCATTATTTTAAACAGCTCTCATCGTTCGTTTTGGCATAATACAGAAATAAAATTTAATTTGCCTACTACCCATATTCTGGGAGCGCCAGTCCGAAGCCTGGATCATTAAGGAGGGCGAAGAAAACGGCCATAGTATCCATAAGATGTCGTTAAAACAGAAAACTACTACTGTAGTCTGTCAATGCCAGTCCGAAGCCTGGATTAAGGAGGAGGGCGACGTGAATCATATTTGTTATGAGAGCGTCGTTAAGCAGCAAATAACTGCGCTCCTGTTTTATACCGAGGTGGCATGGATCCAAGGCTATTTAAGGAAACTATAAACTATTAAGTAAGTAAGTAAGTAAGAATATTCTTTATTTGACTACCAGCAAACGCACAGTAGCTTACAGCAGAAATATACAATACAAACATTTATGCAAAGTCATATAACATTCTCATAACACAACTTTTTGCAAAGGCATCGATTCTAGGTAGGGTGAGATCAAGTGGCCTGGGTTGCGTATTGTATGGAGTGACCTTACGGGGGAGGGAGGAGGTCGTGAAGGATGTGACAAGGGTTTGCGTGAATTGAACGGAAAAGAGTAGAATCAGCTCTAGGACAATAATTGTCAAAACTAGGAAATCGGGAGTGAGGAAGCCTCAACGGGTCAGTTTTTAAGGCGTTTATTATCATGGAAAAATCCCAACAATAATCGAAAACGCTGCAAAGGAAATTCAGTAGAAAGAGAAAAATGTCTTCAAAGTCATTTAATTTAATAGGCCGACGTTTAAACCGTTGAACCAGAACTGTAACCAATTGCTACTTCCTTCAGAAAAATGCCGACTTTTTAAAGTAAAAGTGAGAACTTCACGAATTGATTTAGTTGACGTGAACGACCCTGTCAGTCGTTAGATGTCGTTAAGCTCACAATACTGCGAAAAGTTACGATCTGCTTAGACACCTTTAAATGGCTTTCAGCCAACTTTATATATTCGACATTTTCCCTCGAAAGTTATTAGGAGTTCTGTTCTCGGGTAATACATGTAAGTAAGGTTGACGTTAACGGCCCTGGCAGCCACAAGATGTTGGGAAAAACTGGATACTACCAGGGCATTGTATGACGGTATAGATGGTTCTGTTACTATATTATTGTGTAACGACATCCTGCGGCTGCCAAGGCCTCACATCGACCGCTTCGTGTCGTGATAGCTTAGCTGTCTTAATGGTCGGTCTTGCTAAGCCACACAACTGAAAACGATTCATAATGAGGTACACAAATTTATTACACTAACATTAGCCAAAGAAGAATGAGAAATATAAATGTCTGTAAACAGTCGGTCGGTCGAGTCACTCTGTGAAATCAAGTCTTGTCCGGTCTTAATAATCGTCCCTCCTTTGTCGGAATATCTATCAGGGTGAGAATTGTCGGAGGTGGGGTTCAACCCCCCCTCTCAGTCCTTCTTAGCATTCCATAGTAAAGTCTACATTTGACTTCCAAACTGCACACAAATCAACGTCTACACCCTCCCCCAGTTATTTTTGTACAGTACCCATACTGGTAAAAAGTTATTTTTGCTTACGTCAACGACTTTTGGTGCATTAAGAATGATATTAAACGTTTAACCAAACCCATAATTAAATTGCGAAAATTGATTACAACGGTCATTGTAGTCATCAGATGTCGTTAAAGTCTTGAAACTACAGCTTTAACTGTCGGTTCTTATTTACTGGACAATTCGAAAAAACTCTGTAATGTAGGCAATGAGAACAGTGCATAATCCAGTTAGGCACAGTGGATACTACTAATGATGATCCGATCTGCGCAGACACCTTTAAATAGGTTGACACCGGTTGTATATATTTGACATTTTCGTTCAATCGCCAATCTCTCTCAGCTCATTACACACTACTAGTATCTAAGATAAGGTCAAATCAACAATGCTATGCAACTACTGAAATCTTTCTCCGTTCATACTCTGGTAGTGCCAGTCCAATACCCGGAAAATGGGAAGGGCAACCTCAGAGACCATAAGATGTCGTTTAACAATGGGCTTCTCTCTTGAGCTTGCTGCATCCACCTGCCACATGCACATTAGTTACCTTCGTTGACTAAACCCAATAATTGATTACAAGATCGCCTGCACAATTAGCAGTATCGGCGCTACCGCAGGGTAAGCCAGGACAAATGCTCTGGTAAAAAGCCTTTGCCCTGGTCGTTGCCCTGCCACAAGCTTGCAAGAATTTTTGCCCTGTCGAGAAGTGATTTGTCCAGTGATTGCCCACTACACTGGGTACTTGTATGACTTCCCTGGCTATGCCCTGCAGTTACAAAAATTGTCTGGCGCCGCCCCTGCACTATGGCCTACTCAATTGTTCATCGTAAAATCAACTACTTTAAAGCAACGCTCTACGAAGACGTCTTATAAAAGTTCTCTGTTATTTGTGTAACTAAGCAATTTGAACAAATGATGTAATGTAAGCAATGAGGATTATCCAGCTAGACATTGGATACTACTAATGAAGTTCCTTTATGTTTAGACACCTTTAAATAGGTTTAAACTCTGAATACTACGATTTAATTATGTCATGCTGTTTACACACCTTTGAATCGCGTGCTTTCAACGCTATAATAATATGACAATAGGCTTACATTCGACTATTACAATGGTATACTGCTTTGCTGTGAATGTTCTAACAAACGTTGATCTTACATTATAAGTCTTACTTTGTTTACGTTGTCCTTCCTTATGTTTGTTTGTCCCGTTTCTAAAGGCTCCGAAACGGAACGCTTTAACGATTTACAAAATTTTACACAACATTATTACGCCACGGCATGATCAACGCGACTATTTTCAGCTCGCAATTTCATTTAAACGCCGATATATGGCCATTTTAAATTTCCAACTTTTCGACGAGGCTATATCTCAATACCGGTCTCTTACACCATGGCCATAGTAAGGCCATTTGTCCACGTCACGCATGCTAATTAAATATGCAATCTTACGTCACACGTAGCATATAGGTCAACGCTCTGATTCGCAACCAATCACACGATGACCGTTGATTTAACATCAGAAGAATTTCTAGGTCATCGGAATTAAAAATTCGCCAATGCAACACTTTGGAGATACGAAATTTTTAACGAACGTTTTTCATTTGAATTTCTATAGATCTCAACCCAACTATATTTCAACTCAAATTTTACTTTAAATTCCGATATTTGGACCAACGGTTGTATGAATCGTCCACTTTTATGGCATCTTATTGCGTCAAAGGTCGTTGACATCACTAGAAGAATAATGTCTTACAGTGTTCAACATTATACCCGATGGTTAATCGCTTTACTGATTGAAATGTGTAGAGTATTGGTGATTGAACGAAAAGGTGGTATATATAAAGGCCGCTATTATAAGCCTTCTTCATTGTGAAGAAGGCATCGGACACCTACGGACACTGAGCCCATGGTCATTGACGATGATACGCTATTTAAAGGTCCATAATGTTTGTGGAATTATTATTTTTTAATGTATGATTTGATAACAAACATCCGGGGTCCGGTGGCGCGTTGAATAACATCTGGCGAAGGAGCGAGAGGTACCGAGTTTGAGCCCACGTTAGGGCAGATTTGCTTTGTAGGCTGCTATTAGCGCCGTGTATTACAAGCTGTCTGTTCTGTTAGTAGTTAACTAGTTAAAAGTGTTGCAATTGCATAACATGTAAATGTACAGCGCAGTGCGTTTGTCAGGCGCTAAATTAAAGAAAAGATATTATTATTATTATTATTATTAACAACGGCCAATGTTGCCATAAGATGTCATTGAACTGAAGATTAATATATAATCGCTTTAAATTTCAAAAAAGAAAAGAATCTATTGTCAGACTTATAAATATCATTTAAGATTAAGGATCTCTTGAGAATTGGAAATGTTTATTAAGAATTTTTTGCATTTAACATTTCTTGTGTGGGATAATAATTATTATTGTTGCGGAATATCTGTGGTGATATATGTAAGGCTCTGTTTAGATACCTTTTATTGGCGTCTTACGGACGCAATAAGTTTCTCGTTTTCATAGCATTGTATAAGTCATACATTCCAATCACAAACTTCTTTTCATTGCAATATCATAAATAACTCCGTCACTGATGGTGCCAGTTAAAAGTCGCGAGAAAGGAGGAGGGCTCCGTCAATCATCTTCGTTACGACACATTTTAGTTAATCAGCATTGTATAATTTTCTGAATTGTCGTCAACAACCTTTCATGTCATAAGACGACGTTACAATTTGGAATAATAATTATAATAATTTAGAGGTGTCCGAGCAGATCACAACATAATTAGGTGAGGTTAGGTTAGTTACTGTTTAACGACTACTACTGCTACTAATTGCTTCTTGCTTTAGAAGATATTTAAAGTATTTTCGGATTTCATCTTTATGCCCATCTGCAAACACACTGCACCCTCATTAGGCGCTCAAATCGGGGAATTTATGTATCGCTATGATCATGACTTGTTACCACTGGTATTCAAAGGCTTCTTTTGTCGTACTTCCAGCATCCATTCTTACAACACGAGAGGTTCGAATTCCTATCGTCGTGACTATGCTCACACTAATACTCGTTTATTCTCTATCAAATTTACTGGTACCTTGGTGTGGAATAATATCCCTCTAGCTATTCGTTCTTCACCTAATCTCTTGATATTCAAAAAAAGCTACGCTCCCTCCTAGTTAATGAATTAATTGACTTAACTTAGTTGTATTTGTCTGTACTGCTATTTTAGTTAAGATTGTAGCCTATATTGTTTTGTTAATGTCGTTTAATGGTCTCTTCTTATGTTTTTGTTTGTTTATTCCAATCTAAGTATCGACTGGCTGTAATTTAGCGGGATCCATGATCCCTTCTGGACCCCATGTAACCAGTAGGCCTACATATCAATTCATTGCCTTATTGTTTCATTGTTTTAATCTTTTATTTCCATGTGTTTAACTGCACTTCCCACTCATTCCTTTTACTTTCGACATTTAGTTTAAATTAGTTAAGGTTAGTTAAGATTTTTATGTTAATCAAGTCAACAACTGTTATACTATGTAAAGCATCTTTCGGTCGCCACATTTTATGTTGAAATTGTATAGAGGTGTCCCTACTTAGCGGGATCTTTGATCCCTTCAGGGCCTTCCCTTGTGGCATTCAACAATCCATACTTAAAAGTGCAATCTGATTTGTAATATTATTGTTTATTGTTGTTTGGCTACAAATAAACGATTGATTGATTGATTTCGCATCTCGGTCAGAGTAGAACGGGAATCACTGTTGATCTTACACGTTCAATAGCTTGATTAGTTATTGTTTTGTTTACGTCGTTTGGTTAACAATATGCCCTATGGATTTATCTGTGGTAATGACATCGCCTGGTATTACCACATTTGCACGTGATATTTCAATCAGATTTCTAAACAACAACATAGGCTACGATTGAACGCTGACAAAGACCTGTGAAAACAACAAAACATGCGGAACCGCTCCTTTACTTTATAAGGCGAATAAAACACTTAAAAGAGGTGTGTAATTATTTCCAAAAGTTCTCACCGTTCCTTTTGGCATAATACAGAAATAAAATTGAACTCACCTACTGTCCATAAGCTGTTAGCACTCGTCCGAAGCCTGGTTTAACCCTCGGGCTACCAAGGGGGGTGGTTGCCACCCCCTAGGTTTTTTTCATCTCAAACTTTTTCCGTATGGAATACAAATTTGACCTTTTAGGTAGCTATAGGGGTTCATTTACACACGTTTTGAGGTAAAATATGAGATGATATCTCACACCGTTCAAACGTTATACCCAATATTCCCGAAGCACCAGGGGGTGGATACCACCCCTAGATTTTCGACTATATCTTATCCGTCATTTAATATTAAGAGACACAAATTATGCCATTCTATATAGGGAATGTGGGGCTACATTTCTATGGTCACTGAGTTGACCTGAGGCAATCGGAAGTGCTCAAAATAAATAATAATACGCGTAATATGCGTGAAAAATGGCTGAATGGAAGGACTCCCCCTTAGTTTTTTGTCTGTAGCGTATTCATTTGTCTTCCTGGAAGAGAAACAAAGATACCATTCTTTAGAGGGAATGAAGGGCTTCATTTGCATACCTACATCTTTGTCTTTTGAATACCGGAAGTGATCAAAATAAATAATAATACGCGTAATCTGTGTGAAAATGGCTGAATACAGCATTACAACGTAAACCGATATATATGTATGGATATATATGTATGGATGTACATTTATACTATATAAACATGTGTAGGGATGATTTTGTGTATCTTTTTATACATAGATTAGTTTCAAAACACACATAATCTTATATTTGTTTATCCAAAAGTACAAAATGTACGCAATAATATACAATATTGCTAATTAATGGGTTCCGTTGTTAAAAGAGATGTAATTTCGAGGTGCATTCACATAATGTACAACTAAATATACAATTCTGTGCAGAAATGAATGCTGAATCCACTGCTATATTACAAGTTATGATATGTGAAACCAAACACGAAATCCAGGGGGTGGTGGTAACCACCCCCCCCTTGTAGTCCGTGTTACAAAAAGCTTGGTAGCCCTAGGGTTAAGAAGGAAGTCAAAGAGAAAACCGCCATAGTAGGCCTCTCAATAAGATATCGTTAACAGAAAACTACTACTGTAGTTTGGCAATGCCAGTCCGAAGCCTAGATAAAGTAGGAGGGCGACGCTAGTAATCTCTGTTGTTGCAGCGGCGTTAAACAGCAACTAACCAACTGTGCTCCTCTTTTATACCTGGTTGGCACGGATCCAAGGATCTTTAAGGAATATGCAAAACGATCATAACAGCATCGAAGGAAAATTCCAACAATAATCGAAAATGCTGCAAAGGAAATTTAGTAGAAAATAGCAAAATGTCGTCAAAGTCCACTGATGTTATATTCCAACGTTTAAACCTTTGAACTAGAAAATGTTACCAATCGCTATACTTGCTTTAGAAATGCCGAGCTTTAAAAATAAAAGTGAGAACTTCATGAATTGATTTAGTTCAGGTGAACGGCCCTGCCAGTCGTAAGATGTCGTTAAACTCAAAATACTGACAATAATATTACTATCTACTTAGACACCTTTAAATGGCTTTCGCACGACGTTATAAACAAGATACACAACATTTTCGCTCATTCGTTATTAGACTGTTGCCCCGGGTAACTTATCATACGAAGTAAGGTTGATGTTATTGTACTGTATTGTATTGTATTGTATTTGAACACTTGTTATAGCGCCTCTACCAGATTTCCCATTCAGAGGCGCTCCCGACTACTGCGCTAACGCTGAATCGGAGTTTCACGCCGAAGCGCATGAGCAATTGCGAGTGAAGGACTTGCCCAGGGTCCCTACGCGGCGACTTTGAGGTGGATTCGAACCCACAACCCTCCAGCTGCAAGGCACCGAACATACCCCTAAACCACCGCGCCCCAGTTGTATTGTGATGTGTTGTATTGTGTGTTGTATTGTACTCACGTTTATAATGCGACCGAGCCACCCGCAGTAAAGATCCGAGAAATTAATCTCTGATAAACCGACCCGACCGGGAAGCGAACCCGGGGCGCCGACGCGGAGAGCAGTCTACCAACTCACTCAGCCACTCAGGATCCCTAAATTCTATATTCGACATTTTCATTCAATTGCTAGTCAACTGCCAAGGTCTACTCGCTCGTCATCATATCTTTATCTTCATCTCGGTCTCCAGTCCGCTCCTGTCTGAAAGTTTGCAACCGCTCCTTAGTCTCTGCTGCAATAGCTCTTTGGAATGAACTCCCAAAAGATATCCTCCAGTTTGCTGATCCTATTATCTCTTCTGTTAATCTCAACTCTCATCCGCTTGTGCTCACCTCTCCTACTTTCCACTCACCAATGTTCATGATAACTGTTATCAATCCAACTTCTAACAAAGCCTTATAAAGTACCTTGGCGATTCAAATCATCCTAGCAATGTGTGCATCTGCTGTTTAACGAAACTGTGTCGTTTGAGAGATTATAAGCGTCGCCCTCCTCCTTTTGCATGCTTGGGACCTGCACTATTAAGAACAGGGCATTAGTGGAGTTATTCAAAGAAGGTATAGATGTTTTTGTTATTATGATATTCTGTGACGACATCTTGCGGCTGCCAGGGCCATCACATCGACCGCTTCGAAGCAAAGCATTCGTTATCTATACGCGATGGGATTTAATGCCAACGAGAACAGATTCTATCATTTCTAAAATCGGCGTAACATTTCTAGACAGAAAAGGTCTGAATTGTGCAAAAGTTATTTCTTGATACGTCAACGAATTTTGTTTCCATAAGATGTTTAACTTTGGACCAAACTGATCATTAAATTGAGAAAATTTATTACAATGGCAATGACAGTCATCAGGTTTATTAAACTCTTGAAACTACAGCTTCAATCTTCGGATTAAATTTATTGAGCAATTCGAAAAACTCTGTAACGTCAGTAATGAGAACATTGCTTTATCGAGTTTAAACACAGTGAATACTACTAAAACTGTTCCGATCTGTTAAGACACCTTTAAATAGGTGAACGCCCATGTTATATAGGCCTATATTCGACATTTTCATTCAATTGCTAGTCAGCTTTCGATTATTACACACTATTAGTATTTCAGTATTGACCTTATGTCAAACCAACGGTCATATGCAACTGCTCAAATCCGTCTCCACGCGTACTCTGGTAGTGCCAGTCCAAAGCCCGGTAAAAATGGGAGGGCAACGTCAACGGCCATAGAATGTCGTTTAACACTGGACTTCTTCCTTAAGCTTGCTGCTTTCATCCATTTTCGTATCCACCTGCTATATGCACATTCCTGACCTTCGTCGACTGCGCCCAATACTTAGTTACAAGACGTCTTTCACATTAGCCACATCAATTGCTCGTTTTAAAATCAACTATTGTAATTCCCCTTTCTACAACTTCGACTCGTCTGAAATAAAGTGCCTGCAAACAGTTGAGAACGGTCACCAAAACTTACAAACACTACCAAGTAACGCTTGTTCTGAAATAACATTCTTGGCCAAACTCCCTCAGTGCATCCATTAGAAAAATTGTATCTCTTATATACAAAGCCCTCAACCATCTTACATTCGCCAGCTATTCACCATCCAACCGCCCTGGTCTATTCCCTCATTGTCATATCATTATCTTGGCCTCTGGTCTCCTCCTCTCTGAAATTCTGCAACCTCTCTTTAATCTATGCTGCAACAGCTCTTTGGAATGAACTCCCAAAAGATCTCCGCCAGTTTGATCATCCTCCTATCTCGCCTGTTGATCTACCTTCTCCTCTGCTTCCATTCTCCTCTGCTACTTTCCACCCATGACTCAAAAACCAAACTCTTCTCAAAAACCCTATCCTGATTCTACTTCTGCGCCAACACACGATTGCCAACATAACACCATGCTGTCTCCTCAAATTGACCTCCCCGGATTTTGACTATTCACCGAAACGGACAAAGCAGCCTCGCTTTAGAACTTTCTAAAGATTTCCATTTACATCCAAAATCATCCAGCCATCATCATCAGTCTGCGTCTCCCTCTTCTCCCAAATCCTACTCAGCCCCCAATGACGCTTATGAAGAGTGAGTCTCATTTCGGGATATGACCAATCATTTTTCTCTGTCATTCTCTTATTGTAGCTATCATAAATCGTCCTTCCACAACAAATTCCAAGACCTCCTCGTTTGTTATGTCTTTCCATCGAACCAATATTGCCATTCTCCGCCAAATCCACAGTTAGAATGCTTCCAATCGCTCGAAGTACTCTTTTCTCATAGTCCACGAGATTACAATTACACGTGATACAAGTTCCAAACCTGGATTATGGAGGAATGAAGACCCTTTTCATATTTGTTATTATAGCGCAGCGTCATTAACTAAAGAAGCGATGTTTTCAGAAACTCAAATAACAGTAAAACTGATTCGTATCGACGTATTGCAGGCTGTCTGTTCTGTTACTAGTTAAGATTTATGTCTTCTGTCATTAGTGTTCTTGTAAATTGTTTCAATTGCATAACTGTACACTTTAACCGGTTGCGGTTTGTCAACCGGATTGTTTCAATAAAGAATATTATTATTAATGGTCCTTGATGCAGTAAAATGTCGTTAAACACTAAATGCTACTAAAAAATGTAATCTGCTAAAGCACCTTTAAATTGCTTGTTAATCGCACAATATATACTGGTTTTATTTCTTTCTTTCGATCTAAAACACTCATAGATAACATCTTTTCAATTGTTACTTTTTAAATATGTTATGTCATATAACATTTATAATAAAATTCTGATGTTGGAAAAATATTAATATTAATTATTGGTTAATGAATATCAATATTGCCATATTACTATTATACAAGGTTGGTTGCAATGTTGGTTGCAATGCTGGTTACTATTATTTAACTTTGGTTCTTCAGTATTATATATTACAAATGGTTTGGTTTGGCTGCTGTGTTGTATAATAATATTGCAGTACTGTGTTGCAATGCTGTTTGCTGAAATATCCATGGACGACTTTTTTTTCTACTGTTGATTTTTATTTAAAATATGTTATGTCATAATAATAAGAACCCGATGTTAGAAAATTATAAATATTACTTATTGGTTAATGAATATTCATATTACAATATTACTATCATTCAATTTTAGTTCTTCAATATTGCATAATGGTATGGCTTGGTTAATGTACATAAACAGTTTAAAGGAATACCTTAATCAATTATAATACATGTATGCTTTGTTAGTTAATGAAATTTGTCAGGACATAATGATCACAGACAATATGAGATGAAATACTTTATGCTACAAAAATATTGAATATTAGAAAAATTGTAAAGCTCCGTCTGACACCTTTAATGTTGTCGTTCGGATGCTATAAGTTTCTGTTTATGATTGTATTGTATATTTTCTACATTGTCGTCAACGGCCTTTGATGTCATAAGACGACGTTAAACTGTGGTTATAATAATAATTCTTTCGATTTGAAAATTTTCATGAGCCTTAGATCAAAAACCATAAGCCTGAATCGAATCATCGTAAATCGTAAATCACAATTGCAAGATACAACTGACTGTATGTCTGTCTGTCGGTCTGTCTGTTCCCTGAGACAATGGTGTTAGTGTTGGTATAATTATGTTAGTGTTAGTATGTGTAACAGTGTTGGATTAAATATTCAGCGTGACTATTTAAATCGAATAGTGAATAGTAGGACCTATGTGTATGAAACTGTTTAAATAATATTTCAAAAAGCGAATAGCTGTGGACAATATTGCTAATACCAAATAACCATTTACAAAATATTTTATTACCAGTTTTAGCTGAAGACAATTCTTTAGAAAGCTTGCATTTTTCTACCGCTTCACTTTGAGTTGCTCTAACAGTATAAGCGACTCCTTTAGTTGATGAGAGGTACTAAGTAGTATCTCTGCTGGTGCAATCGCTGAATTTTAAATTTGTTCCACTGATGGTTTATTCTTTAATTTGTAATAAATAGTAAACAATTTGAATACTATTTCAATGGATCCTTCTACAAAAGTATTAAAAAAATATATGGAAACAGTTATGAACTCTTTTTAAAGAGCTTTCGAGTGACACTGTATGTCTAAAATGATTCGTTTCCTCGTTACTATGAAGATTGTGATTCCCGTTATCATTCCGTGGCCCAGTGACTAATCAATCGCCGACCAACACCGGACTAAGGACCACAGGTTGAGTTGCAGTGATCTAATAAAATCGTTATAGTTATTAGTAGCATCGAGTGTTTAAAGACGTCTTATGGATATCATGGTCCTTGACGTCGACCATACTTTACGACCTAATTTAGAAAAGTCCAGTCATTGATTGGTGTGTTATTTCGTGAATGCAAGATCTGGCACTAGCACATTGAGCACCGTAGCGGAGTTGACCATTGTTTAACTTTTCTCTGCGGAGTATATAAACTTGGTTACCAGTTATTTTAATCAAATCGCTTTGAACAATGTCATCCAGTAGAAATAGCAAAATGTGTTAAAAGTCGATTGATGTCATAGGACGATGAACCAGAACTGTTACTAATCGCCAATTGCTGGAGAAAATGCCAGGCTTCTTAATAAAAAGTGAGAACTTTTGGAATAGATTTAGTTAATGTACAAGGTAACGTTGACTTAAACGACCATGGCAGCCGTGAGATATCGTTAAACGTACAATACTGCAAATATTGTCACGATCTGCTTAGACACCTTTAAATGGCTTTCAACCGAAGATATATAGCTGACATTTTTGCTAAATCGTTACTTCATCTTCAATTCCGGGTAATATTATA
Organism: Aporrectodea caliginosa; assembly: GCA_020284085.1. Taxonomy (NCBI): domain Eukaryota; kingdom Metazoa; phylum Annelida; class Clitellata; order Crassiclitellata; family Lumbricidae; genus Aporrectodea; species Aporrectodea caliginosa. The sequence continues at coordinate 4,157,456 of JACEVL010000130.1, read as the reverse complement.
CGAAGTAAGGTTGACGTTAACAAGATGTGGTTAAACACTGCATACTACCAGAGCCATTAATATCGGAATAGAATAGATGGTTCTGTTTTTATTCATTGTGTAGCGACATCTTGTGACTGCCAGAACCTCACATCAAACGCCTCTGACGCAAAGAAATCTTCATATCTACGCGATTGGATTTCAAGGTGAAGAGATTGCAACATTTGTTTCAGATAACAATAACCCGCTATAGGAAATACAACGAAAATCAAACCACACGCACAGAAATGATGTATACTTAAAAAACTTCTCTACACCGCCATTAACCGGAAATTGTTCTCGTTGCCGACAATTTCGCCAAAAACTACTGAGATAATAAAGCCCAATCCCGGCCTAAGACTTTTGATTTCGTCGCCAAATCACCAAATAAATAACTAACGCTCAAATTGATGATAAATTTATATCTAAAAACTGCGATTGCAGTTAAAATTTAAATATTTAATCGTCGACAAATTTAGCGCGTTAATCTTTAACTGCGGAATAATGTTTGTGAAATTATTATTAATTTATGCATGATATGACAATAACGGAAGATGTTGATATAAGATTTCATTATACTGAAGAATAATAAATAATAGATCCAAAATTTTAAAAATAGAATATGAATCTAATGTTCTGTTTATAATAACGATTATAATGAAACAATCTTAACTAGTTAACTACTAACAGAACAGACAGCCTGTAATACACGGCGCTAATAGCAGCCTACAAAGCAAATCCGCCCTAACGGGGCTCGAACTCGGTACCTCTCGCACTCTTCGCCAGATGTTATCCAACGCGCCACCGGACCCCCAAAAAAAAAATAGGACACTGGTATCCAGTTTTTAATGCAACTATCTACGTAGATGTCTTTAAAAGTTTTGCGGAATTTTATGTAACTGAAGAATTTGAAGAAATTTTGTAATGTAATCATTGAGAACATTGCATTATCCAGTTTAACACTGGATACTACTAATAATGTTTCGATCTGTGGAAACCAAGTCTTCGACACCTTTAAACAGGTGCAGACCGCTCTTATATAAGCGACATTTTCACTCAGTCGATAGTTTACAAATTATCCAATGGCCGCAGCTAATATATTATAAGATAAGCTTAAATCAACGTTTCTACGCAACTATTTTTTTTTAAATAATAATATGCCAAAAACTAATCTTTGTCGGCGGCTACGGCCTATGTTGTCATAAGCTGCCGTTAAACTGTGGATCCGTCCATCTACGCAACTACTCAACTCTGCCACTGCTCATAGTCCCAGTCCAATGACTGAAAAAGAAGGAGGGCGACGTCAACGGTCTTGACGCCCAGAAGAAATAGTTAAATACTGGAAATTAGTACTAACGTCGCTAACATCGGTATGACTATTGTAATAATAAATTCAAAATAAAATTAAATTTAACAACCCACGCTTCAAATATCCTGTTCTTGGGAAAGTCTTCGAACCCAGTTTCTTTCGCCGTGTGCAGAACCTCCCCTGAGAAATAGAAGACGACTGGAATTGGATTTCATACAAAACAAACAAGATTTAATATGAACAGGAAATCCAGACGCGGCAATTATACCATCAGTCACTGGGGACCATATGCGTTGACTTGAAGCCGCGTTTGACTCACTGGATAGGAAGGTGTCGTGGCGTCTTATCCGGAATTGAGGAAACACAGCCAAGATTCCTGATCTCATGTGTGCCTAGTATACCGACATCTTTAGCTGTTTGCGCGTTCAGGGCGAAAAATCAGAATGGTTTAGAGTTGACGGGTGGATATAGAAAGGGTGATTTGACCTTTGCGCGACCCCAGTGGACAAAACATTGCGGAGTCCACAGTTCATTGTGACATCATGGGCGCCGCAATCTGGAAGGGAGGTCTTTGCCGCTTTAGATTCTGACACGGTTTGTCTGTTGGTTAGAGAGCTAGGGATCTTGAGCTAATAACTGCTCAACACCATCGATTAATGCTTCGTCATTAGAATGTGATGCTTAATAAATGCGTAGTAAGTAAGTAAAAGTAAGTATATTCTTTATTAACCAATTGCTAATCGCACTTTGGTGTACAGACATCTTATACATGCAGTTAAAAATGGATAAAGTATCCTAACAATAAACGTTTTTCGCATTAAGTATGTTAGTGACAATATCCCTTAATAAATCAACAGCACCTTGGTGCACAATCGTTATCGTCCCGCATATATCTAAGAAGTCAGCCAATGTTTATCATACTTTATATATAATCCTAGTGATGAAAGTTTTACGCATCAAATTATCTGCGGGAGGAATGATACGGTCATGAGCCCTGGGGCGCAGGGAATACTTAGAAGTTTTAATTGGGGGAAGCAATTCATGTAAAACATGCCCATTATCCACCAGGATCGATGAAAAAAGGCGGGAATCAGCCTTTGTGCATAGTTGCTCAAAAGACAGGGAATCTCTAGGAAGATAGTGATAGCGGATCAAGCGACGCATCAAGACTTCAAACCTGTCTTTGTCACGTTGTCCCACGAAACCCCACCAGGCGGGTGAGGCATACAGCATTCTTGCCAAGGTAGTGGCTCGCACAACGTCATAAAGATGTAGACCACGCAGGCCATGGGCGACCAAAGTTCTCAAAGCGTAAAAGGATTGACGGGCCTGACAGCAAAGTCGTTGAACATGATTATTAAATCTTAGTCATCAGAAATGGTTACTCCCAAGATCACCATACTGGTAACCCTTGCTAGACCTGTGGTGGTGCCAGGGGCAGTAAGGTAACCAAGACCCACCCACGGACGGTGAATTATCATTTCACTGGTTTTCTTTTGGTTCAGCTTCAGATTACAGTCAGCAGCCCATCGGGAGATATGGTCCAATTCTAAAGTCACAGAAGCACTATTTGAGGAAGGGATTAAAAGGTAGCAGTCATCGGCATATTTGAGAAGCCTGTTTGCAGGGTTAGCTGCCTTAAGACTGGTAATTGCAGTGATGAAGTTCATAGGTCCAAAGCCCGATCCCTGGACCATACTGGCATTTATTTCAATGTAAGTTGATATTTCTCCCAAGAATTTCGTACAATGCTGGCGACCATTAAGGAAAGCAATGATCCAGTTATAGACATTGTCTGGAATTGGCAATTTCGCTAGTATGCTAGCCAGGTGTGTATGCCTCACAGTGTCAAAAGCCTTGGAAAAATCTAATGCTATCAAATGGACGTAATCGTTGGAATTAAGCATCTCTAATGTGTTATGGATAATCGAGATAAGGGCAGCCGTGGTGGATCCAGTTGGTCGGAAGGCGTACTGATCAGAATATATGCGGTTTTGCAGGGGGTCAGTCAGGAATGAGTAAAAGAACCTGTGCACAATCTGCTTTTCAAGTATCCGGCATAGAATAGGAGTGATGGATATTGGCCGGAAATCTGCTTCAGAGGAGGGTTTAGGAACTTTGGGGACAGGAGTAATCATGCTTTTTTCCACTGCGGTGGGACATAAGCGAACTGAATGGACTGATTGAGGAGATAGGTAATCGGCGCTGTTAATCCTATGGCTGCTCCTTTCAGAAACCATGAAACAATCCCGGCAGCTTATGACAACATAGGCCGTTTCCGTCGACAAAGATTAGTTTTGGCTAACAGTGCAATGCATCACACTGAGTAATTATAACGTAACATAAATTTATTAAAAGGGTGTATTCGATAGACCTAGTGGCTAAATGGCAAGATAAAAGTACATGTAATTTAAAGGGTTAAAATAGTGGCAATGGTATATAAACTGCGTTCATTCTTAAATCTTGAAGGGGCGCTATATAAATATCTGAAATGAATGAATGAATTCTATTAACCTAGATAAATTTGAGCTGTAATATGTCAAAAAGAATCTTTGTCGGCGGCAACGGCCTATGTCGTCATAAGCTGCCATTAAACTGAGGATCCGATCTGATTAACCTAGACACCCGTTTTATTGACTTAAGCAGCGTTATAATTACTAAAGCCGACGCTTTACTTTCGCTTAGTTTTCTATTGTTGTCAGTGCTAATGTGACTCATCGAGATCCACGATTGAGTCAGATCCGGTGACAGATCGAAGAATCCATTCATAATCATCAGGCGACCATTTTTCCGCGACTGGTTTTAATTTGGCTGCTGACGTCACCTTCCTGGCGCCCACAGCGGTCGCCAGATGGCCTGAGATTAATTTCGCTGACGGCCGCTAGAGCGCCGATTGGGTCGTTTGGTGCTAGAGATGGAGCGGTTTCGAACCAGCGCCGCAGTTTCGTCGGTCGTTCTCTTTCACCCGATGATCAAAACAGGCAACGGCCTTTGTTGCCATAAGATGTTTAGCACTGGAAACTTCTAATGCGTCGTTTACGCCACCACTACATCCTCTGGTAGTGTCTGTCCCAAGTTTGGATGATGGAGGGCGACTCTAGTCATCTTTGTCATGATACAATGTCGATAGACAAGAACTAACCAAACCAATAAACGAAGTTGCCAGTTGACAAATGTTCAGAGAATACATGTATGTTTTAAATTGTCGTCAACGGCCTTTGATGTCATATGACGACGTTAAACTTTGTTCTAAATAAATAGGTAACGATATTAAATTCAATCAGGTACAGTAATAATATCTAATAATAGGCCTAATGTAAAAATTAACAGTTCTACCCAACTACTCAATTACTGCTCTTAGTGCCAGTCCAAAGCCTGAAAAAGGAGGAAGACGAAGCCAAAATATGTCATTTGACAAGGGGAACTAATACCAACTGCTCTGACAGTAAAAGAATTATTACAAAAAATTTAATGCAAACAAAATAGTAATAATTATAATTTTGCAGCGGCCGACGCTTCAAATATCCTGACCCCATAACGTTTTAGAAATTATGTTCGAGGGTCGCTTGATGAACGTACTCATGAGACACAGAAGACGAGATGAGAATGGATTTCATAAAGTCAGGTCCAAAGCGTACAAGATTTAACGTTGAACAGCAAATCCAGACACTGTAAGTATACCATCAGTCACTGGGGATCACATACGTTGAATTGAAGGCCGCGTTTGACTCACTGGATAGGAAGGTGCTAAGGCGTCTTATCCGGTATTGACCCAGCCCAGCCATGATTGCTCATGTGTGCCTAGAGCCCTAGAATACCAACATCTTGAGCTGTGAACGAGTGGTTTAGAGTTGACATTGGATTAAGAAATAAGAAAAGGTGATCTGACCTTTGTGCGATCCCAATGGAGGAAAAATCGTGGAGCCCTCATTTCATTGTGAGATGATGGGCGCCCCTATCGGAAGGAAAAGTCTCTACCGATTTATATTGTGACACGACATACAGTTGGTTAGAGAGATCGCCTTGTAACACGGGGAGTACGTTTTCGAGTCTCTTTTTCCCTGAGACGGTTACTGTGAAGGGATCTTGAGCTAGTACATCACTAATAATTGCTCAGAGCCATCGATTAATGTTTGGTCATTAGAATGTGGGGCTTAATAAAAGCGTAATAATGATGATGACGATGACGAAGACAACGACGATGATGGTGATGATGATGATGATTATAAAGTAAGTAAGTAAGTATATTCTTTAAGCCACTTGCATATCCGCACTCTGGTGTACACACATCTCAACAACAATCAGCAGTTAATGATTTATGATATAATTATATGCATTTCACCGACACATTTCTCATAAATATTTAGCTCTGTTTAGACACCTTTTAATTGTGACTGTCGGACGTTATAAGTAACGCTTACTTTGCATTGTATAATAGGGTGGAGTGAGAAAAAAAATTCTTTCCTTTTTATAAGCTAGACTATTAAAAATGTGCCAAATGTCCATAGTAACAATCCTGCCAAATGATATTATTTTCTGACAACTGCTTGATCGCCCTTCGCCCAACTGAAATAATTGGCATTGTAACCATTTAAGTGGGCGTTTAAATGAAGCATTTCGACGATGCCAAAGGTAGGTTTGATTTACATATGTGACACAGTTTAACAGAACCATCCAATAGCATAATAAAAGTATTATTTAGAAAGTAAAACGATGCGCTACAAGAAATATTTCTGTCGATGAGATTGAGTACATTCCAGAATCAGTTAAAACTAAGCCAAAGCAGAATCGCCAATGTCAAAAAATGACAATGTCGCTACCTTCACTCGCTCAAGCTTGCGATCGAACCGAAGTCTCGGATAGATCGGCTGCTGTATTAGCAACATCAGTTCTGCATGATCTTGGTCTCGTGTCGCCGATCGACCGATCTAAAGTAATCGATCGAAGCAAGATCCGCCGAGAACGCAGCAAAACTCGTAATGAACTTCAGCAGAATGATAACCACATTGACCAGTTCGACCACACTCACACTGGCATGGAGGGAGTATTCTTTGATGGCCGCAAGGATCGAACTTTGACACAAGTTCTCGGCGACGACAACAAGTACCACAGAAAAACCCTCACGGAAGAACACATAAGCATCATCGCAGAGCCGGGTTCTTCATACTTCAGCCACACGACTGCGCCATCAGGCTCCAGCAAAGACATAGCTGAGTCATTAGTCGCTAGTTTGAAAGAGCGGAATGCGAAGACAGAGAACATTAAAGTTGTAGGGTGTGACGGCACAAACGTGAACACGGGACACATAGCGGGCGTTATCCGGCGACGGGAAGAAACCTTCCAGCATCCTCTGCAGTGGCTGGTATGTCTGCTCCATGCCAATGAGCTGCCCCTGCGCCATCTATTTCAGGCACTCGACGGCGTGACTACAGGCCCGCGCGGATTCTCTGGAGCTATCGGAAAGCGGCTAGTGACGTGTAGCGAACATCGTGGTAAAGCCTGTATGTCTCTTCATTTGCACCAGTACAACTGACCGAGCAACTGTCCAGTGTGGACCCGAAGGAGTTGAGCACAGATCAGCGCTATCTATTGGAAATGTGCAATAGTATCAGCAAAGGTGAATGTAGCGTCGGGACATGCGAAACCCTGGTTGCCTGAATCACTCACGATGGCTAACGACAGCCAATAGAATCCTCCGAGTATATGTCAGCGACATGGAACCGTCACAGAATCTGAAAACGGTGGTGACGTTCATCGTTCGCGTATATGCTCCAACGTGGTTCGCCATAAAAGTCCAGTCGTCATGCAAAGATGGAGCTAGGCACCTTCACCAGATGCTCGTCAAGTCACGATACCTCAGCCCTAAGCACAAGAAGATCGTCGACCCCGTCATTCATCGCAACGCATACTTCGCTCACCCGGAGAATCTCCTCTTAGCCATGATGACGGACCATCGACCACACATACGTGAGCTGGGCCTGCGACGAGTGATGAAGGCCAGAGCTGAAGCACATCCCAATGGACAGATACGGAGGTTCAAGGTTCCCGCAAAACTCAACTTCAACGCCGTGGAATACTTCGACATGATCGACTGGACAGTCTGCCCTATCTCGGAGCCTCCCGTAATCAAGGCAATGACAGACACTGAGCTCAGGGATCTAATCACGACGGAGGTGACTCCAACAGTCACCTTCCCAAAATTCCGCAGCCACACGCAGGCTGTGGAAAGACACGTGAAGCTGGTGACCGAGGCGGCGATAGCTGTTTGTGGACAGAAATCGCGAGATGGCTTCATCCGTGCACGCGTCGCTTCTCGACAGCTAATGCCGACGTTCGAGTGAAAACGTGACTTCTCTCACTTCACCTTGTAACTGTTTGTGACTTTGAAATCAAAGATACTGTAATAATCAAGGCATCTGATTGCATTAAGATGACTATTGACTAGTTGACTACCTTACCTAGACTATGGACTGTGGACTCGGAGTGTGGACTCTAGTGTAGACTAGAGTGTAGACTGTAGTGTACACTGTAGACTTGTGTAGAGTGTAGACTGTAGAGTGTAGACCCTGTGTAGAGTGTAGACACTAATCTACCTATATCGTTCTGATGTCGCTTAGTATTGCAAAATAAAAAGTTGCGAAGGGCGATCAAAACATTAATCAAAAATCTTGTAATTTGTACACATTGTTCTATTGATCTATTGGCACCTTTTGACATATCTAGCTAACTGAAATTCATAAAAAAAAATTTTTTTGTCATTTTCACTCCACCCTATTGTATAAGTACTACCTTGATCAAGTTTTCTCGTTTTTCCCTGCTTTGTATACATAGCATAATTCCATTACTGCCCGACCTGTGGTAGTGCCAGTTCAAAGCCTCCAGAAAAAAGGAGGGCTCCTCTTATCATCTGCGTTACGACACATTTTCGTTAATCAACAACTAGCAAATCCACTTTATTATTATTATTGGCATATTAAAGCTCTCACTTATAGCGCGAAATAATACTTAAAAGAGGTGTGTAATTATCTTCAACAGTTCACACTATCCGTATAGTCAAATAACACAAAGGACATCTTTTGTGCTCATAGGCCTACTTATGGCGCGAATATCTCACTTGAAAGGGTTTGCAATTAGTTTGAACAGTTCTCATCGTTCGTTTTGGCATAATACTGAGATAACTTTTAACTCACCTTCTGCCGATGATGTGGTAGCGCCAGTCCGAAGCCTGAATAAAGAAGGAAGGACGATGAAAGCGTCCATAGTATCCATAAGATGTCGTTTAAATGGAAAACAACCACTGTTATCTGGCAGTACAGTCCGAATCCTGGATAAAGGAGCAGGGCGACGTGAATCATATTTGTTATTAGAGCTTCGTTAAACAGCAACCAACCAACTGTGCTCCTCTTTTATACCCGAGTGGCATGGGTTCAAGGCTCTTTAAGGAAAATTGAAGATATCATCAGAGTACTGAAGGAAAAATTCCAGCAATAATCAAACCGCTTGGAGAGAAAATTCCGAAGAGATACAAATTATCGTCAAAGTCCGACGTTTAAACCTTTGAACTAGAACTTTTATCAATCGCAACTTGCTTCAGAGAATGCCGAGCTTTTAAACTGAACGTGAGAACTTCAATAATTTATTTAGTTGATGTGAACGTCCCTGCCATTCTTAAGATGTCGTTAAATTCACAACTTGCCCAAGGTCCCTAGGCGGCGGCTTGAGGTGGATTCGAACCAGCAACCCCCCGGCTGCAAGGCACCGAACATACCCCTACACCACCGCGCCCCACTTTTGTTGCCGTAAGATGTTAAACTTTGGACCAAACCGATCAATAAATTGATCTATGAGAAAAGTCGAATATAACGGTCATGGCAAACACAAGACGTCGTTAAACGCTTGAAACTACAGCTACAATGTCGGTAATCTAATGTTTCCCAATCCTGGTGTCGCGGAAACAAGGTTGAAGTCTGGGGTTCCGCAACTAGATGGTAGAATGGATCAAAAATCTGAAACAACTACTGATTATTACTACTAGCATAGATACATGACTATTCTGGATAAGTAAAGCAATGAGCAAATAGCCGTAACACTGTGCTTGAATACAGGGGTCGTCATTAAATTAATGTCATCTGAATGGATCCTGATGACATCAAATGAGTTGCATTAGGCCAAAGTAACGGTGAGTACTGCTCAAACTAATTTCTGCCGACGTCAACGGCCTTTCTAGCCATACGATTTTTATTTTTAGGCTTTACTTTCCATCCAGCCGAATGTTGTGAGCGCTTCCTTTGGACACCTTTTAAATGCTGTGACCAGAGCTAGATAAGGTTGCAACCTGGTAGGCGATTGGTCAACTTGAGCTCTTTAGACACCTTTAAAATATTGTTCGTTGATGCTATATGTAAATGGATTACGGTAAAATATTATAACTATGTCCTCTCTATGTCTTTTATTCTCTAAACTTCAAAGCACTACCAACCAAATACGAACAGTGATAACTGTTAAAAGAATTTTCAACCGACGCCAACCGCCATTGTTGTCATAAGCTGTCGTGAAACTCTGGATGCTGACGAATTGATGATTGTTACTGGTGACTCCAGAACCCAATGGTTCCACGTTAAACTGGGTGTCCCTCAAGGCTCCGTTCTCGGCCCTCTCTTATTTATTTTATATACGGCTGACGTCTCCTCTCTTTTTCCGATCTGTGGTACTGCTGGTCATCTCTTCGCTGATGATGTGCAAGCATTTGTCCATGGTCCTTCGTCATCGCAGTTGCTTTTGGTTGGGACTATTCAATCTCTCTCTAATCATCTCCACTCTTGGATGTCATCTAATCGCCTCTCCCTTAATGCTTCTAAGACTCAATTCATCTGGTTTGGTACCCCTCAGCAGCTCCATAAACTTGATTTTGCTCTCCTCTCTGAAAAGTTCCCACTCTTCTCTTTCTCGTCAAGTGTACGCGATCTGGGTGTTACCCTTGATAGTTCACTTACCTTTACCGATCACATCTCTAATCTCACACGCTCCTCCTATTTTCACTTAAGGCGTCTCAGGGTCATTCGTCGTTCTGTCTCCTCCTCCATATTCACAACTTTAGTTCATGCTTTTGTATTTTCTCGGATTGACTACTGCAATTCCCTTCTTGTTGGTCTTCCTAAGGTTCGTCTCTCTCCTCTTCAGTCGGTCCTCAACACAGCTGCTAGACTAATAGCCCGCCTTCCCGGTACTCTCACATCTCTACCTTTATGTTTGATGAACTTCATTGGCTCCCTCTGCATGCTCGCATACAATTTAAAAATCCTCTCTTTGATCTTCAAGGCTCAGAGGGGTCTTGCCCCTCAATATCTGGATGGCGTAATTCTTCGGCCTCACTCAGCTTCCTCCCACCGTCCACTTCGTTCCTGCAATAGACTTGACCTCTTGGTTTCCCGTAGTAGAACTGCTATGGCTCAGGCTCGTTCCTTTGCTTCAATTGGTCCCTATCTTTGGAATGCTCTTTCTCCTTCTGTTCGCTCTAAAATTCTCTCTGGCAGTCTCACTTCTTCCTTCGCTTTTCTTAAAACCTGTTTATTTTCGCGGGGCTTAGCACACTGGGAGCGCTTCTGAACGGTTCACCCTACGAGAGGCGCTTTACAAATACTTAAATACGATACGATACGAAAACGCTACCACTGTTCTTAATCTGGTAGTGCCAGTCCCAAGCCTGAAGAAACAAGGAGGCGAACTCAGTAGCCATGACAATCATAAGGCGTTTTGCTCTGAATGCAAATGGTAGATGATAATGATACCATATTGAAAAGTTACAATCTAAAGCAATTTTTCTTAACGACGTGAACGTAATTTTTATTGATGTCAAAGGACGTCGTTACACTATAGCAGCAAAACCATTTGTTAGTTGTTGCTGTTATCGTTTTTAGTATCAAAAAGTTTCTTCTATCGTCACAATTAAAACACTAAAAACCGCATTGCATCCACAGATTCCCTAAAACTAATCACAGTTTCTTTCGCCAGATGTTAATGGCAACGTTTGTTCTTTGTCTGCACATTGTGATAGTCGTTGTCTTGGCAGCGTTTGTCTTTAATCTAGTAGGCTTTGGTTTCGTGATAATGAAAAATAATATACATAATTAGTACACATAATTAATAAATGACATCTTGAGCCCATCAGAGGGATAAAAGGCAGAACATATGAATGAACAAAATCATCGGAAATAAATTTGTTAATTGACCTAAAACCACAGTAGCCATAAACACCGGAAACAAAAAATTACGTTGCAATCTGTTTTAACACCTTTAAATCGTTGCTGTAGAAACTATATTATATTAATCATAATAATTAATTTATGTATTAACATATAAGGCTAGTTGAAACTCACAATGATGCGCACAATATTACGATCTGTTTGGACAACCTTAAAGAGCTTTCAACCGAAGCTATATATGCGACATGTTCACTCAATCATTCATTCAGAGGGAAGATGCTGCTCAGTTATAATAATTATGTAAAATTAAAACGTGGTGCATCCGTTCACGTCCCGGACGTGAGCAGAATCCAAGCAACTATATTCAACGTCCGTCACGTTATTGGCTAAACACGTCACGTGAACATGCTTACTTCCGTTGGGATTTTTAAATGGCGGACAACTTGAGGGTCGGTTAGGGTCAGGTAAGGCACTGTGAGGGTCGGTTAGGGTAAGGTTAGGCGCAGTGAGGGTCGGTAAGGGTCAGGGTTAGGGTTTGTGTCGTCATTAGAAAATATGGTCGACAATCTTCCACCGCATTCGGGATTGCTCTTCTGTCGGCTCCTTTTACTTCCACAAAATCATGTGACATCTATTGACCAGTTGCGTAGCGGACGTGACTCCAGTCCTGGGTATACAGTCACGTCGGGCGTGACTGTATCCACGATCAAATTATAAAAAGTAAGGTTGACGTTAACTGCCCTGGCAGCCACAAGATGTCATTTCACACTCCATACTACCATTGTCACCCATATACATGTGAGTAAAGATGGGTCTATTATCATTCATAGCTTAACGGCTGCCACGGCTTTAACATCGGCCGCTTCTGATGCAAAGCAATCGGCATAAAGAGGTTCAACCAGGATTAACCACTTATAATTGTCTTATTGGAGTTGGCTTCAATAGAACAATTCCTTTGCTCACTAAACGTTTTTATTGAGCAAAGTGTGCAATGAACAAGCGATTGAAGAAAATGTCAAAGCATATGTGTTTAATGTTGTCTGAGCAGATCATAACATTATTAGGTCAAGTTAGGTTAGTTGTCTTTTAAAGACGCTGTGTCATAAGAGATGAGTCACGTCGCCCTCCTCCTGAACCGCGGTTTGGGACTGGCACCACGAGAGTACGATCATTGACGGAGCCACACCTCCATTGACGCCGACCTTACACTATGTATTGGCTAGGTGCTGTTGAGGGAAGTGCCAGCGATTGCTAAAGTTACTAATAGCTAAACAACATCTTCTGGCTACAAAGGCCGTTAACGTCGATGGAGAAACGATTCGTTGAACTCCTAGTTTAACGAAAATTTAGAATATATAGCATCGGTTGAATACTATTTAAAGGTGTCTTGTCTAATACAGTGCATCTCAATTTTCTTGCAATACACCATCGAAGTGCCCAGGTCTACTCGCTCATCATCATATTTGTCTCTATATCGGCCTCCAAAGTCTCCTCCGATGAAATTCTGCAACCGCTCCTTATTCTATGCTTCACCAGATCTTTGGAATGAACTCCGAACAGGTCTTCGCCACTTTGCTCACCTCTTAATTCTACCACATCTCCGCTTGCATCCTATTTTCCATTCGCAACTGAAAACCGAATCTTCTAGCTATCATATAGTATTATTCTATCTACTCGGTTTGAACTTTCAGACCTGACATCGGAACGGAGAAAACAACCTGGCTATTGTTATTTTATTTTATTTATCCAATGTTTAATGACATCTTTTAGCAACAAAGGCCGTTGACGTCTTTAAAGTTTTTGATGCATTTCAGTTCATTTTCGTGTAGTGTTTTCATCAGTTTTCTTTATCTTTTTTCCGTCTTGGATTCTATTTCCGATAGGATATTGACGACCTTTAAAGTTTTTGACGTATTTAAGTTCATTTTCGAATAATGTTTTTCATCAGAATTCTTTCTCTTTTCTTATCTTTGCTTCTTTTCTGACAGGAAGTTGCAACGATGACATGTGACAGGTGGTTGTTCTTTCTTCTCCTTTTTTCTTCTTTTTTGATATTAAAAAGAAACAAAATTAATCTTCTAGCCGTACATGCTTTTCATTAATTTTTTGGCGGCCATATAGGCTCAATTAATAACGGTTTTCTCCTCAATTTTAATCTAATTCTTATTCTTAATTACAATATTTGCAGAGCATCATATCTATCATTTGAACATTATAGCATCGGTTAAATACTATTTAAAGGTGTCTTGTCTCGCCGGTGTTTAGCCTGGTCTTCCTGCCTCGGCTTTTGCGTGGCGCTGATAAATTTCGAAGATTTACATGTACACCCATAGTCCTCCAGTCAGCAGCATCTGTTCGATCAGGCCAGCCGACTGTTTTCAGCACTTTCTTTAGACACCTTTAAAATGCTGTACAATAGTGCTATATAAGCAAGTGACGCGGTTGGCAAAATGGTTAGCGAGTTCTCATTAGACACCATTAAAAAGTTGTTCGCTGGTAATATATATTAATGGTTCACGATAGTAAATTAATGGATCTCAGTTTTTTTCCAGTATAGTTCTTCTTGGCTACTGAAATAACAACCAATACGAACAGTTGTAACTGTTGAAACAGTGGGAGTTAGAGACAGAGACGAGAGACAGACAAGCTCTCACCAATAGCCAGATACAGGCAAAGAGACAGTGGCAAAGAAACGGAGCAGAAAGACAAAGAGAGGGCGTGAGATACATGTAGATAGAAGGAGAGACAGACAGAAACACAGAAAAGTAGACAGAAAGAGAGAGAGAGAGAGAGAGAGAGAGAGAGAGAGAGAGAGAGAGAGAGAGAGAGAGAGAGAGAGAGAGAGAGAGAGAGAGAGAGAGGAGACAGAGACAGAGACACAGACACAGACACAGACAGAGGCAGACAGACAGAGACAGAGAGACAGAGACAGAGACAGAGACAGAGAGAAAGTGTGAGACAGAGACAGGCAAAGATTCAGAGGGAGAGTATTTTCCTCTTGGTTTCTCTATGTTATCGATGCTATACAATTCGCATTTTGTACAATTACCAGATATTGGCGTATCAAGGCTAAAAATGAGGAGTGTGACGCTAATCATCTTTGTACCGACACACTGTCGTTGAACAGAAATTACACAATGTTTGCTAGGATGATTTGAATCGTAACGGTCTTTACAAGATATGCTGGAACTCAACAGATCTAGCAGCCACAAGATGTCGTTATCAAACTAATAGTTCTACTATTACGAACCATACCAATGTAGCTGTTTCTTTTCCATTTCCAAGGATCTGTGGGAAACGAGGAGGTACTTTACGTTGACTTACTCAGAGAGTCTTAAAATAATAGATTTTGACCGACGCGGAGAACAAGACTTTCGCTTCGAGACAGTTTCCAAAAAGGACAAGACTTTCGCTTCGAGACAGTTTCCAAAAGTCAAGAAAATGATCTTGAGACCAAGACCGAGACAGTGGGGTCCGAGACCGAGAACATCAAAAAACCTGTCTAGAGACCGAGACAGTGTCTCGAGACAATACAAACTCTGATACAAAGTCACTGGCCTACTTGCATAGCTATTCGTGCGAAACTTGGCTTATCATTTGACAAAGTGAACACAAAATCCTGTTGCTACGACATATTCATTATGAAAACTCCATAATTAATTTTTATACAATTAATAATTTTCAATATACACTGTAATACGATAAAGTAGACCCCTAGACTTTGTGAAATATCTTGGTCATTTGTAGTACTATAGGTACTAAATTTGGTACCACCATAGAATGACGTAATTTTTCTGGCTACCGCAGAGGATACATAGGCTGTTGTTTATAAGCGCCATTTTCAGAAACAGTTACACTACGAGACCTGTTTTACATAACAGTAGTTTTTTGTAAAAAAATGGTTTTCAGCGTAGAGGACAAGATTTTAATCAAGGAGTTGAGAGAGACGAAGGGGTATGGCGCAAAGAGATTCATTACAGAATTTCCAATGAAAAATTGGTCCCTGGCTGGTGTCAACAAGCTGTTAAAAAAGATTGCCACAACCGGATCAGTTGCAAGTAAATCACGAGATCGGACGTTACGAACGCAAACAAATATCAATGCTGTCGAAGAACTGGTGCTGAGTCAGGATGATCAGCCGCGCACGCATCTGTCGATGCGTTTTACGTGTTGGTAACTTGGTTCCTGAACCACCCAATTTCATAAGGGTGTATCCTCGTAACCGTTGCATCAATTGTAATAAAATTTGCAGGGTATAGATAGAATAGACTGAAGTTCATGTGTACCAAATTTAGTACCTATAGTACTACAAATGACCAAGATATTTCACAAAGTCTAGGGGTCTACTTTATCGTGGACACAGTGTATTATAGTCGTTGCTTTTGAGTTGACTGGTGCGGCCCTCGGCTTCAAGAATAACTTCTTCGGTGGCCCGCGGGGTCAAAAAGGTTGGACAGCACTGCTGTAGACCTTAGAAAAAATCTCATGATTGATGCGAAGTCCCCAGATCTTTATGAGTATGACCAGTATCATATGTGTGCTTGAGCCTGCCACGGGTTTGACGACTATTCTAGTTGTTTGAGAAATGTTTACTACTGATGAATTTTCTGTTCTTAATAGTTCTTGATTTTTCCAGTAAAAAGCTCTTTTGAGAGGGACTAAATATGTGCTACTGACTACACTATGTTTCCTTATCCATACATACATGCATAATGACATTTAGCATCTGCTAGCACAGAGAATACCTTTTTTAGTTTCTCTCACCTTGTCACCTTGTGCTGTCAGTTCCTTGAACTCTAGATAGCGACCGTCATGATTAAGCCCCTCCATTTCCTTCTGTCCGCCGTCGCATCTCTCAGTTCTGCCAAATTCATTCCAGTTTCTCTCACAACAGTACTATAAAAATTTATAATTATATGTGTAATAACAGTTACCATGATATGATGTACAGTACTGTGTACAGTGCTTGAAACTTGTTGTAGACATGCCTATTTGTTGTCATGGCATTATATAAATTCTGCAATTCGATTGAATGAAATAATTTTGTTTGCAGGAGTCAGCGCAGTTGTTTGATCTCTGGTGTTTGAGAAGAACGATGGCATCTGGCTATGCTGATTGATGCATGGTGCCGTCAAAAACACCTGCTCTTACATGTACATTTCGTAAGTGCAGTTTATCTCAATTTTCCACCATATTATTAATAATAATAGGAGACGTTGACGATCGGTCAGAAGTTGGCTGGATCAGTTTAGTTAAGCCCCTAACGTTTGAGGGTTCGACCAGGATTGATCTTTTCTTGGTTGACGGCAGGACCCATTCAAGGATGAATCGGTTGCAAAGTGTGGTGAGAAGCGGTCACATTACGTTGGACATCATAAATGGATACACACTGGCTTAAGTTTAGAGGCCGATGGAGCATGCCGTGTTGGTCAACTGCAGATTAAGGACATCTTTATGAGTGTCACCCGTATCATGATTTTTTAGTCATTTAGCACCACTCAATATCCAGAAGCTCATGTCAGTATCCAGAACACTAGTCCAATCAGGCAGAGAGGTTATGGTGTTGATGAAATCCTGCAAAGTCTTCTAGTGTGCCCAGTTTTGTGTGATTTTTTATTTATGCTGTGCCACTATGCAATATTTTAGCTGTTGGTCACTAAGCACATGTAGGACACAACAGAGCTTCCAAATTCCAACATGTAATTGTCATTGTATTTAATAACTTCTAATTGTGTGCTGCCTAATGCACAAGGAAGGCATCATCCATTCGGGCTCTACAGCCAACCAGTAATCAGGTCAATACCCAGAAGATCCGTTGACTTAGACAGAGAGTTTATGATGGTAATGAAAAGCCTTCTATATTTAGAGCACCATGGGTTGATGCCTTGCGCCTTAGACACCAGCATGGTAAAAGTTACTAAATACAATTACATGTTGTACTTTGACGATAAGTTCTACATGTTCTATATTGTTCCATGCAGAAACTTTAATATGCGTACGGAATACAGAGGCGAATAGTGACTATGCCACAGTTGCAGTCCCAATGCTGAGAAGGACCATAGTGATGATGCTGTTTGATTGATTGTGCTGTTGGTTTATTCTGTTGCAGCGCACTTCAGCACATGGCCAAAAAGTACAAAATCAACGAGTCAGACTTTTCCATCTGCTGTTCTAAATGTCCTTTCAGAGCTACGGACAATAACTATATTGTTTCACAACGGAAACTATTGTGTCGGTTCTGTAATATTCTTAAAAACTATGCTTAAAACTCGTCGGTTTCACCTTGCCTGCCCAGTAGATCGATTATAGTTTTTCTGACTGTGTTATGATAATGACACTATAGAAGTCTACTTTAGATTGAATAGCTTTACATTATGCTAATTGTGCAACAGCATGAAAGCTGTGTTTTGTTTCTAGAAATAACACTACACTTTCATATTTATTTTTACTAGAGGTTGTGATGTTTGAAGTATGCTTCAATTTTTGTGCTGATTCAGTCGATGGACTTTGTTTTGATGTGTATTTGCATGCCAGTTTAAGATCTAATTTTCAGTTTCTTCACTAGTTGTCTTCTCTCAAATAAAGAGTAATGAAGCAATAAGCATGCTTGGACCGAGTTTGTGCTCTGCAGTTTGCCTCATTGGGCAAATTCCCAAGTATGGTCACGTTTCCAGCTACATGCTGGTGGTCCTTCACTGGCTCCCTATCTTCAAGTGCATTGAGTACAGGGTAGCTGCCCTGGTTTGGCGTTGAATTCGGGTGTCCCAGGCGTCACCTATGCTCCATAGAAAAAGGAGTTCTTGTTCTGTTCACTCGTACCGCAACTATTCGGAATCGAGCTTGTTTTGTGGTAGGCCCAGTGATCTGGAATGGTCTTCCATGTCTACACTGCCTGAAACTTTATTCACTAAACTTAACACTTGTTTTTGGGCGCGTTGGAGTCGGGAAGCCTCTTGAGTAGTTTCTTTTAAAGGGTGCTATATAAATTCCCGAATGAATTAATAATATCCCTACGATGAATTAGATGGAAAAGCATGCATTGAGAATGATGCCTTCCTTTGTCCACAGTTTTCTCCACATTTGGATGACTTTCAATTACAGGACACTGTTCCTTTTGATTTTTAAAAATGGAATGCATTGTGATGTGAAGATTTCCTGATGTTGGTCTAAACATTTGTTTAATTAATGTATAATGTAGTCTAAAAACTTGTGATGTGTTTTATTGGGTTTGGGATATGCTTAGAGTTTCCAATAATTGCATGTAGAAATTAAATCTTAGAAAAGACCCTTGGGCTGTTTGCCTGATTGATGCAAATATTTTTGGTTTATTTCGTTTATTTTTTGGATATGTTTAAAGTTTCCAATTATTGCGTGTAGAAATTAAATCTTACGAAAGACTTTCGAGCTGTTTGCTGGATCAGTACAGTTATTTTTGGTTTATCTTGGTCCATTGTTTTGGTTTATTTCGTTTATATATAATTGCATGTAGAAATTAAGTCTTTGAAAGGACAAGGCTCTTTGCTAGATCGAAGTGCCTATGTCTGGTTGATAATTTTGTCATACAGTTTCTTTTTGCAATTGTTTGTAGAAGTTCAATCTTTGAAAGGCAAGGGCTGTTTGCTCGATCATTGTAAATATTTTTTTGCCGGGTTACGGTTTATGTTTCTGGAAGACTGTGGTTATGGCATGTATTGGTTTTTTTGGCACAAAACAAATTAATAATAGTATTATTAATAATTAATTATAATTAATAATTATTATAATTAATTATTATAATTAATAATAATATTATAATTAATAATAATGTTTTTTTCTCTTTAATATTGATTTCTCCTTGTGCATTGTAGTTTCAAGTCTGAAAATAAAAATGTATATGCTATTCTATTTTCATTCTCTATACTGATTTCAATTTTTGTATTGTAGTTTGTGTAATAACGTGAAAATAAAATTTTAAGCTGCTGTACTTTTCATTCTATATTAATTACAACTTCCTGTTATAGTTAAAATTTTATACTAATGTGCCTGCAGCAAAATGTCACAGTTTTAAAGAGATGTACCATTGATAATTGTTTTAGAAAATTCAACTCCTTCCCCTGGATAATCATGATGTAGAATATTTTACCGCTATACTAATTGTAAGATATCAATTACACTGTACAAGTTTTTACACAACAATGAGCAATGCATATCTGTAATGTTGGATATTAATTGCAGCCTAAAATCAAGGAGGTAAACCACACCTTCAACGTGGGATATCACACCTAAGGATGAGAGAGGAATACCACACCTTTAACGTGAGATATCACACCTTATCGTGAGGGAGGGATACCACACCTTTAACGTGGGATATTACTTCCTAGACTGAGGGAGGGATACCACTTCTTTAACGTGGGATATCACACCCTAGAATGAGGGAGGGATACTACACCTTTGATGTGGGATATTACACCTTAGAATGAGGGGGTACCACACCTTTAACGTGGAATATCACACCCTGGAATGAGGGAGGGATACTACACCTTTGACGTGGGCTATTACACCTTAGAATGAGGGAGGGGTACCACACCTTTAACGTCGGATATTACACCCTAGAATGAGGGAGGGATACCACACCTTTAACGTGGAATATCACACCCTGGAATGAGGGAGGGATACCACACCTTTAACGTCGGATATTACACCCTAGAATGAGGAGGGAAACCACACCTTTAACGTGGAATATCACACCCTGGAATGATGGAGGGATACCACACCTTTAACGTGGGATATTACACCCTAGAATAAGGAGGGAAACCACACGTTTAACGTGTGATATCACACCTTAGAGTCGAGTGGTCTATCACACCGTAGCGTGAGATATTACACCTTCAAAGAAGGTGCTAAACTCCACCCATAGGGTGTAACGAACCAGGGTGTAATATCCAACCTTTTACTAAAAATAGGGTGGGGTATAGAGACCACCCTAAATGGTGGGATATAAAAAAGGTGTTAAAATCCACCCCTAAGGTGTAACAATCCAAGGTGTGATCTCCCACCCAGCAAATATGGTGGGAAATCCCACCATTATCTACAAAATAGGGTCGGCTATAGAGACCACGTTAAAAGGTGGGATATCCCCCCTTTTCCGGTAACAGAACATAATCACGTAATCACAGACAACGTAAACAGAAATAAACATGCAGTGAACAATGGGAAACCCCGAAAGAACGAACCGTTCCGCTAACAGGGGTCGCCCAATTTCAATCGTAATGCAACCAAGATCACAATACGTTGGTTTGAAGACCGCGTTTAAATAGGACACTTATATATATATATATTTTCTTTTATTGAAACAATCCGGTTGACAAACCGCAACCGGTTACAGTGTACAGTTATGCAATTTAAACAATTCACAAGAACACAAATGACAGAAGACATAAATCTTAACTACTAAGAGAACAGACAGCCTGTAATATACTGCAATGTACACTGGCATCCTGTCTTTTAATCAACTCTCTTTAAAGAGTTTTGTGTAATTTTACGTTACTGAGCAATTTATGGAAATCTGTAATGTATTCAACGAGAACATTGCACGATCCAGCTAAACACTGAATACTACAAAATTTAATGATGCTTAGATCTGTTAAGAAACCTTTATATAGGTTCAAACAGGCGTCATATTATATGACACAGATATTTATTCGTTCAATTCTTGTCTTTCTTGAAGTTTTCAGTTACATAGGATCCGGTTAAACGATTTTATGAAGCAAAATGTGTAATTAACTCGCGATTAAGTGAAACCGTAAAGCATAAATTATATAATTATTTAAGGATGTCTAAGCAGATCATAACATTATTAGCTTAGGTTAGATATTAACTTTTTAATAGTTGGTCATCAAGTAGTTCAGTGAGCAGCAGAAAATATTTATGATATGGCCTAATCAACGGTTTTACCCGACTACTCAACTCAATTTCTATTCAATTTGTTTATTCAATTTGGTTATTGTTCCCAAGAGACTACAATTATGAGTAACAGTAGATAGACAAGTTACATTAGTATTATCTTTTTGATACATCATGATTGTTTCAAGTAAACGGGAGCAAGAGGCTGGCCCGAAGTGAAGAATCCCGCTAGATGGGGGGGGTCTATTTACAATAAGTATATTAGCAGTTCTAAAGCAGTTGCAAATAAGTTACTACAGTAGAAATTATTCAATAACTGCGTTGGGATACCTTCCACCGCAATAAATAAAAAGGCAACAAAAGCAAAGACAAAAAGATAATATGGAAACTTACAGGATGTTTTCTATTGTGTGTGCACGGATTTGGTGTTTAAATTGAGCTCCACTCATGCTCGAACTCTGATAAAGCCAGTCCAAAGCTTGGTAAATGGAGGAGGGCTTATTTTCGCATACTGCCGTAGAGCTACTCCTTGCGATAATTTAAAAAGCAGAGAGTAGCACCTTATTTAGAAAGTTTTGTGTACTTTTATAATAGGGCCTACTGAGCAATTTGAAGAAATCTGTAATGTAGGCAACGCGAACACTGCACGATCCAGTTAACACTAAATATTGCAAATAATGTTGGGATCAGTTGATACACCTTTAAATAAGTTAAAGACGACGTTATAAATAGGACACAAATGCTTATTCTTTCAATTGCTTCTTCATGCAGGTTTAATTTGCATAGCTGAAGGTTAAACGTTTCTAATCAGCAAATTCTGCCACACACTCGCGACTGAAGGAAACTGTGAAGCATAGCAATATATTTAACCACATAATTGTCTCATGGGAGTCAAAGGCGGTTGGCTTCAATGGAAAAGCTCCTTTGACAGTTATCAGAAACGTTTCTCTTGAGCAAAGTGTGCCATGAACTCGCGATTGAAGCATACTGTAAGGCCTATATTGTTTAAAGGTGACTGAGCAGATCAAAACATTATTAGGTTAAGTTAGGTTAGTTGTCGTTTAAAGACGCTGTGTCATAAGAGATGAGTCACGTCGCCCTCCTCCTGTACCCTGGCTTGGGACTGGCACCACCAGAGTACTATCATTGACGCAGCCACCTCCATTGACGCCGACCTTGCGCTATGTATTGGTTAGGAGCTGTTGAGGGAAGTGGTAGGGATTGCTTAGGTCAGAGATTCTTAACCCTCGGGCTACCAAGAGGGGTGGTTACCACCCCCCACCCCTACGTTTTTATGCATAATTTTTTTCCATATGGAATATAATTTTTGCATTTTAGGTAGCTGTAGCAGATTCATTGGCGCACATTTTGAGGTAAACATCATGGTGGTAGCCCACGCCATTCAAAAGTTATACCTGATATACCCGAGGCACCAGGGGGTGGATACCACCAACCCCCTTAGTTTTTCGACTATAGCTTATTGACTATTCTTCCTAGAAGAGAAACAATTATACCATTCTTTAGAGGAATGCAGGGCTTCATTTGCATACCTACATCTTTGTCTTATGAAAACCGGAAGTGATCAAAATAAATAATAATACGCGTAATATGCGTGAAAAATGGCTGAATGGAAGCACTCCCCCCTTAGTTTTTTTGTCTGTAGCGTATTCATTAATTTTGTCTTCCTGGAAGAGAAACAAAGATACGATTCTTTAGAGGGAATGTAGGGTTTCATTTGCATGCCTACATCTTTGTCTTTTGAATACCGGAAGTGATCAAAATAAATAATAATACTCGTAATCTGTGTGAAAATGGCTGAATACAGCATTACAACATAAACCGATATATATATATATATATATATATATATATATATATAATGGATATATATGTATGGATGTACATTTATACTATATAAACATGTGTAGGGATGTATGTGTGTATCTTGGATACATAGATTAGTTTCAAAACACACATAATCTTGTATTTGTTTATCCAAAAAGTACAAATTGTATGCACAAATATAAAATATTGCTAATTAATGGGTTCCGTTGTTAAAAGTTATGTAATTTCGAGGTGCATTCACATAATGTACAACTAAATATACCATTCTGTGCAGAAATGAATGCTGAATCCATTGCTATATTACAAGTTATGATATGTAAAACCAAACACGAAATCCAGGGGGTTGGTAACCACCCCCCCTTGGTAGCCAGTGTTACAAAAAAGCTTGGTAGCCCTAGGGTTAACAAGATAATTATGTGGTTAACGACCGGCAATTTGGTTGCAAGTTTAGATGTGTTGTGTGCAAAAAAATGTTAAGAACCTCTGGCTTAGGTTACTAATAGTCATAGTTCATTCATTCATTCATTTCAGATATTTATATAGCGCCCCTTCAAGATTTCTACTCAGAGGCGCTCCCGACTACAGCGAGGACACTGAATCGGAGTTTCACGCCGAAGCACATGAGCAATTGCGAGTGAAGGACTTGCCCAGGGTCCCTACGCGACGGCTTTGAGGTGGATTCGAACCCGCAACCCTCCGACTGCAAGGCACCGAACATACTCCTACACCACCGCGCCCCTTAGTTAAATAACATCTTCTGGCATCAAAGGCCGTTAACGTCGATGGAGAAAAGTTTTGATGAGTTCTTGCTCAGCTCTTTTAATTTAACGAAAATTTAGAACATATAGCATGGGTTGAGTATTATTTAAAAGTGTCTAGTGACTCTAGTCTAACACAGTGCATCTCAACTCAGTTCAATTCTGCTTGCAAAACACCATAAAAGCGCACAGGTCTACTATGCAAAGTCTTTGAACATACGGGGAAAAACCAAACTTTTCGGTAATCTCAATGTCCAGTATATTCAATGACACAACCCTTTTAATGCCAAGCAGGACAGGAGGGACCTGTAAAAGATTCACCTTGGGTTTGGTAAATACAATCTTACAGGATTTTGAGTGATTCAGGTGGAGATTACATTTAAGAGCCCAGGTACTAATGTGATCTAATTCTGCATCTGTAGTGGAAATAGTTAGCGCGTTCTCTTTAGATACCATTAAAACGTTGTTCACTGATGATATATAGAAATGGGTTGCGATAGTAAATTAATCGACCTCCGTTCTTTCTTTTCTAGTTCCTCTTGGCTACTGAAATTACAACCCATACGAACACTAATAACTTTTGAAACAGTGGGAGTTAGCGTTAGAGACGAGAGACAGACAAGCTCACCGATGGCCATACAGAGACAAAGAGACGGTGACAAAGAAACGGAGCAGAAAGACAAAGGGGCGAGAGAAAAGATAGAAGGAGAGACAGACAGACACACAGATAGGCAATCAAAGAGAGAGAGAGGAGAGAGACAGACAGACAGACACACAGATAGGCAATCAGAGAGAGAGAGAGAGAGAGAGAGAGAGAGAGAGAGAGAGAGAGAGAGAGAGAGAGAGAGAGAGAGAGAGAGAGAGAGAGAGAGAGAGAGAGAGAGAGAGAGAGAGAGAGAGAGAGAGAGAGAGAGAGAGAGAGAGAGAGAGAGAGAGAGAGAGAGATACTGAGACAGGCAGAGATTCAGAGGGAGAGAGGGGGGTTTTAAAGAGATTTTCATGATAATTTCTTATTGCTGAGTATGGTTCTTATGATCTCATAATCTTGTCACTGATGTAATCTGATGTTAATACGACAACTTATGTAGAGCATTTTCAAAAAGTAAACCACTTCTGTGGGCCAAGGTAGCCAATTGGCTTTGAGCACTCACCTATAAAGTCATTCAGTAAATGGCACCTGGCCTTAATTAGCGTTCTTTGTATTCAACCGCAGTGCCACGACTATTTCTACACTGCTTTAAGCTAAAGAAAAAGATTGTCATAGTCCTACGTCAGTTGTGGTAATCAGTAGTTTTAACATTCTTGGCAGAAAATGCTGCTAAATTATTATCAAGAGGTGGTACACCTAGAGGAGGTTCACTGCACCCTTTGTAAACACTGGTTTAAAGGCCTTGAGCAAGTCCTTCACTAACAGTATATAAGCGCCATCGATTGATCCTTGGTCATTAGATACTAGAGCTTAATAAATAGATAATAAATGAAAAACTAAAAACAAAATAAATGGTTATGTATGATATATTGTCGATTAATAAATAAATAATAAATGAACAATTAACCGTTAGTATTTGTGTAGTGCTTTACGATGTCAAATGAAAAGTTGATGGTAGATGGAAGATGCCGTTAAACAATAAGTGCTACGAATTATTTAATTTGCGCTTTTCACACACCTTTAAATAGCTTATTCTCGCTATGTAAGTGTTTTAAGTGAGGTTCATTTTAATATGATATAATTGAGCTCATGGTATAACTAAAATTAATAATAACGTTATTGAAAGCGCGATTGATAAACTTTATGGATTTCTGAATAATTATCGGAGACAAATTTTGCGCAAACAAATACTCCGAGATGCGACGAAATAATCGAATGTTTTAGCTTGAATGTAGTCGTGAGAAAGATATCGTTTAGTTTTTTCACGCCATTTGCGCGGTAAACTTATAGTGTGGGTTTTTATTAACCCTCGGGCTACCAAGGGGGGTTGGTTGCCACCCCCTATGTTTTTTTTCATCTCAAACTTTTCCGTATGGAATAAAAATTTGACCTTTTAGGTAGCTGTAGGGGGTTCATGTTACACACGTTTTGAGGTAAAATGTGAGATGATATCTCACACCGTTCAAAAGTTATACCCAATATACCCGAGGCACCAGAGGGGGGTGGATACCACCCCCTAGATTTTCGACTATATCTTATCCGTCATTTAATATTAAGAGAAACAAATTATACCATTCTATAGAGAGAATGTGGGGCTACATTTCTATGGTCACTGAGTTAACCTGAGACAACCGAAAGTGCTCAAAATAAACAATAATACGCGTAATATGCGTGAAAGATGGCTGAATGGAAGCACTCCCTCCTTAGTTTTTTGTCTCTAGCGTATTCATTTCTCTTCCTGGAAGAGAAACAAAGATACCATTCTTTAGAGGGAATGTAGGGCTTCATTTGCATACCAACATCTTTGTCTTTTGAATACCGGAAGTGATCAAAATAAATAATAATATGCGTAATCTGTGTGAAAATGGCTGAATACAGCATTACAACGTAAACCGATATATATGTATGGATATATATGTATGGATATATATGTATGGATGTACATTTATACTATATAAACATGTGTAGGGATGATTGTTTGTATCTTTTATACATAGATTAGTTTCAAAACACACATAATCTTATATTTGTTTATCGAAAAAGTACAAAAATGTACGCAATAATATACAATATTGCTAATTAATGGGTTCCGTTGTTAAAAGTGATGTAATTTCGAGGTGCATTCACATAATGTACAACTAAATATACCATTCTGTGCAGAAATGAATGCTGAATCCATTGCTATATTACAAGTTATGATATGTAAAACCAAACACGAAATCCAGTGGGGTGTGGTAACCACCCCCTTTTGGTAGCCAGTGTTATAAAAAAAGCTTGGTAGCCCTAGGGTTAAATGGAATCTGCAGACAGGCAGAAGGAGAGACAGACAGACATACGGAAAGTAAGAAAGACAGACACCGAAAAGGTAGGAGAGAGAGTACTAGAAGTGAAACAATGGATGGAGTTTCAACTGTTTTCTGAAAGCTGTCGTTTAAATATTGCTAGTCGTAGGATGTCCTGTCCTCAAGTTGTCCTCGACCTACTGCCCTCAGGTAATATTGTTACTACTTATTCAATTATTTATAGAGTTAATCTTTTACGCTCTCTTTGTAAATTGCAATGTAATTTTTTAACCTTTATACTTGATTAAATTATTTATATATTGCATATCTTCGGCGATACATGCCACCATGGTTTGACATTTAGGCCTAAGCAGGTATACCTGAGCATGGTTTATCTAGAGAGTTGCACTTTGAAATAAGGTGAAAAAATGTCATGGTCCTGTAGGAAGTTTAAGAGCTAACACTACTAACACTATAAAACGCTAAGACACTATAGAGGCATCAGTGATTTTCAATGAGCAGAATTCTTTACCTCCTTCAGTCGTTCCAACAAGACAAGATTCTATGTTAAAATAATTAACAATATTACCTGAGGGCTTTGTTGTATCTTATTATTTGAAATATTGGACAGGTGAATGGCGCTAAGCAAATGATTATTTTAGGTAGGTTGGTGTCACTGGCAAAAAATGTTTTGGTCTACGATAACTTAGGGAGCCCATCCACAAGATGTCGTTAAAACTCAATATTACCATGTAATAAAGTCATGCTGCTTGAACACCTTCAAATCGCTTGTTGTCAATGCTATATGAGGCGTTGCGCACTAAAGCCTACAGTAACTCCGCCACTGTTTGCTTTCTGACAGTGCCAGTTCCAAGCCTGGATGAAGGAGGAGGGCGACGCTAATGGTCTTTGTTACTACACAGCTAGTCGTTAAAAAGGAAACACACACACACACGCCTACAGTCACACGTTACTGTATTACATGCTTTAACTACGCCACTGCTCTGTCCGACAGTGCCAGTCCTAAGCTTTGAGAAAGGAGGTCAACGCTTATTCAGCGTTGTAATGACCCCGTGTCATTAAACAGCAACTAAACAACTAACTTTCGTTTATCAATATAATATAAAATTATAATAATTAAAATTATAATAGAGCTGTAATAATATGCCAATGTAATGTTCTGTGTTGCCACATGATGTCGTTAAACTCTGGATCTATTTCGTTTAATCAACGAACTGCCACGAAACCTAAGTTCGACATTTTATGGCGCTGGCAGCCGCAAGATGTCGTTAAACTCTGAATACTACGAAATTATGTAAGTTCGACGTTCATGGTGCTGGCAGCCGCAAGATGTCGATAGAAACGGAATACTACGATTCAATTATCTTATGCTATTTACACACCTTTAAATCGCTGTTTTCTACGCTATATGGATCAAAACAATAGGTTTACTTTCGACTACAGGAATGGCCGCTACTACTGTTCTGTTCTGTTCTGTTCTGTTCTCAGCCATCCTCGCTTCGAGGTTCGGCCGCATCATGAACAATATTCCTCCAACGTCTCCTGTCTTCCGTCAGTCTTATCATTTCCTCCATTGTCAATCCCGTCCATTCCTTTATGTTGCCCAACCAGTTTGTTCTCGGTCTTCCTCTTTTCCGTTTTCCCGGCATTGTGCCCTGCATGATGTCTTTCTCCATGCATATTTCCTCTCTTCTCATGATGTGTCCGAAATAACCCATTTTTCTTTCCTTTACCGTCTTCAGCAGACTCCTTTCCACTCCTGCCGCCCCCAACACCCACTCATTTGTCCGCATTTCCGTCCAAGATATATTCATGATCAGTCTCAGACACTTCATCTCGAATGCCTCTATTCGTCTCTCCTCCTCCTTCCTCAGTGTCCAACTCTCACAACCATATAGAGCCACCGGCCACACCAGTGCTCTCCACAACTTTATCTTCGTTGTATTTTTTATGCCATGACTCTTCCATATCCTTTTAAGGTCTGTGGCTACTGCATAACCCTTTGCCAATCGAACTCTGATCTCTGCACCGCAATCGCTGTTTTCATTGATCGTTGAACCCAAATACGTAAATCTGTCCACCTGCTCCAGTTCCTCCTGGTTAACCCTGATGGTACATTTGGATTCCGTTGTTGTCATGACCTTCGTTTTTCCTGTATTAATCTGCATTCCATATTTCTTTCCTGCCCTATCCAGTCTCTCTATCAACATCTGTAGTTCTTCCTCCGAGTTTGTCAGTAATACAATGTCATCGGCGTATTGTAAGTTTGTCAGCCTTCTTCCCCCTATCTGCACTCCCCCTTCAAATCCCTCTAATGCTTCTCTCATCACTCTTTCCGCCAAGATGTT
Source organism: Aporrectodea caliginosa (assembly GCA_020284085.1). Taxonomy (NCBI): domain Eukaryota; kingdom Metazoa; phylum Annelida; class Clitellata; order Crassiclitellata; family Lumbricidae; genus Aporrectodea; species Aporrectodea caliginosa. Next base: position 4,128,142 of record JACEVL010000130.1, on the reverse strand, counting down.
AAACAAACTTGGAGACAAGACGCAACCCTGTCTCACCCCACGTCTGATTCTGAATTCTTTTGATAAAGTTCCTGCCACCTTGACTCTTGCTTTTTGCTTCTTGTACAGCTGTGTTAGCAGATTTATTATGTGCCCTGGAAACCCCATTTCGATCATTGTTGTCCAGAGTGTTTCATGAGCTATTGAGTCAAAAGCTTTTTTGAAATCGACGAAACACATGAAAAGGGGTTGTTGGTGTTCATTTGCTTTTTGCATAATAATTCGCAGGTTCGTGATCTGATCGCTACTACTAATATTCCTTTATTTCGAAAACTCGTTGACACAAACGCAACAAGATTACAAAATCAACAGTTTAGATATCGATTAGACAAACAAATAATAGTCAAATAGATAAGAGGGTTAAGAATGTATTAGTGACTGAGATCTATTGCTAAAGAAAATGATTACAATTAGATTACAATTAAATATTAGCGCTTCTGAACGGTTCACCCTACGAGAGGCGCTTTACAAATAATTAAATACGATACGATTGTTTAGCCAATACACCATAAAGTACTCTAGGTATGACATTTCGATCATCCCTATCCGGCAGAGTAAAATCATGAGGCCGGGGTCGCAGATTATAATGACGAGTAATTATTGGTGGAAACAATGAACGTAACACATGGAAATTGTTCCTTATCACTGCCTTTAGTAGACTGGCGTCAGCATCAGACACCAGCTGATCGATATCCGGTGAGTTAGGAGGAAGATATCCAGCATGCTTGATTCGCTGCAGAAGTCTATCGAGTCGTTTTCGGTCTTCAGCCGTTGTAAGACCCCACCAGGCTGGAGCGGCGTAAGTCAATCGAGAGACGACAGTAGCCTCAGCAACCCGGCAGAGGGCACCACTGGGAAGACCATTAGACCTGAGTATTCTAAGAGCGTGTAAAGCTCTACTACAGGAGACAAGGACTTCCTCCACGTGATTGGTGGCTCGAAGGTCAGAAGTTATGGTTACACCTAGGATCTTAATGGCAGAAACACGTTCGAGTCCCTCCAACGCTTGAGGTGGCAATATTTTACGGTTCCGGGTAATAATCATCTCGCGTGTTTTTCGAACGTTCAGACGCAGATTGTTTGCCGTCGCCCATTGCTCAACAGACAGAAGCTCTTCACTGATGGTGTTCCGCATTGAAGATCCGACCAGAAGGTAAGTATCGTCGGCATATTTAGACATGATGTTTTCACGGTTCCTTGGGTGTAGATCCGATCCATTAACATCATATGCAGACGGACCGAAGCCACTACCCTGTACAATACTGGCATTGATTCTGGCTATAGATGATAACAGACCACCAAATCTCGTTGTGATGTGGATGTTCAAACAAATATTAATTAGCATTAATTAGCAAATCGGCAACCTTTTTTCGTATTGTATTTAATTAACTCGAGTTACTAATAAATTCTTAAAATTACTGATGGCTTGTGAAACCCTTGTTTCAGATTCAAGTCGAATGCCACCGCTTGTGAGTTCAAACACCCAGGATGGAATGATGGACGTTTTCACATCTCTTCCAGCTGGTTAGTCAGTCATTCGGGAAATCAAAATAGAGGAACTAGATCAATGGACTGATTGAAACTTACAATTCATCCTTTTTATAGCGTGTTATTTTAAGTGTTCTTAGATACATAAATTCATACGTATGCATACACATACACGCACAAACACACAAACATTGCTATATGCAAGCATTATGAATTCATAAATTACAAATTATGATTTAAAAGGGTAAATGAATGAATGAACGAACGAGCAAACGAATGAATTTGGTTTGAAACGCGTACTTTGACACAGAAACGCAGACATACATTTGTTGATTATCTCTTAGGTCTGGCTGTTGTGATAATCGTTGTCTTGGCAACGTCTGTTCTTTATTTAGAACTGTCTCGCGTAAGTCTGGCTATTGTCGTAATCGTTGTCATGGCAACCTTTGTTCTTTCTCTCTAGGTCTGGCTGTTGTGATAATCGTTGCCTTGGCAACGTTTGTTGGACTCGGCATCGCCGCTGTTTGTTTGGCGATCGTCCGAAGGTCTATTAGCCTAATTAATTTAATGCTAATTACTTCGTTAATTACCGCATTATGACAATGATGGGTTGCAATTAGGTTGTACTAATAACATAGCCTGCTGCCTACCTGTCAGTGGTTAGCCTGTATTCCTGCCTCGAATTTGTATAGGTAAGGTACGATGACATCAACGGCCCTGACAATCAAAATAATGATGTCGTTAAAAGCTGAATACTATCAATGATATTGTAATTCACTTACACACCTTTAAATAGGTTTCACTGACGCTATAGAGTCGAAATGTTTGTTGAAGAGTTGATCAAAATAACAAAATGGTTGACCATAGCAGTGAAGCTTTGCCACTACCCTAAAATGTGGAAATTTTCTTTATGCGGATTAGTTTCAAATGTAAGATATTCTCTTCAATAGTCGCAAAGACTGTCCTTCATGAGTTGTTTAGAAATCTTATTCTTTGCTCCTTTGACAAGGTAGGGTAGTTTGACCCTTCTCTAAAGCTATGTTTTTTGGACTGTTCCTGGATACGATTTATCTAACCATCCACAGGTTTCGAAAAATCATTTAGAGGAACATCTGTATCTATTTGAGCTCTGTGTTCTATCAGTGCATCTGATTCAACAGTCCGTGGCGCATTGGATAACATCTGGCACACAGACCGAGAGGTACCGAGTTCGAGCCCCCGTTGGGCGGATATGCTTTGTAGTCTGCTATTAGCGCCGTTGTATTGCAAGTTGTCTGTTCTGTTAGTAGTTAAGATTTAAATTGCATAACATGTAGATGTACAGCGCAGTGCGTTTGTCAGAAGCTTCAATAAAGAAAAGATTATTATTAGATTATTATTATTATAGGCACACCATGAACAGACAATCTGTACTGATTTCCTGATCTCTGTTCTTCCGCTAGGGTCATAATATTGTCTTGGATTCATCTTTATTGTATTGTATTGTATTCAAACATTTATAAAGCGCCTCTCATGGGGTGAACCATTCAGAGGCGCTCCCAATGGTTTGTTTGCTCAAGTCTCAAGGGAGATATTTGATTAAAGTTTTGATTGATTAATTATATCATTATTGACTTCTAAGCCACTTTCCACATCATTATCATCCGGAACTATATCATCAGGTGAACTCAGATTTTGAACAACCTCATTCTTAGAATCACTTTTATACGTACAATCATCAACATCGTTCTCATGATCATTCTCATAAACATTCTTTTGATCATTCTCACGAATAACACCCTTATGATCAAGCCTATTAGTAATATCAACAACATAATTCTTGTGATTATTCGTAGAACTAATTATCATTTCTTAATTTCATATAAATTTATGCCAGGTAATTTGACCCTTTGAAATTTGTGAAGGACTTGGATCCAAGAGTTTGACGAATATGTCTTATTAAATAACTGAATGTCTGTTGACGTCGATAAGAGGATATTGTTCAAAATAGAATCCACTTCTGAAGCTGATTTTTGCTCTTTAGCCATTGTACTCCAATGTATAACGACATCTGATAGCCACAAAAACTGTTGACGTATTTAAAGTTATCAATGTTTAAAGAATTATCACACATACGACGGAAATTTTACATATATAGCGTTGTTAGAAAGTTTTTTAAAGGTGTCGAAGCCGATCTTAAAATTATTAGTGGTTGTCGGGGTCGTCAACCACACGATTAATTAGCGACAATTGGAAAATGTATACAATGCAAAGAAAACGAGAAATTTATAGCGTCCGAAAGGTGTCACAAAAAGTCTAACATTGTCATTAATAATAATCGCTCAACGACATCAAGTCATTTATTATTTACAGTCTTTACTTCCCCAATCAGTCATAATAGCTAAGCACTTTGGAATCCAATTACAACAGTACGCGGATGATACTCAGCTACATATTGCTCTGTCACACACTGACCAGTCTGGTAAACTAAAACTTGAAGAGTGCCTCTCATCTATGTTTCTGTTTCAATGGTTTGGCCATAAACCCAAACAAGTCTGAGGCAATTCTGCTCGGTTCAGGCCAACGCCTTCGTTCTTTCCCTTCACTTTCTAGTGTCGACCTCGCAGGCACTGCTGTGTCTCTTTCAGATACTGTCAAAACACTTGGGGTAACCCTGGACAGTAAGCTCACATTCCGACCACACATAACAAACCTTTGTAAATCTTGTTTCTATCACATCAGGGCAATACGTCACATCAGGTCGGCTCTAACAAAGAATATGTCTCAAACTATAGCCTGTTCACTTGTATCCTCTCGTCTTGATTATGCTAATTCCCTTTTGTGGGTGTCTCAAACCTTGAACTCAAAAGGCTGCAACGAATCCAAAACTCCTTAGCTCGTGTAGTGATGCGTGTCCCACTACGAACATGCTCCTCAGTCCTACTCCACGAGCTGCATTGGCTTCCTGTTGAATTCAGAATAAAATTTAAATTGGCCTGTTTGACCTACAAAGCCCTCAGTACCAGCACACCTACCTATATTCATGCACTACTAACTCCTTACATCCCTCCTCGTTGCCTGCGATCATCAAGTACGGGTCTTCTAGCTGAGCCACGATGCAGAACAGTTATGGGCTCTCGTGCATTCCACGCCTCTGCTCCAAGGGAATGGAATCGACTACCACTTTCTCTTCGTAGCTCAACTTCACTTCCTTCCTTCAAAAAGCGGCTCAAAACTCACTATTTCTTCTTGGCTTTCAAGGATTTAGAAATCTAAGTGCATCTTCACCTGGCGGCTGACTATCCGCGCCTCAGATTCACATTTCGGTGTGACCTTGCGCGCGTTACAAATTTATTTAATAATAATAATAATAATAATAATAATAATAATAATAATAATAATAATAATAATAATAATAATAATAATAATAATAATAATAATAATAATAATAATAAAGTAATACTAATGGCACTACATGTATCGTATTTAAGTATTTGTAAAGCGCCTCTCGTAGGGTGAACCATTCAGAAGCGCTCCCAGTGTGCTAAGCCCCGCGAAAATAAACAGGTTTTAAGAAAAGCGAAGGAAGAAGAGAGACTGCCAGAGAGAATTTTAGAGCGAACAGAAGGAGAAAGAGCATTCCAAAGAGAGGGACCAATTGAAGCAAAGGAACGAGCCTGAGCCATAGCAGTTCTACTACGGGGAACCAAGAGGTCAAGTCTATTGCAGGAACGAAGTGGACGGTGGGAGGAAGCTGAGTGAGGCCGAAGAATTACGCCAACCAGATATTGAGGGGCAAGACCCCTCTGAGCCTTGAAGATCAGAGAGAGGATTTTAAATTGTATGCGAGCATGCAGAGGGAGCCAATGAAGTTCGTCAAACATAAAGGTAGAGATATGAGAGTACCGGGGAAGGCGGGCTATCAGTCTAGCAGCTGTGTTGAGGACCGACTGAAGAGGAGAGAGACGAACCTTAGGAAGACCAACAAGAAGGGAATTGCAGTAGTCAATCCGAGAAAATACAAAAGCATGAACTAAAGTTGTGAATATGGAGGAGGAGAGACGCTTATCTTATTTGTAATATACAGCGTTATTAACTAACCTAGCGATGTTTAGAGAAACTTATGTAACAGTGAGAACTGTTCAACAATTGTTTCCTATCGACGTCAACGGCCTTTGATGAAATAAGGTGTCGTTTAACACTAAACACTACTATCAATGTTATTCTGCTTAGACACCTTTAAATTCCAGTTGAATGTCTCTATATTATAAACTGTTTTCTTCTTCCTTTCAATGAATGTTATACGGGCACGTGTCACAAATAAGATTAAATTACTACAAAGTAAAGGCCCAATGGCATAAACTACTATTACATCATATCACTGTCTGTCTGTTCGTCATTCTCGCTGTCTGTTTCCTGATAAAATGGTGTTAGTGTTTGTGCATTTTAACGTTAGTGTGTTTGCAATAGCGTTGAAATAAAATGTTAGGGTGAATATTTAAATAGAATGGTAAATATTACCTGTAGGAAGTTATTTAAATAGTGTTGAAAATAGTAATCAGATGTGGACAATATCAAATATCAACTGACTATTTGTGCGTATTTCTTTTTTAACGACTAGCTGTGTGGAAACAAAGACCATTAGCGTCGCCCTCCTCCTTTATCCAGGCTTGGGACTTTCAAGCACTTTTGAAGGCTACAGAACTGTTGAAACATTTAAAACCGTGCTTCTTGTTCACTTATCGGGCGAAAATAACACTTAAAAGAGGCGTGCAATTATCTTCAACCGTGCTCACCGTTGTATGGCATTATGCAGAACAGTGAGTTGGTTAGTTGCTATTTAACAACACTGTGTCATAGCAAAAATTATTAGCGTCGACCCCTCGTCTCTTTAGGCTTGGGACTGGCTCTGCGCCGCTCTTCTACTTTCGCAGACAAAAATTATTTTCGCATTTTAGGTCAACTGATACAGACCATTAGCAGTTCCAGTGCATGTATGTTTTGTTTCTGCCTTCGGGCGTAATAAAGTACTGATAACGACACTGTGATAACAAAGATCATTAGCGTCGCCCTCCTCCTTCATCTAGGCTTGGGACTGGCACAAGATGTCGTTAAAACAGAAAACTTTTACCGTGGTCTTGCAATGCCAGAACGCAGCCTGGATAAAGGAGGAGGGCGACGTGAATCATCTTTGTTATGACGCAGTATCGTTAAGCAGCAACTAACAACACCATTGCACCCGGTATACACTTCTGTATTGTGGTCAACGGGCTTTGATGTCTTAAGTCAAAGTTTAGCTTTGGAATAATAATAGCATTTTAAATGTGTCAAAACAGGTCACTATACATTATTAGGTTATGTTAGATTAAGTAATATATTTTAACGACGTTGTGATGCGACTAAGATATTTCGCATCTTCGTCCTCTAATGACTAGCACAATCAAAAGTACAGGCAGTGGCGGAGTTAAAAGCGCAGTGCTTTGGTTATTAATAATTTTCAGTGAACAGTAGTATCCAGTAGTGTTGGTAGCAGGCAGCAAAAAGTCATTGAATATTTTTAAGCAGCCTTAAGACAACAATTAAACAAAGTTGATCCATTGATGAATCTGTTAGAATTATGTTACGATCTGTTTAGACACCTGCAAATATGTTTAGTACGATGCCCTATAATCCCGATTTCGAGCAATTTGTGGATGGTGTCAGTGCCCAGCTTGAAATATAGAAGGCGACGCTAATCATCTTTGTTACGAACACGCCGTAGTTGAACAAAACCTGTACACATTGTTAGGATGTTTATTATTATACCAATTGGTAACCGCATTTTGGTTTACAAGAGAATCACATTTATGTGTAAGGCTAACCTAACATATCCTAAAAGTGTTGGTGCGTCACCTATCGTAGGCATTAAACGCATGCGCAAATCATTCGTAATATAAATGTTTTGCGTGGAAAACTGTCTGCTTGCGGTATTACTCTATTGTGGACTCTTAGGCGCAGTAAGTATGAAGTCTGTTTTATCGCGGGCAGCAGTCCGTGTAGTACGTGCTATGGATTATTTATAACAGTATTGACGAGGCGGGTATCTGCAGTCGCATATATTATAACTGTTGATGATTTGAATAATCGCTTTACAATTTCCAAAATATAATTAGAATCTATTGTCATAATTATAATGATAATAATATTTATAATTACAAATATTGTGCATGTGTGGCTGGACTTGTTTTTAAAACTCGAATGCCTAACTTGAAATTCTCTTTGCATAGGAAATGTTTATCATGAATAATTTTTTTTTATGCTATCAATAATTTTTTTGTGTTTGCCAATTGTTGCGGAATATTGTCTAATTTGAAGAAAACCATTTTATCACAATATGATTATCAAAACATTGTCAGATGTATTACTTTATGTCGTCAAACAATGAATATTATAGTTATATTGTAAAAGCTGTCTTTTGACACCTTTTATTGGGTTTTTGGAACGCTATAACTTTCTGGTTTTCATTATATTACGATATATTACATTACCCCTTTCTCTCGCTTTCATTGCATTGTATACATAACTTCGCTTCAACCTTTCATGTCGGTTGTATGACTTGTATCAGTTCAAAAACTGGAGAATGCGACGCTAATCATCTTTGTTTTGACACAGTGTCGCTAAACAGCATCTAACAAAACCATTGTATACATTTCTGTGTCGAACTCAACGGGTCTTGCAGCCACTAGATGTCGTTATTACACTATTATACTACCAACAGTTTTACGATTGCGAATCTCAACATTGTTATTGTTTTTTTTCATTTCCAAGAATCATTTTGATGCTTTAACGACGAGCTGAATTGGTTTTGCCGATAAAATGCTCTACAGATTTTGACCGACGCTATTCACTTTGTACAATGTCATCCACACTCGGCGAAAATACCACGAGTTGATTTGAAGGCAACTTTTGTCATAGCTGGTCGATCTGAGAGCACCGGCAGCCACAAGATGTCGTTACACAATGAATAATAATAATAATATCTCATATCAAATATAAAGATCCCATTGCACACCCCTAAAACGCAATCATAATAAGCTATATAAAAGAATCGCACGGTGAAATGATCAAGCTTAAGTGAAATGATTGTGAAGATTTTTCGAGTTTTATTATTATAACAAAGCCACGTTCGATTATGTACATCACCGCAACTCTAACGCAGTTCACTATTTTGACTAGGTCTACAGTACACACGTTTATCAATCTCAGTCCGACGAGAACGTAAAACCGCAGAGCACAGCGTCGAACCTACTTACTCAAACAAGAGCTAAACATGAACTACCACGCTTCAACTAAGCTTCTTCCCGCCTGTCCCACCGCACTACACTTCCGGTGGACCACCTGCCCCGCTCAATAATTGGTCACAATTATACCTAGCCTACATATTGCACAACTAGGCGCACACTCCGAAGTGCCTATTCGCAGGTGACAAGGGTCTAACCGCTCATTCACAGTCGCTATTCGTCACAATGATTAAGTGTTTGCTTGATAGCATCAGATGACTGTCATAATCATAATTAATATGATGTTTCTTATGAACTTTGTTCTATGGTTATGCTCATTTGTAGACTCTTGTTGGATGTGCTATAATATATATATACTGTGGATATGTTAGAGTCCTGTTCTAACTATTTGCATATATTATGATAATATTGTGTGATTGAAATCATTAAATGCTTCCGTAAAATGTACCAAAAAATTACAAACTTCATGTCTTACTTGCATATGTGACAAATATCAATCAAGCTGTATTAAGAACATTAAATGTAATAGATTGAGAATTTCGGGTGAAGTTTCGGTTCTCTTTTATTATCAACACGGTAGCATAATAAACGATAAAGAATTGTCATATTCACTTTTTAAATATATTTCTTTAATAATGCTTGATTTTACTGATTGATGACTTCTTAAAAATTCAAAAGTGGACTTCATGTTAAACTTTCGTGTCTTTAAATTTGTAAAATAAATGTTATTGAAATAAATAGATTAAGAAGTAAATGTGTATTAGGAATGGTTATCAAGAATTAATTTTAAGAAACACTTCTTGAATACGACAATTGCTGCTAAATATTGTTGAATTCGCATCAGATACCAAATTGCATGTAGGCCTATCAAACTGTATGTTTATGAATTGTAATTTTTTTATGTTGGTAAACAATGAACGCTAATGACATTTTAAGGTTATGTTTGGACAGTCTTAAATGGTGTCTTTTGGACGCTATGAATATCATTTCACTGCACTGTATATGTTTTAAATTGTCGTTAACGGCCTTTGATGTCATACGACGACGTTAAACCTTGTTCTAAAAAAAATAAATGATCAAGCTCATAACTTCGAATAGTAACCACAAAGTCATCCAGACCTTATTATAGAAACGCCTGCCACATCTGTAGAAAGCAAATGTTGATTCGAAGGCTCGATTAAAATGAACACTGGTATCCAGTTCTTAACGCAGCACTCTACTCACACGCCTTTAAAAAGCCTTGTGTAATTTTATATAACTGAGAAGTAAGAAGAAATCTGTAATGTAAGTAATCACATTGCATTATCCAGTTAAACACTCAATCTTATAAATAATGTTACGATCTGTTGAAACACTTTTAATTAGGTCAAAATAACGGTTCTACTCAAATTCTCAACTCCGCCAAAACTCCTAGTGCTAGTCCAAAGCTTGGGAAAAGGTGGAGGGCGATGTCGGCGGCAAGATGTCGTCAAACACTGGGGACTAAAACTACAACATTACATAATTACATTACATTACACTACGTTATATATGTCTGATATATTCCTTTTTGTCGTTAAATTGAGATCATTAGTGATGTTGTAATTCTCTGATTAGACACCTTTAAATGGTGTCATTCTGACGATATAAGTTTCTCGTTTTCGTTTCTTTCGTCGTGTCGACTTGTTTCTATCGTTTTCTCTGTGTTATCGATGCTATTAATACAATCCGCATTTCGTACAATTACCAGATATTGGCGTATCAAAGGTTAAAAAGTCGGAGTGTGACGCTAAACATCTTTGTAACAACACACTGTCGTTGAACAGAAATTACACAATGTTTGCTAGGATATTTAAATCGTCTCGGTACTTTATCAGATATGCTCGAACTCAACGGCTTTGGAAGCTGTCGTTATCAAACTAATAGTTCTACGATTACGAACCATACCAATGTAACTGTTTCTTTTCCATTTCCAAGAATCTGTGAGAAACGAGGAGGTACGTTGACCTATTCAGAGAGTCTTAAATAGATTTTGACCGACGCTATTCACCTGGAATATTGTGAACGACACCGGAAGAGAGTAGCACCTACCACGTAATTATGTGGATTGCATACGCTGATTTATATACGACACTGGTATCGGTTTGTTTGCAGCTCTCTACTTAGGCGTCTTTAAAAGTTTTGTATAATCTTATATAACTGTGCAATTTGAAAAAAATCTGTAAAGTAAAGAACGAGAACATTACACTACCCAGTTAAACACTGAATACTACTAATAATTCTCCGATCTGCTGAGACACTTTTCAATGAGTTTAAACCTCTGTCATATATTATATAGGCCTAAACGTCATTTTTGTTTTAGGGCACATGCCATGTAAGACATGTCCTTCGTTTCTCTGCACAGCTGAGAATAGGCGATAGTCCGCATGTTGTTCTATGGTTAGAATGTCCGAGGGGAGGTATTGCCCTTCGATTAGACGCCGCAACACCACTTCTAGAGCCTCGCGGTCTTTCTTTTTATCAAGTATACATTTGTTACTGTTCCATGTTTAAAACTGCTTATTACGTGTAATGGTTTTTATGTTTGACAACGTATACAATTTAAATAATTTATCTGAGTACCATCAAAATTGTGATCCCGGTTATCATTCCAAGGCTCAGTAATCAATCATTCGAGGACCAGGACCGTGGACCACAGTTTGAATAGCACTGGTCTAATCAAATCGTAATATATTTAGTAGCATTGAGTGTTAACGACTTATTATGAAACTTAGGGCAATTGACGTCGACCTTAAATTACATAGCAATTACACCAAATCTACTTGACTAGCGTTAGAAGAAAATCTCGATCATATATCGTCGCTTAAAAGCTATTTAAAGGTTTCTAAGTAGATCGTAATATTAGTAAGTTAGAAATTATTTTAAGTATTTAGGCATATCGTAACATTATTATTAGTTAATACATACATATGTGGGTATATATATATATATATATATATATATATATATATATAATATACGATATGCACATATATGTAACGCCCGATGAAGCGAATCCGCTCAGTGCTGAGCCTCTTCTTTTAGCTTGCTGTATACATCCATCTACTGGATACACCTGATATATTCACATGGGAGGAGTTTGGTGTTAGTTCGTGGGGCTAAAGCATACCTTCACCCCACCCCAGTTAAACATTGTGTACTAAGCTTACTAATAATGCTCCGATCTGTTGAGAGAATTTTTAATGAGTTTAAACCTATGTGATATGTTATACAATCATACGTCATTTCCGTTCAAATCGCTAATCCGAACGCAAGGAGTAGTCATCTACACGCGATTAGATTCCAACACTAAGAGATCCTAACAGGGTTAACCAAATATCTTTTGGCAGGAAAGGTCGTTGGCATAAAAAAAATTAGTCGACTAATATTAAAAATATAACTTTGATTAATCGATTAAATTCCATTAATTTTGTATCTGTTACATAAACAGTTAAAACTGTTAAAGCAGTTAAAACTGTTTAAAGTTACTGAGTCAGTTAAGCTTACTACTTTCTTTCTACAACAAACTTAAATCAGAAGATTTTGTTACCATCATCCATTATTCATTCGTTCGTTCGTTCATTCATTCATTCATTCATTCGTTCATTCATTCACTCAAGTATTTATATAGCACCTCTTCTAGGAAACTACTCAGAGGTGCTCCCGACTCCAGCACGGTCAAAGAGAATAATTTTCAAGCGCTTGTAGAATGTGTCAGAGAGTGACCTAGGGAACATGAAGAGCTGCGCTATCAGCATTTACCTTGAATGCAAAATGATCGCTTAATTCTCCGCTCAAACGTCTAACGTTATCAATGTTCGCCATATTGTTTACTCCGGAAATGGGCCATACGACAACATGAAGTGATAACAACTAATCGAAAAAGCCGAAATTAATCGATGACATTTTTTACGATTAATCGATTAATTGTTAAAACCCGCAGCCATAATTTAAAGATGTCTAGGCAGATCATAACATTATTAGCCTTGGCTAGCTACATGTAGAGTTGCTGTTTAACGACGCTGTGTTGTGACAAAGATGAATCGCGATGTCCTCCCCATTATCCGGGCTTTGGACTGGCACTACCAGAGTACGGTCAGTGGTGATGCCATGTCTCTGGGGCTGGCATTACCCAATGTATTGCGCAGTTGCCTCAGTCTATATATTGACTAGGTGACTCAAACTCTATTTTGGCTTTTGATCAGGTTCTTTCGCGATTGTTTAGGTAAACAATAGTTGCACCTTATGCTGTATTGCATCAAAAGTCGTTGACGAATATTTTCAAGATATAGCATCGTTCAACAGCTGTTTAAAGGTGTTTAATACAGTGCTCCAAACTTGTTTACCTGCCCTAACTGCGGACCGGTGCATCAGACTACCATACGTATCTAATATTTTATATTAAAATATAGATTTCTTAATAATTTACTGTCACTGTTTATTACATTTTTAGTGTTCCATGTTCAAAACTTATTATTATGTGTGAATAATGTGTCGTGTTATAATTTTTATTGACATCGTATACAATTTAAATTTTATTTGAGTACCATCACAATTATGATCCCGGTTGTCATTCCAATAATGATAATAATAATAATAATAATAATAATAATAATAATAATAATAATAATAATAATAATAATAATAATAACAATAACTATATGGCGCCGTAACACGACCATGCCGTTACAAAGGAGCCTTACAAAACAACCAACAACAGTCGGCATAAGCCCTGGCGAAACAATCACTCGAGGACCAGATACAAGGTGACCATTCGGACAGACATAACCCGCCCCATAGACGGCCCAGTATCATCCGCAACACCACAAGACAAGGTAAAAACTAGACCCAGGATGGTACAAAAGCGGAACCCTCCTCTTTAACCAGGCTTGGGACTGGCACGACAAATGGTAGAGATGGTAAGGTAAAAGACCATTTGCCGTGGCGGAGTTGCCTACTCGAGGTCAGATGGTAAACTGGTAATGGGTCTGAGAGAGCGCTTTACTAGGTGGTGTGAATTGCAACTGATTGAGAAGAGACCAAGTGATGTTGACTCGTCGGTTGCCAGGGTTGAAATGTCGAATCAAGCGTTAGAGCTTAGCGTCCAGGGCTCAATCCGAAAAACAAACAAAGCGCCGATAGGAATGGTAAGTAAGTATGATGGTATAACCAGACAATTCACAGAGGCCCATGTACCATGTCAGCAGTGTTGCTACAGTCTCAAAAGGCTAATAGGGAGTGCAGGGGGCCCTACGGCTCTAAATGTCCAATCAACAACCCAAAAGGGATGTACAAAGATAAAGATAATGGCCACACAAGGTGACCATTCGGACAGACATAACCCGCCCCATAGACGGCCCAGTATCATCCGCAACACCACAAGACAAGGTAAAAACTAGACCCAGGATGGTACAAAAGCGGAACCCTCCTCCTTAACCAGGCTTGGGACTGGCACGACAAATGGTAGAGATGGTAAGGTAAAAGACCATTTGCCGTGGCGGAGTTGCCTACTCGAGGTCAGATGGTAAACTGGTAATGGGTCTGAGAGAGCGCTTTACTAGAGTTTGAATAGCACAGGTCTAATCAAATCGTAATATAATAAATTAGTAGCATTAAGTGTTTATGATGATGATTCCATTTGTTTAACGACATCCTTTGGCTACTATGGCCGTTGACGTCTTTGTGTTTCTATTGTATTTCCTTTCTGTTTGGCCCATTGGCTCTTTTTATTGCAATTCTCTATTTTTATTTATTTTCTTTCTTCTGTGTTTTTTGTGTTTTTTTCTGGCTGTTTTAGCTCTTTTTTTGCTATTTCAGCTATTTAAGTGTTTAACGACTTCTTATGGAATTTATGGCAGTTGAAGTCGATCTTAAATTACATGTCAATTTCACGCAGATTTGCTTGACTAGCGTTGGAAGAAAAAATGTCGTTCATATATGCTCGCATGAGAGCTCTTTAAAGGTGTCTAAAAACTGTCTAAGTGGATCGTAATATTATTAATAGAATCCTGCTTTTTAACGTAGTCTAATGAATCACATGGCTATTGACGTCGGCCTTACCTTGCCATCTAATTTCGCAACTATGTTGAAGAGGGTGAAGTATTCCACCATGACTAGCGTCCATGCCTTTGTAGCGGTCGCCATGGAAACCGGTGGGACGCTTGGAGCAGCGAAGGACTGTAGTTCACATTAGAGTCGGGAAGTGGGAAATGGGAGGCAACTCACGATCCACTGGTCAGTCATCTTATACATTGTCTGTGTAACAACTAAAGTTCTGCGTTCTGCTAAGTGCTGTCAGATGACGTCGTTTTCCATTCTGTGCCGACGCCGCCTCAACAACCAGTCTAAGGAGCCAGCGTCGACTTTTTCTCGGCATTGCAGGCACAAATGCGGTTCACAGAGTGAGCAGAGACGAGCAACTCAGAATGAAGTGCACATGAGGCTAGCAGGAGAGAAGAACAATATAATGAGAATGGGATTTCTTACTGTAACATATTGCGGAAGTGCTACACCTGTCGTTAAAGTATTTCTATTAACTGTAACTGAAATAATAAAATAACTGAAATATGTCTGTCAGTTAACTGTAACTGAAACTGTAACTGAAAAATCATGACTGAAATAACACTGGTGTAGACGCATCCCTTAAGCGTTGGACAATATATAATCATCCATGGCAATGCTCAACTTTTAATTCATTCATTGATTGTGCTCTAGCCGTGCCAGACCGATGCCTGGATAAAGAGAGAGGGCGACGAAAACGACCCTAAATATCCATAAAATGTTGGTTAACACAGAAAACTACTGCAGCTGCAGTGTGGCACTGCCAATCTAAGCGTCACTGGTTTCCATGGCGACTGCTACAAAGGCATGAATGCTAGTGATGGTGGAATACTTGCTGTTGGATGACGTCGTTTTGCACACTGCCGCCGCCGCTGCCTCTAACCAGGCCATGGAGCCCTCTAACGTCGACTTTTTCTCTGCATTCTACGCACAAATGTTCACAGAACGCGCAGAGACGAGCACCCCAAAAATGTTCTCCTCAGTCAAATGAAGAAGCTATGTGCTAATGACCTATTGTCTTACCACATTTATTGCGGACATTTCAATCGTTTTCATTTCACTTAAAACATTAAAAGTAACATCTCCTTGGTTAAACCTACCATAATAATTATACAGACAACGCTCGTCTGCTTTAAGTTATAGGACGAATATTCCACTTAAAAAGAGGTGTGTAATTATATTGAACAGTCCCACCTTTCCTGTAACATTATACAAACCGTTAACTGGTTAATTGCTGTTTAATAAACCTGTGTCATAGCAGAGATGATTTTCGTCGACCTCCTCCTTCTAAAAGCTTGAGACTGGCGCTGCACCGTTCATCTGCTTTCACTTGTATAGTATATTTTGGCTCATTTTCAAGTCTGCTAATAGTGATTTTTTTTAAACAACAGTTTAACGTCGTCTTATGACATCAAAGGCCGTTGACGACGCTAATAGTGATACGCTCTTCTGTTGCTACTTATAGGGTTAATATCACCTTTAAAAGGGTGTGTAATTTATTTTCAACAGCTCTCTCAGTTCCTTTTAGCATAATGCATAATGCAGCCATGAATTGTAGCTCAGCCAGTACCCGTACTCTGGAAGCGCCAGTCCAAAGCCGAAATTAAGGAGGAGGGCTACGTAAACGGCCCTTCCTGTATCCAGTAAGATGTTGTTAAACAAAAAAACTACTATAGTTTGAACATGTGCCACCCGGGTATAAAGCAGGTAAACAGTGGGTTATTTGCTGTTTAACGACGCTGTCTGAACAATGTCTGAACAATGAACTATTGTTGTAGTCTGAATTTGTACCTGTGTTGTCATAAGAATGATGACCAGCGTCGCCCTCGAACTTTATCCAGGAATCCAAGCGTTACTATAGAGTTCTCGTTGGTTCCGGTTAATATTATACGAAGAAAGGTTGACGCTAACTCACTTTGGAAAACAATGCAGATGTCGCTAAACACTGCATCTGGTAGCGCCCGATAGCCGCATTGAAGATAACACACTGGCATTGAGAGCGAGAGGTATCGAGTTCGAGTCCCGTAGGCGGACATGCTTTTTAAGGCTGCCATTAGCGTCGTGTATAATTGCAGAAGCTGTCTGTTCTGTTAGTAGTTAAGGTTTATGTCTTCTGTCATTTGTGTTCTTGTGAATTGTTTCAATTGCATAACAGTACACTGTAACCGGTTGCAGTTTGTTTCGATAAAGAATCTTATATATACTAGAAGAGCCATTAACATCGGTATAGAATAGATGGTTTTGTTATTATTCATTGTGAAACGACATCTTGTGTCTGCCAGGTCCCTCACATCGACCGCGTCTGACGCAAGACATAAAACGTTTCTAATGAGCAAACTGTGTCATTAACTCGTGATTGAAGGAATTATAATTATATTACAATGCAAAGATGTTTATATAGATCACACAAAATAGAAAATTTCGCACATTTAGCTTCGGTCGAAGGCAATTTAAAGGTGTCTAATCCTGTGCTTGACATTAGTAAGTAATGCTGTGGAGTAAGTAATTCCTTAACCAAACGCTTGCAAACTTTCAACAGCAGCTACTAAATACATAATATTCTGCAGTATATACCTTATTGGTTACCTCGTTCGTTGCCCTAACAAACACTGCCACTAGCCTAATTCTTCTTTAGTAACTAACTGTCAGAGCAGACACAATATTTGCTATCTCAACCTATTTAATAACTAACAGTCAGAGCTCCCTGCACGCCACATTTCCTCCACTCTGTCTCCCTCCCGTCCAGTGTAGAGTCCAACTACGCTGGACTCGTGTTGACTCTGCGTTGACTATCTGGCGTGTTTGTTCATTGGCCGCTTTACGGATTCGCGCGCTCCCTACCGATGTGTGTGGTTGTCGACCGCTACGCGGCGATCGTATGTGGCTAGCCCACCTCGCGTTCCCCTGATTGATTGATTGATTGATTGATTGCGTGATGCCATCTGATTGATTGACTCTTGCGAAACAGCGTCACACTTCAGACGCACGCTTCAGAGGCACGCATAGAGATAATTTCTGTTATATTATTATTATTAATAATTATGTAAGGCTGTTCATGCTGATCACAAAAAGACAGAAAATTTCGAACATATAGATTCGGTCGATGTCACTCTCTAGGTGTCTAATCCTGTAATTATGATGACGTTCTGAACTTTGGAATAAAAATTGCTTTACTGACAATTTGGGCGTTCATCCAGTTAATAAACGAAGTTCGTATTAAAATTTATATTTCCTATTAATTTATTGTTCCTGTTTTACATTGCATACAATTAAATATTTCACTGAAACATCATCAGAATTGTGAATCCGGTTAACATTTCGTGGCCCGTTGACCTATCACTCGGGGACCAGAGGACAGGACCAGAGGCCACAGCTTGAGTAGCACTGGTCTAATCAGAGCGCACAATCTTTAGTAGCATTATGTGTTTAACGAGTTCTTATGGACCCTACGGCAATTGACGTGGATCTCGAATTCCACATTAAACCAAGCTGATTGAGGTAAGCTACCGTTTGAACGAAAATGTCGACCATATATCGTCATTTGAAAGCTATTTAGTGGTGTCTTAGTTGATCGTAATAATTATAATTATAGTATCCAGTTTTTAACGAAAGCTATTTAATGGTGTTTAAGTATATCGTAATAATAATTAATAGTATGAATGTATGTATGTATGCATGAGCACTTGTTATAGCGCCCCTTCAAGATTTCTACTCAGAGGCGCTCCCGACTACAGCGCGGACACTGAATCGGAGTTTCACGCCGAAGCGCATGAGCAATTGTGAGCGAAGGACTTGCCCAGGGTCCCTACGCAACGACTTGAGGTGGATTGGAACCCGCAACCCTCGGGCTGCAAGGCACCGAACATACCCCTACACCACCGCGCCCCACAATAATATCCTGTGTTTAAAGATTTCTCATGGAACTTACTTAACCACCTAATTTTGGAAGGTTCAGTTATTGATTGGTTAGTCATTTCAACGCGACTACAATTAGTAGTTACTATTTGACGATGCTGTGTCATAACAAAGATGATTGGCATCACCCTCCTCCTTCATCGAGGCTTGGGACTGGAACGACCAGAGTGCGCGCCGTGGCGAACTTGACCATTGATCTAGTTTCATATGGCGGCGCCAGGATTTCAGGTTTGGGGGCTAAAGGCTCAAAAGCCATGGTAAGTTATTCCCCATTGGGATGCGACGACCTTTTTTTTTTTTTTGCTTAAAACCCCTTTCCTTTTGGGGGGCCTGAACCGCAGTTAGGGGGGCTAAGCACCCCTAGCCCCCTGGCGCCGCCACTGCTAGTTTCCTCTGCGGACTAACAGCACATGGGTTAAAGGGCCAATCTCTGTGTGATGTAACAAATGCTACCACAGTGTCGCGGATGCTCTATGCGGCCCCGGCGTGGTGGGGCTTTGTGGGGGTAGAGGGACGCTCTCGTCTTCAAACAACTATACGGCGACTGGTCCGGTCTCGTTATCTACCGGAATCCTACCAAAGTTTCGAGCAACTTTGCCGAAAAGCCGACTCTAACCTCATTTCTACCATCATCAGCAACCCTGCACATGTACATGTATTACATCAATTACTGCCTCCCGTGAAAACTGTTTCATACTCGCTACGCCCCAGAACCCACAATAGAATAATACCTAAGGCAAACTCTCTATCTCGTTTTTTAATATTTGATGATCTTGTACACCAAAATGCGGTTAGCAGTTTGTTTTTCAATAAAGGATATACTTACTTTACTTACTTACTTAATCATCATTGCTATGACTGCGTCGTCAAGCAGCAATTCACCATAAGGAACATGCAAAATTATTATCAAGGCATCGAAGGAAATATTCCAAAAATAATTGAAAGCGCCAGGAAGAAAATATGTTCATATGATACCAGTCCCAAGCGCGTCCTTCTCCTGGCTTTGGATCGGCAATGCCAGTACCTAGACTGGATAATAAAGTAGGGAGACGCTTTCATATTTTGTAATAACACAGCGTCACTATTTATTCCAGCGATGTTTAGAGAAACTTATGTAACAGTGAGAACTGCATGCTAAAAAAAACTGTTTCCTATCGATGTCAAATGCCTTGATGTAATAATACGTCGTTAAACACTAAATGCAACTAATTATTCCAATATGCTTAGACACCTTTAAATTGGGTCTTAGTGATGCTATATATACCATTCTTTCTTTATTTCGTTTAATATTTATCTCACGTACGCGATTAAATAAGAGCTGTAATATGCCAAAAAGTAATCTTTGTCGGCGGCAAAGGCCTATGTTGTCATAAGCTGCCGTTAAACTGTGGATCCATCCATGTAAATGTGTCTTGTAAATAAGACTAAGCTAATCGCTCCTAAGTAATCGGCGTAACTGACTACCATGCTATTTTATTCTGTGTCTGTATGTCTCTCAGTCCGTGTATTTGGCTGTTTCCTGAGATAACGGTGTTAGTGTTGATGTGTGTTGATGTGTGTGTGTGTGTGTGTGTGTGTGTGTGTGTGTTGCACTGTGGGAATTAATATTCAGGGTGGCTACCTATAGTAGTATATCGTACCTGTAGGAAATAGTTTAAGTTGTATTTAAAGTAGTAAATAGCTGTAGACTGTTGCAGATACCAAATGACTATTTGAAGACTATTTTAGTTATTATCGGTATCAGTTGCAGATGATTGCTTACAAAGCAATTTTCTATGGGTTAACTATAAGAAACTCGAACTGTATAAACGATTCCTTTTCTTGGTATGAATTAATAACTGAGCTCTCTACTTGTGCTTTGGATGGAATTTAAATTTAAGGCACTAGTGGTCAATTATTTAGGTTACAACAAAGACAAGTGGATTCGACCTCTTCGTTTATCCGGGCTTGGGACTGGCACCGCCAGACTACGGACAGTTGCGGTGTCAAGTCCTTTTACGTTGACCTTACCTTATAATTATAAAGGCTTCCTAGCTAATGTATGCCTGTTGTTGAAGGAGGTCTTAAACCCTTGAAATAGAACTGTTACCAATCGAAATTTGCTTCAGAAAATGCCGGGCTTCTTAGCTAAAAGGGAGAACATTTCGATTTGATTTAGCTAATGTATAATTATGGTAATGTTGACTTGAACGGACCTGCTAGCCGTAAGACAGCCTATCGTTAAACGCACAATTCTGTCAATATTCTTGCGATCTGCTAGACACCTCTAATTGGCTCTCAACCTACGGTATATAGATGACATTTCCGCAAAATCGTTAATGACATTGCGTCAGGTTAATATTATGAAGTAAGGTTGACGTTAAAGGCTGAGGCAGCCACAAGATGTCGTTTAACACTGGATACAACCAGAGCCATTAATATCAGCATAGAATAGATTGTTCTGTTGTTATTCATTGTGTAGCGATATCTTGTGGCTGCCAGGGTCCTCACATCGACCGCTTCTGACGCAGAGAAATCTTCATCTATTCACGATTGAATTCCAACATGAAGAGATTCTTCCAGGTTTAACCATGTATCGTTGATGTGCCCTTCCCATGTGCATTTCATCTGGCCAAAAACTCGTGTAATGCAGATATACAACGAACAATTTGGAACTTTTACACTTGATACTTACAGAGTTTGAGAATGAATGTAGTTCATTATGTTTATACCGCACTTCGAGTTGAGAATACTACGAGATGAAGATTCGATTATTATCTTACACATTCAACGAACTCAATAGTTTTTGGATTTCAGATTCTTTATTCGATTGCACAGCGGGTCGCGAAGCGACCTCGCTTTGGCGGGGCGGGGTGGGGCGGGGAGGAAGCAGCCGCAGCCCTTCCCCTCTACCTCCTCGTATTATCGCCTGTTATTATAGCCCATAATGTTTAAGAAAACTTAGCAAAGTTTTTACAATGACGATTTGGCTTTGTACCCTAAGTGCACCATTTTCACAAGGCCTGACGCACGCTCAGGCATGAATCAGAAAAGTTCCTACGAGTTTAAAGGGTTATGATTTACAATATCTCTCTCTCTACTTATTAGACGTCTTGCAGCCTCTCTCTCTCTGTCTCCATCCCTACACTGTGTCATGCAAGGACTTCAAAAATGTTTGTCAACTCAGCAACAACCACCGCAAGTATACGCATTTCTTCATATACATAGAATATAACTACACTAAACTGTAAAAACAAATAATCGATGAGAACACGTGTTAAGTCTCCGCGGATGCACTAGCCATGATACTCGATAGATGGCGTTAGACGTCACTGTTCTGTGACGGCCGCCGTAAGGCTTTTCAGCGTTCAAGTCGAGAAAGATGTGCAATTTGAATAAAACCTTCCGTTTTGAAACACTTGAAACCTTGACATTTGTCGGTTTAGTATGAAAATGTCACTGCTCACAAACTATGAGATTTGCATTTCAGTGTCTAAAATTCCTATGCTTCTAGCAGACATGTGTCTTTGCAATGTTGTGTCCCTTAAAAGATCTCATTTTTTTTAACTCACAGTCAGCTTAATTTTGAGAGAAGACACCGTCATACCAAAACTGGCATACCTAAAAGAAGCAAATCGGAAGATCTGAAGCCTAAGAGTTGAAATCATAGGATAAGAAAGCTAAGAGGATAAGAGTCGAAACCCAACAAGATCTGAAACGTAAGAGATGAAAACCAGAATTGTAACTAATGAATATTCATTGTGAAATGCCTAGTCAGTCACGTCTTGCAAACCACAATGCAACACAGCCTTCTCATAGCTACGCAAAGCCTAAGTATAACTCGCTAACACTAATTCTAAGCATCTTGCTAGAAACGTACAAGTTCCTTCTTGTACTTTTCACAAATTTATGAGGTGTGTTAGATTCTAACGTGTCCCACGTTCGCTTCGTCTAGTAATGGGGTTTCTGGTGAGTAAGGTGTCAATGACAAAGGTGTTGGAATCTCAAATGCCGCTTCGTTTTCTCAGTTCGAATAAGAATTTTAGTTTTGACTATGCATTCGTAAAGGCGCATGCTAATTTCTGATTAAGCATTGGATGTGAGTCCAATCTGTGTATTCATACGCATGTGATCTCATACAGCTTTGTAGCCTATGCGGCTGTATTTTGGTTGTGAAAGCCGTACATTCGTGTAATTGCTAGCCATCTGATGTAAAAGCACGCTAAGCGACTTCTCAAACCACCTCTCCGTACAACAGCGCAAACTCTAGGTTCGCTATGTAATACTATTAAAAGTTTATATGTCTGTCAAGCACATACTGAAAGAGGAAGCGCCGTCTTTCAAAAATGCAAAGTCAGCTAAGCTTCTCCGTCTATATTGAGTGTAAAGATGGTTGCTAATTTCTGTTTAAGGAACGAGTGGGTGAGCAGTTTGGGGAAATGCAACAGAGCAAAGACAACTGTGTGCTTTGCAAAAGTTGAATACCAAGAGCTCACCGCCATCTTTCAAATTGCACGACGACTCAGCCGACTAACGGCTAGTGAAAACACAAGCTTTGCGCCTCTCTCTGCCCCTCTACACCTCTCTGCTTCTTAGCCTCTCTCTGCTTCTTAGCCTCTCTGCTTCTTAGCCTATCTCTGCATCTCCACTTCTTAGCCTCTCTACACCTCTCTGCTTCTTAGCCTTGTTGCCACCATCTCTACAATGTGAAATGCCTTCTAAAGTAAGAGTCAACTCAGCCTCAGTCTCCCCATGGCTAGAAAGTGCTTCCTAGCCTCTACATACTGGAGTGTTTGCGTCTTTGAAAAAACCGCATGTTCACTTGGTCTCTCAGAAGGACTTCATTTTAACGCGCAATTCAGCTTCATTTCAATTCAGAAAACTTCATACCACAAAAGTGCTTAGTGTGCATAATAAATAATTGATGAGATGTGAAAAAAGGCATCAGTGCTCTATTTAAGCTCCTTTTTCTAAAATGTGATGATAAATACAAGGGCTTGGTGCTGTGTGTATGAGAGATGTAAACCCTAGTTAAAACTAATGAGTCCCTCATTCTATAATTCCCAGGTTTGCACGCTCATTGGTTGCAAGTACAAACGCCTACCGTTGCGGCATACGTGCTTAAAGTGTAAGTTTGGCTGCATGCCTGCGTGTGAAAGGAGGTAAGCCCAAACCGAATGGCCTGCGTGTTTGTGTGTTTGTGTGTTTGTGTGTTTGAGCCTATGCGTGGGGGTAGGCACACGCACGCCCCCTAAGAAGAGAGACCCTTGAAATGACCCTTGCCCAACTTTAATGGGTGTCTGTTTTGCCTGAGGTGGTCGTTTGACCTTTGAACTCCAAAACTGATATTACCAGTGCATTTTCGTTTCAGTTTAAAAAAAACTGGTATTACTACCGCAAATTGATGACGTCATAAGGTGGGTGGGGGGCTGGGTGGTTTTACTAATGGCCTATAGTACACTACTCCCGGCTTCTTGGCTAGGATGTTGTACAGTTAGACATCTGTTTTCTAGTTGACTTAATTTTCTTCTAATTATCGTTTTCTTTATACATAAATTATTTCTGACTTTGTATGTAAAGCGCTGAGCGTTTGCTTGCGTTTAATAAAGAACATTCTTACTTACTTACTTACTAATCAGAGCGCAATATCTTTAGTAGCATTAAGTGTTTAGCGACTTCTTATGGACCTTAACGCAGTTGACGTCGATCTTAAATTACACATTAAAACAAGGATAATTGCAACTAACTAGCGTTTGAACGAAAATGTAGCCCATATATCGTAATTTGAAACCTATTTAAAGGTGTCTTAGTTGATCGTAAAATTATCAATAGCTTCCAGTGTTAACGACATTTCATGGATCTTACTTAACCACCCTCATTTTGGAAGGTTAACTTTTTGATTGGTTAGCCATTTCAACGCAACTACAATTAGTAGTTACTATATGACGAGGTTGTGTCATGACAGAGTTCATTGGCATCACCCTCCTCCTTCACCGAGGCTTGGGACTGGCACGGCCAGAGTGTGCGCCGTGGCGAAGTTTATCATTGATTTAGTTTCCTCTGCGGAGAGTTGGTACATGTAATTTTTAGGTATCACCTTGAATGATGTCATCGAGACCCGTGGAGAATAACACCTGCCGTATCTGTGAATCGCATACGTTGATTTAAAGGACGCATTTGAAATAGGCCACTAGTATCTAGTTTTGAAAGATATTCTCTATGTAGACGCCTTTTAAAAGTTTTGTTTAATTTTATGTTTCTGGGCAATTTGAAAAAAACCACTGATGTAAGCCATGAG
This sequence comes from Aporrectodea caliginosa, assembly GCA_020284085.1. Lineage (NCBI taxonomy): Eukaryota > Metazoa > Annelida > Clitellata > Crassiclitellata > Lumbricidae > Aporrectodea > Aporrectodea caliginosa. The sequence goes on along the minus strand of JACEVL010000130.1, from coordinate 4,103,086 downwards.
TATAATCCATTTACGCAATGCATCCTTATATCCCGGCATGTTGAGACACCTTTAAATAGGTTTTAACCGATGTCATATATTCGACATTTTGTCCATTTTTGATCAACTGAAATCCTGTAAATTGGTATTAGCTTCAGTTTAACGACAATGCGTGATAACAAAGATCAATAGATTAGCCTTCCTCGTTCATCCTGGATTGGGATTGGCACTGTTTTGGGTCTAGGGAACGGACGCAAGCAGAATGATGAACAACAATTAATACTTAAGATGAAGTGAATTAACGGTTCTATCCAACTACTCAACTCCGCTCTTGCTCGTGCTCTGGTAGTGCTTGTCCAATGTCTGGGAAAAGTTGGAGAGCATATTGGGACATATTACGACGGTGCTACTCCGGGGGTTAAGGTAAAAGTGAGAGTCTGGACATCCTTTTCAGGAAGTCTTGAACAAGACATATAATTCTCCATGCCTGTTACAACTTTCAACTCAGTCACTGCCCGTGATCTGGTAGCGCCAGTCCAAAGCCTGGATTGGATAAAGAAGGAGGGCGACGAAAACGGCCCTAGAATTTAAAATATTTTGTTATGCACTGTAGTCTGGCAGTACCAGTCGTAAGCCTGGATAAAGGAGGAGGGCGACGCTAATCATCATTGCTATGACTGCGTCGTCAAGCAGCAATTAACCATAAGGAACATGCAAAATTATCATCAAGGCATCGAAGGAAATATTCCAAAAATAATTGAAAGCGCCAGGAAGAAAATATGTTCATATGAAACCAGTCCCAAGCGCACCCTTCTCCTTTATCCAGGCTTTGGATCGGTAACTGTAAGTGTCCTAAGTTTAAAGTAGGGAGACGCTTTCATATTTTGTTATAACACTAACTATCCCAGCGATGATTAGAGAAACTTGTATGCAACTAAGAACTACTCAGAAACTGTTTCCTATCGACGTCAACGGTCTTTGATGCAATAATACGTCGTTAAACACTAAATGCAACTAATTATTACAATATGCTTAAACACCTTTAAAATGGTTATTGATGATGCTATATGTACCGTTCTTTCTTTATTTCGTCTAATGTTTCTCTGACGTACGCGACTAAATAAGACTAAACTTGCTTCTAAGTATTCGGCGTAACTAAATATCATGTTATTTTATTCTGTGTCTGTATGTCTCTCAGTCTGTGTATTTGGCTGTGTCCTCGGATAACGGTTTTGGTGTTGATGTGTGTTAGTGTGTGTGTGTGTGTGTGTGTGTGTGCGTTAGTGTGTGTGTGTGTGTGTGTGTGTGTGTGTGTGTGTGTGTGTGTGTGTGTGTGTGCGCGCGCGTGTGTGTGTGTGTGTGTGTGTGTGTAGCAGTGTGGGAATTAATATTCAGGGTAGCTATCTAAATGGAATAGTATATCGTACCTGTAGGAAACAGTTTAAGTTGTATTTAAAATAGTAAATACCCGTGGAGTGGACTGTTGCAAAAAATTTCATTGAATATCTGTAATCAGCCTTAAAACAACAATTTTACGTAAACGATCCAATTGATAAATCTATAAGAATGATTTTACGATCTGTTTAGACACCTGAAAATGCGTTTGTTACGATGCCCTATAATCCCCAAACCGTGAAAATGCGTTTGTTACGATGCCCTATAATCCCCAAACCGTGAAAATGCGTTTGTTACGATGCCCTATAATCCCCAAACCGTGAAAATGCGTTTGTTACGATGCCCTATAATCCCCAAACCGTGAAAATGCGTTTGTTACGATGCCCTATAATCCCCAAACCGTGAAAATGCGTTTGTTACGATGCCCTATAATCCCCAAACCGTGAAAATGCGTTTGTTACGATGCCCTATAATCCCCAAACCGTGAAAATGCGTTTGTTACGATGCCCTATAATCCCCAAACCGTGAAAATGCGTTTGTTACGATGCCCTATAATCCCCAAACCGTGAAAATGCGTTTGTTACGATGCCCTATAATCCCCAAACCGTGAAAATGCGTTTGTTGCGATGCCCTATAATCCAGATTTCGAGCAATTTGTGGGTAGTGTCATTCCCTAGGCTGACAACGCTATAGTCATCTTTGTAACGTCACAGCGTCGTTGATGAGAAACATTGGTAGAACTCAACGGTTCAGGCAGCCTCAAGATGTCGCTATTAAACTATGTGCTACCAATAGTTTTACTATTGCGAATCATTACAATGTTATTGTTTCTTTTGCATTTCCAAGAGTTTTAACGACGTTCATGTAAAATATAAAGCTCCAATTGCACACCCCTAACACGCATTCGCAAAACGCTATAAATAAGAACTCCCACGGTGGAATGATTAAGCTGCTTGAATTCATTCATTAATTCATCACGAAGTTTTATATAGCGCCTCTTCAAGGTTACTACTCATGAGCGCTCCCGACCCCAGCACGGCTGAAAAGGACAGTTTTGAGGCAAGTATAGAAAGATGAATATAGGCAATAAAGTCATCCAGACCCTTATCCCTCGGGCTACCAAATTATGCATAATTTTGTTTTCCATATGGAATATAATTTTTGCATTTTAGGTAGCTGTAGCAGATTCATTGGCGCACATTTTGAGGTAAACATCATGGTGGTAGCCCACGCCATTCAAAGTTATACCTGATATACCCGAGGCACCGGGGGTGGGTGGATACCACCCCCTTAGTTTTTCGACTATAGCTTATTGACTATTCTTCCTAGAAGAGAATCAATTATACCATTCTTTAGAGGAATGCAGGGCTTCATTTGCATACCTACATCTTTGTCTTACGAAAACCGGAAGTGATCAAAATAAATAATAATACGCGTAATATGCGTGAAAAATGGCTAAATGGAAGCACTCCCCTTAGTTATTTGTCTGTAGCGTATTCACTTGTCTTCCTGGAAGAGAAACACAGATACCATTCTTTAGAAGGAATGTAGGGCTTCATTTGCACACCTACATCTTTGTCTTTTGAAATACCGGAAGTGATCAAAATAAATAATAATACGCGTAATCTGTGTGAAAATGGCTGAATAGAGCATCACAACGTAAACCGATATAAAATTATATGTATGGATATATATGTATGGATCAGTGTTATTTCTATTAACTGTAACTGTAACTGAAATAGCAAAATAACTGAAAAATAGTGGTCAGTTAACTGTAACTGTAACTGAAACTGAAAAATACTGAATAACTGAAACTGTAATAGTAACTGAAAAACGAAAACTGTATAACTGAAAAATAACAAAAGTTAACTGAAAAATAAAACATAAGTGTTTTTCTTACTTACTTTCTGAATGGTAATCCTACTCTAGTCTACGGTCAGTTTTCTATACTCATTTCACTTTAGTTTCTTTTCAGTTTTCTATGCTAGTTTCACTTCTGGTTCCTTTTCAGTCTTCTATGCTAGTCACTTCTGGTCACTTTTCAGTTTTCTATATTCGTTTCACTTCCGGTTTTTTTTCCTCTCGTTATGTTATCGTTGGCGCTAAACCGTAAATTCGTAAAACAATCCACAACTACAAGAATAATGTTTAAGCCAAGTAGTGGTCGAAAAGTAGAAAGTGGCGTGTGGGAACATTTTGTTTATGAAGCCGCAGACGACAAAAAGTCAATGTTGTGTTCGCAATGTTGCTTTCAAGGATGCTGAAAACAACGAGTGTGGCACACTAATTGTCAGAACAGAGCAAGTGTTAATCTGGAACGTCATGTTTTCTTTAAAGTAAACCGACAATACGTTGATTTGCTGTGTAAATATTTGTGGTAACTGTTCAGAATACTTGTGGTCAGTGTGTCATTAGTCATGACTTGTGAAAAAAAATAACTGATGCCATAACTGAAAAATAAAGAGAAATAACTTAAACTGTAACTGAAAAATAAAAAAAAATTATAACTTTTAACTGAAAAATCTGATTTAAGTTAACTGTAACTATAACTTAAACTGAAAAATCATAAATTAGATAACTTTAACTGTAACTGTAACTGAAAAACCATAACTGAAATAACACTGGTATGGATGTACATTTATACTATATAAACATGTGTAGGGATGATTGTGTGTATCTTTTATACATAGATTAGTTTCAAAACACACATAATCTTATATTTGTTTATCTAAAAAGTACAAAATGTACGCAATAATATAAAATATTGCTAATTAATGGGTTCCGTTGTTAAAAGTGATGTAATTTCGAGGTGCATTCACATAATGTACAACTAAATATACCATTCTGTGCAGAAATGAATCCATTGCTATATTAGCACCTGTCACATACGCTGATTTATATACTACACTGGTATCGGGTTTTTAATGCAACTCTATGTAGACGTCTTTAAAAAGTTTTGTGTAATCTTATATAACTGTGCAATTTTAAAAATATCTGTAAAGTAAGGAACGAGAACATTACGCTACCCAGTTAAACACTGAATACTACTAATAATGCTCCGATCTGTTGAGCCACCTTTTAGTGGGTTTAAACCTCTGTCTTATATCATATTGTTATACGTCATTTTCGTTCAATCGATAATCCGAACTCAAGCACTGTAGTCATCTACGCGCGATTAGATTCCAACATGTAGAGATTCTAACAGGGTTAACGAAATATCTTTCGGCAGGAAAGGTCGTTGGCATAGAAAAATTAGACGACTAATCTCCAGAATACAACTTCGATTAATCGATTAAATTCGATTAATTTGGTATCTGTTACGTAAAGAGTTAAGAACTGTTTAAAGTTACCGAGTCAGTTACTACTTTCTTTCGACAAAAAACTTAAATAATTCCACATGCTGAAGCTGATCGTTAGCTGTTTGTTAGCGAACTGTTTGTCGTAATGAAGATTTTGTCGCCATTATCGAATATTCATTCATTCATTCATTCATTCATTCATTCATTCATTCATTCATTCATTCATTCATTCATTCATTCATTCATTCAAGTATTTATATAGCACCTCTTCAAGGAAATTACTCAAAGGTGCTCCCGACTCCAGAACGGTCAAAAAGAATAATTTTCAAGCGCTTGTAGAATGTGTCAGAGAGCGACCTAGGGAACATGAGCAGCTCAAGAGGAGCTGTGCTATCGGCATTTACCTTCAATGCAAAATGATCGCATAATTCTCCACTCAAACGTCTAACATTATTAATGTTCGCCATATTGTTTACTCCGGAAATGAGCTAATCGAAAAGCCGTAATTAATCGATTACATTTTTTTACGATTAATCGATTAATTGTTAAAACTAGCAGCTATAATTTAAAGATGTCTAGGCAGATCATAACATTATTAGCTTTAGCTTAGTTGCTGTTTAACGACGCTGTGTCATAACAAAGATTAGTTGCGTCGCCCTCCTTCTTTATCCGGGTTTGGGACTGGCACTACCAGAATACGGTCAGTGTCGATGCCATGTCTTTGGCGCTGGCATAACCCTATGTATTGCGCAGGTGCCTCTGTCTATAATTATTTGACTAGGTGTCTCAAACTCTGTATTGGCTTTCGCTGCAGGTGCTTTAGCGATTTTTCAGATAACCAGTAGTTACACATCATCCTTTGCATCAAAAGCCGTTGACGAAATTTCAAAGATATAGCATCGGCCAATAGCTGTTCAAAGGTGTCTAATTCAGTGCTCTTAAACTTGCTTTGCCTGCCTACACGCGGACCGGTGCTTTTCAACATCAGCATACAGTACCTTACATATATAATATGTCACATAAAATTTAGATTTCATAATAATTTTTTGCCACTATTTATTACAAGTATACATTTTGTTACTGTTCCATGTTCAAGACTGATTATTATTTATGAATAATGTGTCATTTTATAATTTTTATGTTTTACATTGTATACAATTTAAATTTTATATGAGCACCATCAAAATTGTGATCCCGGTTGTCATTCCAAGGGGCTCGGTAAAGAAATCACTCGGGTAACGGGACCGGACCGTGGACCATTGTTTGAGTAGCAGAAGATTGGTCTAATCAGAGGGTAATATAATTATTAGCGTCAAGTGTTTAACGACGTCTAATGCAGGGGTTCTTAAACTTTTTAGAAGCAGGGACCGGCTGTGCATTTATGATGTTGTTGGCGGACCATCAGTTAGAAATGCAAAATTTTATCTGACAATCGAATCCAAGATAAAGGGAAATTAGAGGAATACCATATTTTATCTTAATATTTTATTGAAATTATTCTAAGAGCGAAATAATGCGAAATAGTCGACTATATCATTAAACTGCTTTTACAAATATATGTAATTACACATGTTCTTGTTATTCATCGTTAAATATAACAATACTATCATCGTGTTTGTCACGACCGTCTGATGGCGGCGCTTTGCTGTTGTTTCATTACTTTGCCTTAAACTGTCCAAATTTACTTGATGTGCTTTGCTCATTGATTCTCTTAGTCATTAAATTTAAAACTAAGATTTCTAGAATTAGTATTTCGTATTTAAATTTGTCTTATTGCAAATAAACAAAAATTATTCATACGCTAGCGTTTTCTTAATTATCGCTCAATTCCATCATTAAAGTTCAAATATCTGACGTACGAATGGTTGTGTTCATGATTACAGTTTCAATCGCTAGGTGATCGGTCCATGCCTAGCGATCACGGTTTGGCGATAATGGGAACTTTAGATCTAGAATCTTGATTGATTTATTGCAATAACGTTAAATAATAATCTCATTCTATAAATTTTTTTAACTTAAAAATATATCTATAATTATCTGTATTTTCCAGGAATAAGTTGATCAAATTTTTTATTTTTATGGATTGACTCGACCTTTGCCGAGGGTTTAACCTTAGGGCAATAATTGACGTCGATCTTAAATTTCCTATCAATTCAGAGCTACTACGAAATCCACGAGAAGATGTAACTAGCGTTACAGCGAAAATGTCGATCATATATCGTCGCTTGAAGCTATTAAATAAAGGTGTCTAGGTTGATCGTAATATTATTAATACTATCAGTGTTTAACGACGTCTGATGGATCTCATGGCTGTTGAAGTTGACCATGCCTTACTACCTAATTTAGAAATGTCCAGTTATTGATTGTTTGGTTATTTTAAAGCGACTAGAATTAGTAGTTAATATTTGACGACGCTGTGTTATAGCAAAGATTATTAATAATGATCTTCGTTTATTAGTTCAAACTGACACACCGCGCGTATGATTACATTCATAGTATGAACGGATGATCACAATTTATTACAGGAGTCGTACTTGACTGTTTTGTCAGTCATGCAAGGCGCCCATCTTTCCTACTGCTCATTTTACCAGCGCCATCTGGCGAATGAAAGGCTGAGTCGACCTTTGGAGGGTTTAACTGGAATTGATACAGCGTCCGTTCTGATCTTCTGCTCTGCGAATCAGAGTGTTAACATTATCCAAAACCTCCAATTACGATGATTAGCGTCGCCCTCCACATTCTTTAGGAGCTGGACTGGCACGAATTGAGTGAGCGCGGTGATGAAGTTGACCATTTTTATAGTTTTCTATGCAGATTTTACAGAGTGAATAAAGGCTAGTTTTTAAGCACTATTTCAGTTGGTCCTTCTGCAAAACTATTTCAAACAATTAAATAAATAGCAATGAACTATTTAAATTCTATTCAAAATTACTTACTATTTAATTAATACCCAAAACTGATTTGTGTTTGTGTTTTTGTGTGAGTCAAAGTATGCATAACATGTGTGTGTTGGATATACCGGATCCGGATAGCAACGCTTTTTAAAATTAAATTCGTTACATAGTTAAAGAGGTGCTATATAAACCCTCAATGGATGAATGTTATTAGCTACATTGCATAATGGACAAAATATTAAGCGTAAGAAATCAGTAGTATATAAAATATTTATAAACGTTACAGTATTTAGAATGTCAACAGATTATTTCGTGGCATCAGTGCATACCCTTTTTTGCAAACATTTCACTTTATATTATACGTATAAAATCGCGGTTAAATACATAGTGCGTTTTTGCCTGCCCGCAACTGCTCTGATAATTATTACCTAGCAACATTTTAACGATACAGTGTCATAAACAAAGGTGACTAACGTCGCCCTCCTCCTTTGTCCGGATGCTTGAACTTGCACCGTATTTAAACGTGCGATTAAACAATTTTAATCGCGATTATTTGGACTTACTCGCGATAATCGCATCGTGAGAAAATAACAATGCCTCATTGCAGACAGTCTGAATAGTGTGTTCTTTCACTTCATATCAATCATCTATTCGACTTGCTATTACCATTCTGCTTGGTAACACGTTTGACTTATCACCAGGTGCAATGCGTAAAACACTTCAAACCCTCATCGTTTACTACATTCAAACGTCTGCTGCTATCCCTTGATATCCACTGTCGTATTTCTCTTCAGTCATATTTTTTACCGTTACGGTTAACGTGGTTTGCCGAAGACGCTTTTCAATAACAAAATGGATGTAAGGTCGAAGGCCCAGATGATGATGATGATGATGATGAAAACGACGAGGAAGAAGAAACCGAAGAGCGGCTGAAAAAACAGCATGGTTCGTGCGCAGATGATAAGAGAGTGTTGATGTGCTACGATGATATTTAAATTCCTTCTTACAATGCTTGAACGCTACCGTATACGCTGCTTCAAAGATAAACTGACCGTTCATTAAAGATCGCACGACTTCTGCCTTGCTGTTTTCTTCCGACATTTTAATTTTGTAAGATAACAATAACCCGCTATTGAAAATATAGTAAGAATAAAAATCAAATTATAAACACAGAAACTTCCACAGGAAGGACGAGTACTAACAAACTAGCTTAGTTTAGGCCTACACCGCCATTTTAATCGAAAATTGTTCTTGTTGCCGACGAGTTCGACTAACAATACTGAGTTCATTTAAGTCCAATCTCGGCCTAAGACTTTTGGCTTCGGCTCAACTCACGCATAAATTGATGGAAAATTCGCAAAATTTTTGCCTAAAACCTGCGTTTGTGATTAAAATTCAATCGCGCTTAAATATTTAATCGCGTTTATCGTCCAACGAATTTAACGCGTTAATCGCGTGCTTAAACTGCGAAATAATGTTTGTGAAATTATTATTATTTGATGTATGTCATGATAACAACGACGGATGTTGCAATAAGATGTCACTACCCTGAGCAATAATTAATACTCGCTTCAAAATTAAACAAAATAGGGTAAGAATCTAATATTGTTAAAATAATAATTATGATTAAGAATCTCTAATGTTTATTAAGAATGTTTTTTGCTTTTAATATTTTATGTGTTGGACAGTTGTTGCAGAATATTATTTAATTTGCATCAAACCATTTCATCACAATAGAAAGTGGCACAGGTATTACTTCGTGCCGTTAAACAATGAACAATTGTGGTGACATTGTAAGGCTCAACTTATACACCTTTTATTGATGACTTTTGTATGCTATAAGTATCTCGTTTTCTTTGCCCTATATAAGTAGCTTTTATTTCAGCTGCGTCTTCATTAAACTGATGCTTAATAATATTTCTAATATTCTTGGTCCTTAGTTATTGCTTAAAATTGGTTTAATAAGATTGAGGTGAAAACAGTTATTAAAAGAGCTTGTTTGGCACCCACAAATCGACAACAACCACCTGTCAAATTTCACAGTTGCAACATCTTGTCAGCAACGGAAACCAAGACAAGAAAAGAGAAGGAATATATATTGATGAAAAACATTATTCGAAGATGAACTTAAATACGTCAAAACCTTTAAAGACCTCGATATCCTATCAGAAATGGAATCCAAGACAGAAAAAAGATAAAGAAAACTGATGAAAACACTACACAAAAATGACCTGAAATGCATCAAAAACTTTAAAGACGTCAACGGCCTATGTTGCTAAAAGATGTCATTAAACATTTGATTAATAATAATAAGCGTCCTGTTACTTTGTAACTATGGTATTCCTCGCTCCCTAACTATCTGACTATCAAAGTAGTAAAATTTACTCTACGTTGTGTAAAAAAAGAAGATGATTAGCGTCGCCCTCCGCCGTTGTCCAGGCTATGGACTTGCACCACCCGATAGCAACAATCAAATGAGATCGGTCGATTGTAGCAGTAGTTTCAAGTCTGGAGAGTGCCTGGCCCGTTTTCCTCTACCTTATTTTTCTCCTAACCAATTAAATGATCGGATCGGTCCAAAGGCAACAAAGTCCGTTGACGTCGGCAAAAATTATTTGGGCAAAATTCAGCTTTTTCTAGTTTTCTGATTTTTATCCCAAAGTTTAACGTCGCCTTCATCACAGCCGCTGATATCATTCCAAAATTTATTCAAATGCGATTTCTGAATATAATAGTATGGCTTATGACGGTATGTTTCAAGGTTGTGCAATTCAAAGCATAGATAATATTTATTATAAATATAAATATATAAATAGCGTCGAATGTATTACCTTATGTTTTTAAATTATGAAAATTGTTGATGTTGTAAGAATGTGTTTTAACACCTTTTATTGTTGTGTTTCGGAATCTATAAGTTTGTCGTTTTCTTTGCATCCGCCACTGTTCGCTTTCTGACAGTGCCAGTCCCAAGCCTGGATAAAGGAGGAGGGCGACGCTAATGGTCTTTGTTACCACACAGCTAGTCGTTAATAAAATACAGCCCGTAAAACAAAGTTTTTTACTAATATCCATCTAGTATCCTATAATGCGTCTTACGAAGCTGTTGTATTACTGCTTAACGACACTTTTTCATATCGGAGATGATCAGTGTCGGAGGCAGAAAGCAACCTCGTACTCCACGTTTATATTGCGACCGAGCCACCCGCAGTAAAGATCCGAGAAATTAATCTCTGATAAACCGACCCGACCGGGAAGCGAACCCGGGGCGCCAGCGCGGCCAGCGGGCACCAACCCACTCGGCCACTCAGGATCTACCTCTACAAATATATAGTCCGCGTTCATTTTACGTCATAGCGTGCGTTTAATCAGGCAGCGCGCCCGTTTTTGTTGCGGCCAATGACAACGCTGCGTATCGGAAAAGTTGATTCCCCGATTCGAAAAGTTGAGTCCCCGATTCTATAAGCTTGCCTTTTTTGGGGGCTGAAATTTTTATAGAATGAAGTGTCTGCGAGGGCGAGTCTATCTGCCAAGTTTCAGGACGATTGAATGATTGTAAGTGTTCGAATTAGTCGTCGCAAGATTTTACTTTTTAGCCTGTGGTTTAAACAAGATTTCCGTAAGTTAAACTAGATGTATAAAATAAAATACAGCCCGTAAAAACAAAGTTTTTACTATATCCATCTAGTATCCTATAACGTGTACTCTGAAAATAGTCCGCGTTCATTTTACGTCATAGCGTGCGTTTAATCAGGCAGCGCGCCCGTTTTGTTGCGGCCAATGACAACGCTGCGTATAGAGACAAAGAAACGGAGCAGAAAGACAAAGGATCGAAAGATAGATAGAAGGACAGACAGACACACAGATAGGCAATCAGACAACAGAGAGACAGACAGACAGACAGACAGACAGACAGACAGACAGACAGACAGACAGACAGACAGACAGAGACAGAGACAGAGACAGACAGACAGAGACAGACAGACAGAGACAGAGACAGACAGACAAACAGACAGAGCCAGAGACAGGTAGAGATTCAGAGGGAGAGAGGAAGGTTTTAAAGAGATGTTCATGATAATTTCTTATCGCTAAGTATTGTTCTTATTATCTCATATTCTTGTCACTAATGTAATTTGATGTTATTACGACAACTTATGTAGAGCATTTTCAAAAGTGAACCACTTCTGTGGGCCAAGGTAGCCAATTGGCTTTGAGCACTCACCTATAAAATCATTCAGTAAATGGCACCTGGCCTCAATTAACGTTCTTTGTATTCAACCGCAGTGCCACGACTATTTCTATACTGTTTTAAACTTAACCCATTTTAGCCCACAGTTCCACTTCTGGAACAAGGGGGATAAAATGTCACGGGTTACGTACTTTGAACTTCCCACCGGAAGTAATGGACAGGAAGTGCTTAGCAATAAACAATACATCAATTTTTGGTGAAACTTCATTGAAATTCTTTGTAATTAATCAATTACAATTTTTTTACTTTTTACATTAATTATTTCCTGTTTCCGTTGGAAATGTCCAGAAGAAGGTAATTATTATAATGTCATTACTTATTTCAAATTTTAATTTCATAACTAATTTCAACGGGAATTACTGTATAGAAATTAGTGTAATACATAGAAATTGTCTAAAAGAAATTATCCTGAGGAATTTAGTTCTTTGAACTTTATGTTCCATATGTGGAGCTGTGGGAACCAGCAGCACCATGGCTAATTGAAATTTGTATTTTTGCTTTCTGTACTCTATGCAATCAAAACGCTCAATAATTCACATACTAACTGCAAATGGAATAATAGTTATGGAAGGGGACATATGTATCAAGACTTTGTATCCTTCTATTGGCAACTGTATAACAGCAGTAACAATTATATGTCCTGTTTATGCACACTGTACAGAAAATATACGGTAAAGGAAGTGCTGGATGCACTTGACGATCACGAAGATTTCGCAAGTGCTGACATTTTTATTGATCCTCCTCGAGATGGAGTTGACAGTGAAGAAGACAGTGGAGACGAAGATGAAGGAGGTAACATGAATAACCTAAGTGGCCGTCAACTCATGAGCGCCTGCCAAGGAAGATTGCGAACAAGAAGTAATGAAATCGTTGAAATGGGAGGTGAAGATTTGGCAACTGGTGACGACGAATTTAGTGGTGATCCCGTGGAATGTGACGATGTAAGTGAAGTCGCTGATTCAGTAACAATTACTGAATCTGCTGCGAAAGCAGTCACAACCACAAAACGGAAAACGTTGATTCCACGCAAATGGGTAAAAAAAGACATCCAACCAAACTGGCCTGACTTCAACATTCCAGAAAAATCATTCACAATTCCATTGGATCCAGTGACAGCATTTGAATTTTTCTTTGACGATGACATTTGCACCTTTTTGGCCGAGATGACAACACTGTACGGAAGAGAGGTAAAGCATGACCATGCTTTTGAGACTGATGCTGAAGAAATAAGATGTTTCTTGGCCATTCTTCTGTTATCTGGGTATGTCGATGTGCCGAGATGGAGAATGTTTTGGGAGGTGGACACTGAAACGTTCAATTCCGCAGTTTCACGTGCAATGCGGCGCAACCGTTTTGACACAATCAAGCGTTACCTTCACTGTTCAGATAACAGCCATCTCCCAGATAATGACAGATTTGGCAAGATGAGATCTCTCATGACGATGCTGAATGAACGCTATCTGAACTTTGCAAATCTGAAAGAACACATCTGTGTTGATGAGAGTATGGCGCCATATTACGGTAAACATGGAGCGAAACAGTATATCCATGGTAAACCTGTGAAGTTTGGCTTCAAGTTCTGGTGTCTCTGTGACCGGTTTGGCTATCTAATTCAATTTGATCCGTACCAAGGTGCGAGCGGTCCTGCTTTTGACAAGAATATTGGTCTGGGTGCAAGTGTTGTCCTAGATTTGGTATCTGAATTGCCGAGCGTGGTTCCTTTCAAAATATTTGGTGACAGGTATTTCAGTTCACCAAAACTTCTACAACATCTTCTGGAAAGAGGTTTTGGCTATACGGGTACTGTCATGGTCAACAGAACAGAAAAATGCCCTGTCAGTCTTCCAAAAAAATCAACGAGAGGATCAATGGATTACAGAACTGACGTCAACACTGACAGTCTAGTGGTTGCATGGAATGACCACTCCCCAGTTCACATACTGAGCAATGTTTACGGAGTCAATCCAATTACATCTTGTCTTCGATGGAACAAATCTGAGAAAAGGAAAATTCCGATCGACATGCCATTTCTTGTGTCTATGTACAACACTTACATGGGCGGAGTGGATCGCATGGATCAGAACATTGGAAATTATAGAGTTGCTATGAGATCTAAGAAGTGGTGGTGGGCTGTCTTTGTGTTTTGTTTGGAAACTAGCGTCCACAATGCATGGCAATTGTATCGCGAAAGTACGGAAGGAAAAGAAATGCCATTGGATTTATTGAAGTTCCGACGAAACATTGTGTTGACCTATTTGCAGAAATACGGAGTTGAACCTACAACTTCCGGACGGCCCGCGGAATCAAGCAGTCACAAAACATTTTCAAAGAAAGTGTTACGAGGGATTCGTTTCGATAGCAAGTCACACTACCTTGTAGCAGCTTCGAAGCAAAACCGTTGTGCTAACTGCAAGAAGAATACGAAAAAGAAGTGTGCAAAGTGCAACATTAATCTCCATGAAAGTTGCTTCCCACACTTTCACAAAACCCACTAGACATGCAAGCTGTGAATTTTTTGCTGTTTAGCTTCACTAGAAACTTCATCAGAACTAAATAAGAAATTATCTTACAACAATGTTCATGTACCCTGACATTCCCACAGTTCCACTTCTGGAACAAACATATTTTGTGCAAATTTCTATGGAAAAAATATAATTAAATTTCACAGAATATTTTTCCTCTTCATTTTGTCACTAAAGCAATAGTGTAAAAGAATAAAAATGAGAAAAAAAAATTCGGGCTAAAATGGGTTAAAAAAATTTGTCATAGTCCTACGTCAGTTGTGGTAATCAGTAGTTTTCACATTTTTGGCAGAAAATGCTGCTAAAATATTATCAAGAGGTGGCACACCCAGAGGAGGTTCACTGCACCCTTTCGAAACACTGGTTTAAAGGCCTTGAGCAAGTCCTTCACTAACAGTTGCTCAGCGCCATCGATTGATCCTTGGTCATTAGATACTAGCGCTTAATAAATAGATAATAAATGAAACCCCTAAAAACTAAATAAATGGTTGTTTATTATATATTGTCGATTAATAAATATATAATAAATGAACAATTAAAAATTAGTATTTGTTTAGTGCTTTACGATGTCAAATGAAAAGTTGATGGTAGATGGAAGATGCCGTTAAACAATAAGTGCCACGAATTATTTAATTTGCGCTCTCTCACATACCTTTAAATAGCTTATTCTCTACGCTATATAAGGGTTTTAAGTGAGGGTTTGTTTTAATAAGAGATTGAGCACATGGTATAATTAAAAAATAACGTTCTTAATCGAAATCGCGATTGATGAACTTTATGGATTTCTGAATTTATCGGAGACAAATTTTGAGGAAAAAACTCCGAGATGCGACGAAATAATCGAATGTTTTAGCTTGAATGTAGTTGTTAAGTAGATATCGTTTAGGTTTTTTTGAGCCATTTGCGCGGTAAACTTATAGTGTGGGGTTTTATTAAATAATAATAATAATAATAATAATAATAATAATAATAATAATAATAATAATAATAATAATAATAATAATAATAATAATAATAATAATAATAATAATAATAATAAATAATTATAATCTTTTCTTTATTAAGCGCCTGACAAACGCACTGCGCTGTACATTTACATGTTATGCAATTTAAATCTTAACTACTAACAGAACAGACAGCCTGCAATACACGGCGCTAATAGCAGCCTACAAAGCATATCCCCCCCTACGGGACTCGAACTCGGTACCTCTCGCTTTCCATGCCAGCGTGTTATCCAATGCGCTATCGGGCAACGCTATCTGCAATAACAGACAGGCAGGCATAAGGAGAGACAGACAGACATACGGAAAGAAAGAAAGACAGACAGGCACACAAAAGGTAGGAGAGAGTACTAGAAGTGAAACAAATGATGGAGTTTCAATTGTTATCTTAAAGCTGTCGTTTAAATGTGTTTAGTCGCAGGATGTCCTGTCCTCAAGTTGTCTTCGACCTACTGGGTGAGGACAACGGACACAGAGGCCACTGTCGGATGCTTCACAAGTTCAAGGACGTGGCGCATCGAATGTCGGACTCTGACCTGGCTCGGAGAGATTGGAAACTGCACAGATGGTTGGCATGACGAAAATATTCAATCTTTTCACTCTATCTCTTTTTCAAATTGCAATTTGAATTTTTATAATTTTATCTATTGCTTAGTGAAGGCATAGTACTTAGAGAAGACATTGTACTTAGGGAAGGTATCGTACATAGAGAAAGCGTATTATTTTTCGACAGCATTTAATATTGCGAAGGCATTTTACTCAGAGAAGGCGCAGTATTAGCCAGTATTGTTATTTGCATCGCCTTATCTTATTCAATTATATAGTTAATCTTCTGCGCTCTCTTTCACGTTGCAATATAATTTTTTAACTTTTATAATTGTCACTTGTAAATTTGATTAAATTACTTATTTATTGCATATCGTCGGCGATATATATGCCACCAGAGAAGTGCACTTTGAGATGAGCTGAAAAAATCTCGTGGTCCTGTAGGTAGTTTAAGAGCTAACGTTACAAACACTATAAGACACTAGGCACTATAGACGTTATGGTGTCTGCGTTTTCAAGGAGTAGAATTATTCATTACAGCCTTCAGCCGTTCTAACTAGACGCGAGTCTATGTTAAAATAATTAACAATATTACCTGATGGTATTGTTGCATCGTATTTCTTGAAATATTGTTCGATGAAACGCTCTGGGTTCCTTGAGCAAATGATTATTTTGTGTAGGTTAGCGTCACTGCCAAAAAATGTTGAAACACTGGTCTACGATAACTTAGTAGGTCTATACGGAAGATGTCGTTAAAACTCAATACTACGATGTAATAAAGTCATGCTGTTAACACACCTTCAAATCGCTTGTATCCTATGCTATATGAAGCATTGCGAACCAAAGCCTACGGTCCCTTTGTAATAATAATAATAATAATAATAATATCTTTTCTTTAATTTAGCGCCTGACAAACGCACTGCGCTGTACATTTACATGTTATGCAATTGAAACAATCTTAACTAGTTAACTACAAACAGAACAGACAGCTTGTAATACACGGCGCTAATAGCAGCCTACAAAGCAAATCCGCCCTAACGGGGCTCGAACTCGGTACCTCTCGCACTCTTCGCCAGATGTTATCCAACGCGCCACCGGACCCCTCAGCATTACATGTATAGTTTAACTCTGCCACTGCTCGTCTGACAGTGCCAGTCCCAAGCATGGAGAAAGGAGGTCAACGCTTATCATCTTTGTAACGACACAGTAAACAGCAACTAAGCAAATAACTTTCTTTTATCATCATAATATAAAATTATAATTATTAGAATTATAATAGAGCTGTAAAAACAATGGTCTGTGTTACCATAAGATGTTGTTAAACTCCGGATCCATTTCGCTAATCCATCGAACTGTTTCGAGCCTAAGAAAATTATTTAAGTTCGACGTTTATGGCGCTGGCAGCCGCAAGATGTCGTGCTACCCTGAAGAACACGATTCAATTATGTTATGCTGTTTACACACCTTTAAATCGCTCTTTTCTACGCTATATGGATCAAAACAATAGGTTTACTTTCGACTTCGTCTGATGTGGTGCTCTAACAAATATTAATTATGTAATGTAATGTAACGTAACAAGACATTTATAAAGCGCCACTTGTGAGTCTCACAGAAGCGCTCAACACGTGGCCATCAAACAGCTGAAAAAGTGCGTCTATAAGTGTCGAGAGAAAACCATGTAACCACATGCAGCATAAGTGGCACGCACAGATCCGTGGCGCAGAGTCCTGAGAGCACGGCTGGTGGTTAATTTCTTACATTAATTACCATTAATTAAGAAATGTGTAACCTTTTTTCGCATGGTATTTAATTAACTCCAATTATTAATTTGTGTAACTACTGGTGACTTGTGAAACCATTGTTTCAGATGCAAGCCGAATTTCCACCGCTTGTGAGTTCAAACGCCCAGGATGGAATGATGGACGTTTTCACATCTCTTCCAGCTGGTTAGTCAGTCATTCGGGAAATCAAATACAGAAGCTAGATAAATGGAATGATTGAACCTAACGATTCATTCTTATGTATAGCGTTAGATACATACATTCATACATATGCATACACACACATACATACATACATACATACATACATACATACATACATACATACATACATACATACATACATACATACATACATACATACATACATACATACATACATACATACATACATACATACATACATACATACATACATACATACATACATACATACATACATACATACATACATACATACATACATACATACAACTACATGCATGCATGCATGCATGCATACATACATACATACATACATACATACATACATACATACATACATACATACATACATACATACATGCATACATACATACATACATACATACATACATACATACATACATACATACATACATACATACATACATACATACATACATACATACATACATACAAACATACATACATACATACATACATACATACATACATACATGCATACATACATACATACATACATACATACATACATACATACATACATACATACATACATACATACATACATGCAAACATACATACATACATACATACATACATACATACATACATACATACATACATACATACATACATACATACATACATACATACATACATACATACATACATACATACATACATGCATGCATTGCACACATACATACATACATACATACATACATACATACATACATACATACATACATACATACATGCATGGCTACATACATACATACATACATACATACATACATACATACATACATACATACATACATACATACATACATACATACATACATACATACATACATACATACATACATACATACATACATGCATACATGCATACATACATACATACATACATACATACATACATACATACATACATACATACATACATACATACATACATACATACATACATACATACATACATACATACATACATACATACATACATACATACATACATACATACATACATACATACATACATACATACATACATACATACACATCACTACATATATACATTGATTCATGCAAGCGTTATGAATTAATAAATTACAAATTATGATTGAAAAAGGATAAATGAATGAATGAATGAATGAATGAACGAACTAATGAATGTTCTTTGAAACGCCTACGTTGACACAGAAACGCAAACATGCATTTGTTGATTATCTCTTAAGTCTGACTGTTGTCATAATCGTTGTCACGGCAACTTTTGTTCTTTATCTCGTAGGTTTAGCTGAATTGATTATCGTTGTCTTGGCAACGTTTGTTGGACTCGGCATTTTTAATAGCATAGCCGGACTACCTGCCAGTGGTTAGCTACATTACTGCCTCGAATTTTTAAGGTAATGTACGATTACGTCAACGGCCCTGACAATCAAAAGGTGTCGCTAAAAGCTGAATATTATTAATGATATTCTAATTCAATTACACATCTTTAAATAGTTCTCGACGGACGGTATATTACCGAAATTTCGTTAAGGTATTTTTAATATTAAAATGTAGAATATAACAGTGAAACTCCGCCTAAATGTGGCAGTGCCAGTCCTAAGCATGTAGAAAGGAGGAGTAGGAGGATGCTAATAATCTATGTAGCAACACACTGTCGTAAAAGAGCAACTAAACAACCAAACAGATTTTTATAATAATTTTATCCCTTTTTATCTACAAGCATCACATACATGGACACGCCTATACAATGCCGGAAATTACAAAAAACTAGACTGCGGAATGGCTTTTGTTTCTATAAACGCCTAAATAGTGTGGAATAGCTTGTAAGAGGGTATATTTCACAACCGGCAGCAAATTAGATAAATCTCCGTCTTCTCCTTTGGACGGCTTACGCAAAGAGTAAAGTTATAATTTATAATTTTTAAATACATTGTAGGGCATGAATTAGTTATAAAAAATTATTTATATTATATTATTTAGATAATTAGTATGAGAAAAAAATTTATAAAGTCCAATTTTAACCCGAAATTGCATTGTCCTTTCTAATGGTGAGTCAATTCAACGTTACGTTAGGGTAACAGCTGAAACGCTTAACTGATGTTTTATAATTTTTAGATCATTATCTTACATATATCCATTGCTCTGTATGGTTTTTATTAACTAATTAACAAACTAAATAATTAAAAAATTAATAAAACCGTCTGTCTTCAAATATTGGTTACAACACCGTTACGAATGGGTTTCTGCCATCTGGGGAATAAATTGAAAACTCTCGGTCTTTGAATTGGCATCTTCGATAGCAAGGAACCAGTCTGCATTGATTTCACCAACAAGAAATCAATATGGAAGTTTGCTTCTGTTGACAATTTTCGGAAATTTATCCGGTAATGTAATAGTATAAAAAGATTTACAACTCCGTGACTGTAATTATTGCACTTTGCGTATATATATAATTTTTTTCTTTCAAAAATAATATTGAAACTGACAGCCTGGCCACTATAAACTAATTATTTTTTGTATCTTAACTCGTCCGGTAAGCATGGAGACCTAATTATGAATATTTTACAACTCCGTTACTACAACTCCGTTGCATTATTTTTCTATTAAAATGAATTTATTTAATGGTACATGTAGATAATTTGTCGTCAAAATAACTTAGGTTGCTGTGTAATAATTTAATGCACACTTAGTACTAATTAATCACTAATTATAAACAGTGGCGGTATATTGTATTGTCAATTTATTAAGTAACGGAGTTGTACATATTTAGGAATCAAAGTTGTATGTGTTTCACATAGTAAACAAACTAAAATAAAAAATTAAGCCAAATCTGTCAAATTTAAGCTCTGCTGAATATTAAGTATGCTTCAGCACTGCTAGTAAAATATTTGTGTAAGAAATTTTTTCTATTTTGCATGACTTTATTTTTCTCTAATCCTATTTCTGAATTTGACACCTGTTGTGAAATATACCCAAGATGCTCACAAAGACTGTCCTGATAAGTTGTTTTGAAATCTTTTGTTTCCTTGTCAATGTATGTTTTTGGACTGTTCCTGTGTACCCTTTATCTGACTATCCACAGGTTTAGATGATTCATTTATGCGAACATTTTCATTTATTTGCGCTGTATAGGCCTACTCTATCAGTGCATTTGATTCAACAGCCATTATAGGAACATAACTGTGTATTTATTTGGTCTCTATGTTCTATAAATGTATTTGATTTAAAGCCTGCCATGGACAGACAATCTGCATTGATTTCCTAGACTCTGTTCTTCCGCTAGGATCATGTTGCCTTTGACTGCATTTTCATCTTTTGTCATATTACCAAGTGTGACATTTGATGAGGTTTTGGTCGATTAACTAAAACACCGTTGACTACTAAGATATACACCGCATCAATTCAATCAGCCGTTTATTGAATCAACAACAGCACAATTAATTAACAATCAGTCATTTTAAAAAAAGAGTTAATCTGCTGATGCCGTCAACAGGACAGCCCTAAAGGATAAAATAATCCGCTATCGCAGGGCTGCCCCTTTTCCACATTACATTTACTGATGGCAAGACGATTTTTATGATCATATGGTTATAGAAAATTCAACTTAAATAACAATGTTATGGCTAAATCATAGCCAAACAACTAAATAAAAAAACAACATTGTAGTACAAGATTTAAAACAAACAAACAAATCAAAAACAAAACAGATTATAATGTTCACAGTTGTACATCTTAAACAATCTTAACTACAGGTACAATCTATCGAGTCATATTCTTTTTATGTGTTCAAGAGATAATGTTTCAGTTGAGCTTTAAATTGAGCCATGTGTAATATATTTATTAAATTTGGAGGATGAGAATCCCAAAGTGGTGGACCTGAGCATTTAATTGAGAACTGCTTAGTCCTGGTTCGTGCCCCTGGGGTTCGATATTTACAGGATGCTCTAGTATCATGTCCATGGATAGCTACACCCTTAAGGAAATATTTATCAAACAGTGATGGGAGAAGCCTATAATGATAACAGTACATGAATAGTCCAATTTAATATTTTGTAATATCATTCAATTTTAGAATATTGCGCTCTTTAAATATTAATTTTGTGCTATCGGACCATCCCAGTAAGCAAGTCACACGTATGGCACGTTTATGGAGAGTCTCAAGGCGTTTTAATCTAGAGGAGTAGTTTGAGCCCCAGCAGATATTACAGTATGATAAGTAAGGATTAACTCAGATTTTGAACAACCTTATTCTTACAATAATTTTATTGAGCAACATCATCAACATTGTTATGAACATTCTGAAGATCATTCTCATGGGCATTCTTTTAATCATTCGCATGTGTAACACCTTTATGATCAATCCTATTAGTAGCATCAACAACATCATTCTTATAACCAGTGTGATTCTCGTTAACGATAACTATAACGAAATTGTTTGTTAACGAAAATAAAATGATTTAGTTAACGATAACTATAACTATAACTAAAAATATCATTAACTATAACTATAACTATAACGAAAATAACAATAACGAAAATTCATCTTTATTTTTGTTAATACAAAAAATAAAAATAGGAAGTGCAATATGGACTATTCGACATAAATGAGAACGAAAAATGCGATATTTTTATTATGCAATTTGTCAGTGACTTTGGAAACTCGTGTATTCGTTAAGCTGAATGCACCCATGCTTCAAAGGCTTTCATAGCTCTGAGAAAATTGTGAAACAGTGTGTTAATACGCACAATTTTGCTTATAGCCTTAATTATTGTAACTAAGTAGTAACTAAAATTAACTAAGATAAAAATCCATTAACTATAACTATAACTAAAAAATAATATTAACTATAACTATAACTATAACTAAAATAAAAAAAACATTAACTATAACTGTAACTATAACTAAAATAAAATATGTAAGGAGAATCACACTGCTTATAACTAATATCATTTCTTAACTTCAAAAACGTCAACTACAGTCATGGAAACCTTTGAAAGCTGGCAACCTCTTGGATCCAAGAGTTTAACGAAATATAATTATCTTATGACATCAAATGAAATTGTTTAAATAGTTGCAACCGTTGAAACTGTTAACTTTTCAGCAATAAAGTAACCATTAAACGAAAATGTTGAATATATTACGTAGTGTGTAACCTTTTTAAAGGTGTCGAAGCAGACGATAACATTATTATTAGTTTCCGGTGTTTAACGACATCTTGTGTCAGCCAGGGTCGTCAACGTCTACATTAATAAGCGTCGTCTTATGACATGAAAGACCGTTTGGCAACAGATCGATAGCGTTCACAATTGTGTGTTTCCTTTTTAACGACTAGCTGTGTGGCAACGTTTTCTGCTAAGGCTACCTCCCTCCTGAACACCAGGACTTAGACCGAATGATGGAAGATGCAGACGTCAGACTCCTCCAAGCGGTCAATCGGAACTCACAACATGTGCTTAGAGGCCTCTTTCCTCCGACCGTACATAGGCCATATGCTCTGCGCCCTAGGCCTCATGAATATGAACTGCCCAAAAAAAGATGACCACAATTTCATCTCTAGGGTTCTATTTCGGACCATTCGTGATGTTAAGATTTAACTCTCAATCTGACTTATAGTTTTTAATTTCATTACTTTTATTATCTCATGTAAACAAGTTGCGGTATGTCAACTTAGCATTTTAATAAACGAAATCTACTAACAAAGACCATTAGCGTCGCCCTCCTCCGTTATCCAGGCTTGAGACTGGCACTATCAGAAAGCAAACAGTGGCGGAGTTAAACGTTCACAATTCGAAGAAAACGAGGAATTTATGGCGTCCGTAAGACACCATTAAAAAGGTGTCAAAACCGAGCATCACGATATCACTAATATTCATTGTTTAACTACATGAAGTATTACATCTGACACGACCTACATGTATGTTGCACATAGTGACAAATTGGTTTGATTCATAGTAAACAATGTTCTGCAGCAATTGTCCGACACAAGAAGTCAGGCGCTTCTTTTGTTTCACGGTCATAGTAGAACGGGAATGACATTACGTTCAATAGCTTCTTTAGTAAGTGTTTTGTTTACTCGTCTGTAACCTCATACGGTAGCAATATGATTCTATCTGTGTTAATGACGTCCTTTGGTCTTACCACATTTGCACATGATATTTCAATCGTTTTCATTTCACTTACAACCTGAAAATTCACATCTCATTGACTTGTAACAGATTCATCGACACATTTCTCATTAACACATAATTATTCCATCGACAAACTTCGAACATATAGCATCGATTGGGTACTATTTAAAGGTGTCTTATCTAAATGCAGTGCATCTCAATTCTGCCAGCTATTCGCCATCGAAACGCTCAGGTCTACTCGCTTATTATACCTTTCACTATCTCGGCCTCCAGTCGCCTATGAAATTCTGCAAACCGCTCCTTAATCTATGCTGAACCAGCTCTTTGGAATGAACTCCTAAAAGATCTCTTTAACCTTCCTGACAAGGACTCACGAAGTTTTATATCTCGTATGTTATTCCTTAACTCTTACCAAGCTATTGTTAATTCATAATATTCTATATATGCATTTTTTTATGTACACCTTCAGCGTTATGTCTGTTGTTAACACATTAAACGAATATATGATGATCTCCGGTTTATTTCACCTCACCACCGCTTGTACCCACCTCTGCTACTTTCCACTGACGACTGAAAATAGAACTTTTCCAGCTATCGTATGCTGATTGTATACTCTTGCGCCACCGCGTGACCGCCATCATCACCCGTAGCACCATGCTGTCTCCTCGGTTTGAACTTACCATATTCATACCTGACACCGGAGCGGACAAAGCAACCTGGATGTTCCGGAGTTCACTTGATATAGCGCCGGTTTTTAATCTTGTCTCCCTGATGCGGCTTTAGCGCTGAGAACTTGGCAGATTTACATGTACACCCATAATGCTCCAGTCAGCAACATCTTTTCGTTTCGTCCAACCAATTGTTTTGAGTACTTTCTTTAGACACCTTTAAAATGCTGTTCATCGATGTTATATAAGAATGGGACGCGGTTGTCAAAATGGCTAGCGAGTTCTCTTTAGACACCCTTAAAACGTTGTTCACTGATGATATATAGGAATGAGTCACGGTAACCAAATTATTCGATTTTTTTCTTCTTGATGAAAATTTTAACAAACAGCACGAACAGTATAATAACTAATGACACAGTGAATGTTAAAGATAGAGATGAGAGACAGACAAGGTCACCGATAGCCTGAGACACAGAGCAAAAACTACTAACACTATAATAGAACATTAGACACTACAGACGCTCTCGTGTCTGCATCAGTGGTTTCATTGAGCAAAATTCCTTACATCCTTCAGTCGTTCTCACTAGACGCGAATATATGTTAAAATAATTAACAATATTGCCTGAAGGTATTTGCATAATTATTATCATTTGAAATATTGGACGGGTGAAACGCGCTGGGTTTCGTGAGAAAATGACTAGTTTGTGTAGGTTGCGTCACTCCCAATTTTGTTAAAAACAATGGTCTGAGATAACTTGACATCCGCAAGATGTCGTTAAACACTGAATAATACGATTTTTAGTTATGCTATGCTGTATACATACCTTCAAATTACTTGTTTTCATTGCTATATTAATCAAAATAATAGCTCTACTTTTCACTAGGTCAAAACAGTAGCTTTGCTTTACACTAGCTTAACTTTCCACTAACTCCGCCACTGATCGTACTCTGTCAGTGCCAGTCCCAAGCCTGGATGAAGGAGGAGGGCGACGCTACTGGTCTTTCTTGCCACATAGTGGTCGTTTAACAGTAAACAAGAAAAAAAGTACTTTCCACTAATATTGATCTTCCTCTTCCTTAAACTCGACTACTGAAATTGTTGTTGCCTGCTTCGGATGTTCTAACAAACGTTAATTAGCGTTAATTAACAAATCTGTAACGCTTTTTCGCATGTTATTTAATTAACTCCAATTACTAATTCCCAAAACTACTGGTGGCTTGTGAAACCATTGTTACAGATGCAAACCAAAGGAGAATCACACTGCTTTTAACAGGTTTATATTCGACATTTTTGTTCAATCGTTCATTAACCGACATCCCGTGTAGTAATAGTAGCTTCACGTTCACGACACTGTGTGATCACAGAGATCATTAGCGAAGCCCTCCTCGTTTACCCAGATTTGATAATGGCATTCCCTGGCACTATGACAAGGATTAAAGCGGTTCGATGAGTAGCAGTTAACATTTAAGATGACAACTACACTCCACCCCTGCTCGTGCTCTCATAATGCCAGCCCAAAGCATGGAAAAGGTAGGAGGGCATATTGCCGCAATCGATTGTGTTACTCCGGGCGTTGAATTACAAGGCAGGGAGTGGACGCCCTTTCTAGGAAGCATGCAACAAGATATATAATTGTCCATGCATGTCACAACCTTTAAATCAGTCATTGCCCGTACTTGGGTAGCGCCTGGCTAAAGAAGGAGAAGTATAAGTATTATCATAGCTCTATGGCAGAAAGAATATGATAGCCAGATATTACTATTGGAAAATAAAACTCTAGAGCCGACGGTAAGTAATAAAATAAAAAGTAATGAGTATAAACGGGACGATGAAAAATTATAATCACCAGATTAAGGCTAAGACACTGCAGACTAAAACATTATGTTTAAAAAATAGGTCAGCATCCAACCGGAAAATGTGAACATTGCAACACTCAGGAAACGATAAAACTTGGCAGCACAAATAGGAATTTTAAAGAATATTGCTGGCAGCTGTCTACCAAAAACGGTCCAAGAACTTCTCTGTAATCGATCAAATGACCACTCATTATTTAACACAATAAAGAACATAAATAGAAACCTATAGACTTCATGGCCTTTTAATCCAACTGCTGACACAGTGATACTACAAAAGTCTGTCGACTTGATTTATATAAATGCAATATGGAAAGGCAAGGCCACAAAGATCCTAACTAAAATATGCAATACGTTGGAAGCAGCCCGAAACAACAAAGCCTAACTACAAGAAAACATCTGAACTGAGTAAACTTCCTTAAGATGGTTTAGGTCACAGGGAAATCCTACCTCCGCACAAGACGTCATGACTTTGAACTGCCTGCTAAGGGCGTGAAGAACTTTATCTCACGTGTAGGGGAGACCGGGGTTGGATGCAACAGGGGTTGGTTGCAACACTATCGCTAGTTAAGCGCTAAATAATAGCAGCGTAAAATAGAAGTAACCTAGCTTACTATATATATATATATATATATTATAGTATATATATATATCGGACATTTTACAAAACGATTATTGCAGCAAAACAGTTTAATATCTTGATTGATGCTTTTGATTAGATTTAATTTTGATTTTCTTCAATTTATTACATTCTTTTATGTAGGCAAGCCTCGGTAAGCCCTGGGCAATGCAGTCTCAGTTTAATAATTATACTACTTTCAATACTGTTGCAACCTTCCCCCAGGGTCGTTGCAACCAACCCCGGCCCGGGGCATATTACGAAAGTACACACGGAAATTGATCCACGGGATTCTCCAGACCAATCAGAAGCCGCCATATCAGTAATACCATTCACTGCGTCATGAATTCTCATTAGGTATGCGCCTTGCTTATATCAGTAAACAGTCAACTCCAGTTTGTAACAACAGTTCGAACTTAAATTGATAAATTGCGAAATGGCCGATTATATGAAAACTTTGCCTGCCGATTATCAATAATAGGCTATCGGAGTTCACTGGCGACTACTCTGACGTGGAAAGTCATTATAAAGCGGTCTTTCACCTAGCTTTCTCTGAGAAGCCGCTATAGTGTCCACCGAGACAGCACTACCATACAAACCACGACATTGGCTTTATCACATAAATATTTAATTGTGCAACTTAGCCGATCGATTTTGATAATTTGATTGTATTATGGTTTGTCTGTAAAAGACAACATGTATTATGTAAGATCGCGGGTCCACTACGTTTATGCTTCGAGAGGAGCAATAGTTTGAGTTGTCTCCCAGTCTGTTTGGGAAGGTGTTTTTGTATTTTTGTATTTCTGTTCTAGTCTGCTTAGTTTGCTTAGTTTCTCTGTTCTGCTTTGTGCGAAATAAAGTATATATATATATATATATATATATATATATATTATTCTAATTTTAAATTTCACTCTACACGTGAATACAAAGTTTACGACTATCGTTTGAAGGTCGAAGGTGACTCTATCGTGTGCAACGTTCCCATCGCACATTCTGTCTCTGGCTAGACTGCCGTTAGAGGCAGATGAATACTCATGATTATTCATCAGGAAAATTCACACTCATCCTCTGATTGGTCGCGAGATTCCCTTGGATCAATTTCCATGTGTAATTTCGTAATATGCATCCCGGATGCTATCTGTTGCTGTTGATAACGCTGGGTTAGTCGGTCACTTATCATCATAATAGGCTAGCGCAGACAAGATATCGCAAGATATCTCTGAGTAGATATCTTGAAGAGACGCTACATAAATTCTCAGAATGAATGAATGAATGAAACACTAAATACTACTAATAATGTTAATCTCCTTAGACACCTTTAAATTAGAGTTTGAAACTCTATATCTGATGTTTCGTATTTGTTCAATAGGCTGTCAAAGTACTTAGGAACACTATTAGTTGTTTAATTATAACCAAGTAAGCAAAAGTGAGTAAGTATATTCTTTATTAATTCAGCTATTTAACGACATCTTATTGCATCAAAGGCCGATGACGTCGATATGTACAGATATGTATACATGCTATTCATCGGTATGTAGTCCTCTCCGCCACTCTAACCTCAATGACCGTGTTTATCAAGAGTGAGTTTCCTCTTAGAATAATGACTTCTTACTTACTCTCCGCCACTCTGACCTCAATAACAGTTATCAAGAGTGAGTTTCCTCTTAGAATATTACTTATTCATTTTCTGTTTCGCTTCCAACTTGTAGCTATCATAGATCGTTCTTCCTCTGCCTTTTCCAACACCTCTTCATTTGTTATACCTTCCATTCAACAGCTTTTTCCATCCTACGCAAAATCCACATCTCGAAGGCTTCCAATCTCTTTTCTTATTCATTCATTCATTCATTCATTCATTCATTCATTCATTCATTCATTCATCCATTCATTCATTCATTCATTCCAAAGATTTTTATAGCGCCCCTTCAAGGTTACTACTCAGGAGCGCTCATGATCAACGTTTAGGATCCAAATAACCCAACGAGATTACGGAGCGGAGATTACGATTACAGGAGTACACCATCTTTATGTGCATTTGATACCAGTCCCAAGCGTACCATTCTACTCCATCAAAGCTTTGGATCGGTAGGACCAGTCCCTAGCCTCAGTAGCCTGGATAATGAGGGAGGGAGACAGCTATCATTATTTGCTATAACACAGCGTTATTAAATAGTAAGTAAGTGAGCGGTGCTTAGAGAAATCCATATAACAGTGAGAAATGCTAAAAAACTGTTTTCGATCGAAGTAAATGGCGTTCGATGCATTGAGATGTCGATAAACACTAAATAGTGCTAATAATGTTAATCTTGTGAGAATTATTATAATCAAAGAACAGAAATGTCCTTCTATATGTATTTCTGTAATGTTACGCTAAAGTTTAAAGACCGGACACCGCTAGAGGGCGCTCGAGACTTGGCTTGAATTGATCGACTTTCGATTGCAGTTTATGCTATTTCTTTTGTTCCTCATGTATATAAATCCTCATCTTTGCTAATTTATATGGATATAATTGATTTCTTCCCGTTTTGTAAATAGTTTCATGTAACTGAAACTGACAAGTTGAAAGGCGCTATGTATAGAATTAATTTCCGTTTGGTTTATAAGTGTTTGTGTAACCGTCTGTGAGTGTGTGTATCCATAACAATTAGCCTATGTGTATTAGATATGCGCAATGACAAAGTTTTCTTTAAATGTAAGTTAGATATACATACTACATAGACATATTGGTCTACATATTGCACCTTAAAAATTAAAGTGAACTCAGTAATAAAATTATAAGAAAATATCTATACATCTTACAACAATTTATCTAAAATTATAACAGCAATCTCGTGTGCATAAGTAGACACCATTTCTTCATTCAACTTTTCCGCTATATTTGTGCATAAATATCGCGCCCTGTTAAATAATCGTTTAGCGATCCTTATCTGCCCTGCAACAATTCTCATTTTTAGTTTAGCAATATTTGAACGATACTGCGTCATAAAGAGCATGGTTTCCGTCGCCCTCCTTTGACCAGGCGTTGGACTTGCACCATCCGATAGCAAACAAATTAAATCCGACGATTGTAGCAGTAGTTTCACGTGTTTAACGACATCTGGTGGCTGCCTTGGCCGTTATACTCGACCTTACTTTTCCTCTGAACAAATTTAATGATCGGGTGGGTTCATTTTCTGATTTTTTATTCCAGTTTTTAACACCGTTGACGATGGCATTTTGAGGTTTTATTAATAGCGATTTCTGTATAGGCTTATATATATATTGACTAAATTTATACCATTTTAAGGGTGTCCAATTTATATTAACCAACGGTTGGATGAATCCGTCACTTTTTTCATATTATTGTGACAAAGGCCGTTGACATCGATATAAGAATAACGTTTAACAGTTTTCAACGTCATACTTGATGGTTAATCGCTTTTACCGATTGACATGTGTTAAGAACTGGCGATTGAAAGAAAGAGTAGAGTATACTTATGGGAGGTTACAAGCTATTTTAAGGTGCATAGGGATTGTATAATTATTATTCTTTTAATGTATGATTTGATTACAACGGTCGATGTTGCCATAAGATGTTATTGAATTGAAGAATAATAAATAGCCGTTTTAAATTTAAAAAAAGCATCTATTGTCACAATTATGATTGTGATTTTAGGATTAAAGAATTTCTTGCGCATAGGTAATGTTTATTATGACTGTTTTGATTTAAATATTTCTTGTGTGGGACAATTGTTGCGGTATATTGTTATAATTTTTTACGACCATTTTATCGCAATATGTGCATTAACCCGTTTTTGCCCAGTGTTCCATTATTGGAACATTTTGAAAATACTTTACTTACTTGTAATTTAGCGCTATATAGTGAATATAATTCATCACCTGCCATTGTAAACAGTATTTCTAAAATATATCTATCAAAAAATTATTACTTTGAATAACTAATAGTTATGAGATACGGTCTTTATGAGCACTTTTGTGTTAAAAAAATTTCGACGAATTTCGACGAAAAGGTACATATATAAATAAAATTAATATAAATAAAGATCTTTTTAGAAGTTGCTGTTTTTGGTACTCTAATACCACTTATATTTCATGATAATTTTAATTAGTTTTTAGGACGAACTTTACTTTGGACTTTTTGCAATTATATTGTATGTTCCATTATTGGAACACTGGGCATATATGGGTGCAAAATTTTCTCGTTACGGCATATCGCTCTAGGCTCTTATATTGCATTTCACAAAGAAATTTAGCTTGGTTTAGCGAACTTACTCGCATATAAAGATAATTTTTTTGATTTTGCATCATCATTTATACATACATACATGCATGCATACATACATACATGCTTACATACATACATACATACAGACATACATGCATACATTCATACATACATACATAAATACATACATGGCATGCACACCAGAGTGAAGAAGATAGTGCTGATGAAAAAACTGGTGAAACCCAGTGGCGGCGCCAGGATTTCAGGTGGGGGGCTAAAGCTCAAAACCTTCTTTTTGTCCCCTCCTCGCTGTGATTTGCAGTGATTTCCCACTTTTGGGGGGGGGCTGAGCCGCAGTTAGGGGGGGCTAAGCACCCCCTAGCCCCCTGGCGCTGCCACTGGTGAAACCCTGGACATTCTGAGCGAACGATAGGTTTCAAGGTTTTGGTTCCAAGTGTCAGTGTGATTCTGGCCGGCATTCCCTTCCAAGATAATTTTCTTCGCTTGTTTGCAGAGAAAATGGTCATTTTGTGATATTTTTCTGTTCTTTGTCTGAACTTAGGCTCATGTAGCCTATACTGAATATGGGCCCCAACTCTTTCTATACAGCACTGTGCTAGCAGCTAGAACAAATGTGCTAGGTAACTTCACTTGAAATAATCATTGCTGTACTTGGTAATGTTGGTGTGGATTATGTATATTTCTGCACCCATATGTGCCCAGTGTTCCAATATTGGAACATAGGAACAAAATACAAAATTTCATGGAATTTCTTAAAATAAATGAAAAATTAAGGTGGCATGGCTATTCTAGCATCAAACTGTGTAACATAACTCAAAATGAAGCAAAAATAAAATTTGGGCAAAAACGGGTTAAGGACAGTGTCAGGTGGAACACTTTATTTAGCAAAACAACAATATTTGTAGTGATATTGTAAGATATGTTTAGACACCTTTAAATTGTATCTTACGGACGCTATAAGTACTGCTTCTTTGCATTTATGAAGTACTATCTCGAGTCGTCTCTTGTGTCGTGAGTGTTGCATTGTATACATAACTCCATACATAACTCCATGCATCGCTACCAGAGGTAGCGCTAGTTCACAGCCTCGATAAAGGAGGAGAGCTCCTGTTATCATCTTTGTTACGATACATTTTCGTTAGTCAGCAACTAACCAATTATAATAATAATAATAATAATAATAATAATAATAATAATAATAATAATAATAATAATAATAATAATAATAATAATAATAATAATAATAATAATAAGCATCGTTTGATTTCAAACTGACACAACGCAGGATGATTACAAATCAGTATGAACGAATGATCACAAGTTATTACAGGAGTCGAATTTAACTGTATACGGCAGCGATGCAAGGCGCCCATCACGCACGTCCTACATCTCATTTTTACGAACGCGCCATCTTGCGAATGATAGGCTGAGTGGACCTTTGGGAGGGTTCGGGAAGCGATCCCGTTACCTACTGCTCTTCACGTCACTAACGTTACCTCTTCACTATGGACACCCCCCCCCCAATCCATTGTTTACATTTCTGAATTTTCCACGGTCGATGTTGCCATAAGCATTGAATTGAAGATTAATGATTAATCAATTTAAAATTTAAAGCAAGTATAAGAATCTACTGTCGCAATTATAAATACGATTTTGTGATTAAGAATCACTTTTGCTTTGGGAATGTTTACAAAGAATGCTTTTGCTTTCAATATTTCTTGTGTGGGACAATTGTTGTGGATATTGTTCACTTTGCATCAGACCATTTTAGGGCCTATAACAATTATGTGTGTATCATATGCAGTGTCAGATGTATTACTGTATATCGTTAAATAATGAATATTTATGGTGATCCTGTAAGGCATTGGTTGGACACCTCTAAATGATATCTTTAGTATGCTATAAGTATCTCGCTTTCTTTCAACAGTGTAATGTAGTGTAATGTTGTTATAATCATTGAATAGCTGGATTGTAAATCTCGTGTACATTATTGCTGTTTATCAGGAATCTTTTCATTTTATGTTAAAATTTTTTATGTGTGATAAATTGTTGCAAAACAGTGTATAATTTTCCTGAAAAACCATATTACAGTATGTTATCTTATGCAAGTAACATTGACATTAGTATCGGAACTATAATATTATGCTGCTAAACAATGAATATTAGTGGCATTGCAAAGTACTGTTTAGATGCCTTTAACTCTATCAATTTTGTTTCAACTGTATTGTACATAATTTTGAATTGTCGTCAACGGCCTTTGATGTCATATGATGACGTTAAACTACGGAATAAAAAAAAACAGTGTAAGTCGTACCATCATTGTGTAGTTTTTCGTTTTCTTTGCATTGCATACATTTAACGCCATCACTACCATTTCTGTCGTAGTGCCAGTTCCAAGCCTCGAGAAAGTAGGAGGGATCCTCTAATCATCTTCGTTACGACACATTTTATTTAATCTGCAACTAACCAATCAACAGTTTCCAAGGCGCAGCTGAGTAGTGCCCCAAAGTATCTTTCTGATTATATGCGAAAGCCGTTATCTGCGACCTCATCTCGTTCCTTGCGCTCTGCTGATTGGCTAGATCTTTTGTTCCTAGGACTAGGACTGCCTTGGCTCAACGCCGGGCATTTGCTGTGGTTGGTCCCTCTACTTGGAACGACCTTCCCACTTCGTTAAGGGCTAGGGGCTAGGGGACTGTTTTCCTCTTTGGTCTCTCGTTCTTTAAAGACGTTACTTTTCTCCCTGGGTTTTCGTGCTGAGAGTGCCTCTGAATAGTTATTCTGAGAGAGGCGTTATATAAATCTTTAGATACGATACGATACGTTTCTGAACTTTCGTAAACGGCCTTGGGTGTAAAAAGAGGGCGTTACACTTTCGAATAATAATAATAATAATTTAAAAGTGTTGGAACAATAATAAATGGGATACCCATCTATACCGATATTAATGGCTCTGGTTGTATCCTCTGTTTAAAAATATCTCGTGACTGAAATGGCCGTAAACGACAACCTTATTTCATACTATATAAAATAATAATGAATCATCAATAAGTGGAGGGCTTTCGTGCTTCACGTGAAGAGACAATTTGGCGAAATTTATTATAGCGTCGTTAGAAGATAATTAAGGGTGTCTTAACAGTTCGTAGCATTATTCGCAGTATTGCGAGTTTAACGACAGGGATGTTGAACTCGATCTGACCTTATAATTATTAACTGGACTAATTCGTAAAGTGTTCACTTTTAGTTTATAAATTTAGTATTTTATGAAGCAAGAAGCGATTAGTATCAGTAATGTAGTTCAAACTTTAAACATCGTCATATGACATCAGATGCCGTTGACGACAATTCAGAAAATTAATTATTGTACACAATGTTTTGGCTAGTTGCTGGTCAATGACACTGTGCCATAACATGAGTCGTTCTCCACCTTTATTCTGAATTGAGACTGGCACTTTTTGTTCCTACTGCCTGCGGAGTATATAGAGATTAACTAGTTACAAGTTATTTTCAGGTATCACTTTGAATAATGTCATCAAGTGGAAATAGCAAAATGTCTTCAGTGTGTCGTTTGATGTCATAGGACGATGTTACTACTGTCGCCACTCGCTTGAGAAAATGCCGGGCTTCTGAAGTAACTAAAAGTGAGAACTTTTCTAATTATTGATTTAGTTAATGTATAAGCTAACGTTGACGTGAACGGCCATGCCAGCCGTTAGACATCGTTAAATTAGAGCTGCAGATTTTAACGATTAATTAATCGATTAATCGTTAAAAAATGTAATCGATTAATTTCGGGCTTGTTCGATTAATTTTCGATTTATTGTCTTACTTATTTTATGATGTCAACAGAGCTATTTCCGGATTAAACAATATGGCGAACAGTGATAATGTGAAACATTACAGTGGAAAATTAAGCGATCATTTTGCATTTAAGGTAAATGCTGAAAGAAAAGTCGAAGATGGCGAAATTAATGAATATTTTTTGTAGATAGAAGGTAGTTTTCTATTGATTACATTTTCTCAGATTGACAATTTGAACTTTACCATGTCGAATGAGTGAAGGATTTGTGCAGTGTATATATACAATCTAAACAGTTTTTCCCGCTTTATGCAATATGGAACAAATTAATCGAATTTAATCGATTAATCTCGATTTAATCTCGATTAAATTTAGGAGATTATTCGATTAAAATAATTTTAATCAGTAGGCAACCAGCCCTACGTTAAATGCACAATACTGTCGATATTGTTACGCTCGGCTTAGACACCTCTAAATGGCTTTCAACCGATGGTATATAGTTGAAATTTTTGTTTTATCGTTACTGTTTTATCGTTACTGTTTTATCGTTAAACCATTTATTATTAACTTGTAGAAAAGAAAATATTTCTAACATATTAAGAGATGTATGTGTCTTATATAAAGTAGATTTTAACACTAAGAATTGGCTTGATGTAGGTTGCATACAAAGTGAGGTTTATAGGCTTATAAGTCTTATTTATAAAGGAAAGGTTGTATAAATGTTATCGTTTGTAAGCTCGTGCAAGAGTTTCATTTGTATATGAAATCAATTAATTAAATGCACATTATGGTATAGGATAGGAAAGTCTTGTTTTATTTTTTAATATGTGTTATTCTTTATATAATATTGTTAAATTGTTTCATTGATTATTTGTGTTAAGAATCTCATGCTCCGGTTGATAACATTATAATTTGTCCTCAAAGATTTAAAAATTTAGACAAATGAGATTATGAATCTCATTTCAGAACAAAGTTGTCAAATATGCTAAAATCTGTAATAAAAAACGATTTTACTTTTACACTTATGTGTCAAAACTGATGCTAAGTGTTTGTTTGATAGCATCAAATGTCATAATCATAATTAATATGATATGATGTTTCTTATGAACTTTGTTCTATGGTTATGATAGTTTGTAGACTTTTGTTGGATGTGCTCTTATATATACATGCTGTGGATATGTTAGAGTCCTGTTCTAACTATTTGCATATATTATGATAATATTGTGTGATTGAAATTATTAAATACTTCCGTAAAATGTACCAAAATATTACAAACTTCATGTTTTACTTGCATGTGTGACAAATATTAATCAAGCAAGCTGTATTAAGAACATTAAAAGTAATAGATTGAAAAATCTCAGATGAAGTTTCGGTTCTCTTTTATTATCAACGTAGTAGCATAATAAATTATAAAGAATTGTCATATTCACTGTTTGAATATAATTATTTCTTTAATAATGCTTGATTTTACTGATTGATGACTTCTTAAAAATTCAAAAGTGGAATAAGAACTTCATGTTAAACTTTCGTGACATTTAAATTTGTAAAATAAATGTTATTGAAATAAATAGATTAAGAAGTAAATGTGCATTAGGAATGGTGATCAAGAATTACTTTTAAGAAACATTTCTTGTATACGACAATTGCTACTAAATATTGTTGAATTTGCATCAAATACCAAATTGCATGTATCAAATTGTATATTTATGAATTGTAATTTTTTTATGTTGTTAAACAATGAACACTAATAACATTTCAAGGTTATGTTTGGACAGTCTTAAATGGTGTCTTTTGGACGCTATGAATTCATTTAACTGCACTGTATATGTTTTAAATTGTGAAGAGATTCTACCAGGTTTAACCACATATCTTTAGGCATCAAAGGCCGTTGGCTTCAATAGAAAATTCCTTCGTACCGTTCTCAGCTACATCGCTCATTAAACGTTTTTAATTAGCAAAGTGAGTCATGAACTCGCGATTCAAGGAAATTGTAAAAGCATATAAAATTACTATTATATCTAAAGATATCAAAGCAGATCATAACATTTTAGCTTAGATTAGGTTAGTTGCTGTTTTTAACGACGCTGTGTCATAGCAAAGATGAGTGGCATCACCTTCCTCCTTTTACTGGGCTTTGGACTGGCACCACCAGAGTACGGTCAATTCCGCAAGTCCGCTGAATTCGACCTTACACTATGTAGTTGCTATGTGCGGTTGAGGAAGGCGCAATCGATTGCTTAGGCTACCAGCCGTTAAAGAACATCTTCTGGTAACAAAGACCGCTAATGTCTTAGGAGATTATGTTTTATACAGTTTTTAATGATTTTATTGTTTCTGGTTAAATAACATCTTCTGGCTTCAAGCATTTCACTACCCTAGCGATTGAGAGACAATTTCGAAGATATAACGTCGGTTGAAGGCAATTTAAAGGTGTCTAATCCAGTGCGTCTCTAATTTTCTGATGCTGTCAACGAGTAGCCTTATTCCCTTACCAGCCTTGGCGCCTTTCAACATCGGCATTGATCACACATATATTATGTACTTTTAAAATTTATGTTTCAAAATAATTTATTGTGACTGTTTTTTTTACAATTATGATTTTGTTACTTGTCCCATTCAGAACTGTTTATTATACATGACTTCTGTGTCGTGTTATATTTTTTTAATTTTACATTGTAAGCAATCTAGCATTTTATTGAAATACCATCATAATTGTGAATACGGTTATCATTCGACGCCCCGGTGACCAATCAATCGCGGACCAGGACAGGACTACGTGCCACAGTTTGAATAGCACTGGTCTAATCACAGCGTAATATGTTTAGTGTCATTAAGTGTTTAGCGACTTCTTATGGACTTTAACGCAATTGACGTCGATCTTATATTACACATTAAAACGGATCTTCTAGGAACAACTAGCGTTTCAACGAAAATGTCGTTCATAATCGGCATTTGAAAGCTATTTAAAGGTGTCTTAGTAGATCGTATTATTATTATTAATAGTATCCATAGTTTAACGACGTCTCGTGGATCTTACTTAGCCACCTAATTTTTGAAGGTCCAGTTATTGATTGGTTAATAATTTCAACGCGACTACAATTAGTAGTTACTATTTGACGAGGCTGTGTCATAGCAAAGATGATTGGCTTTCTCCCTCCTCCTTCATCGAGGCTTGGGACTGGCACGACCAGAGTGCACGCCATGGCGGAGTCGACCATTATTATTTTTCTCTGCGGACTATATAGAGTTTCTTACAAATTACTCTAGGTATCACCTTGAACAGTGTCATCGAGACACGGCGAGACTACCATCTGCCACATCCATGAATCGCATACTTTGATTTGAAGGCCGCGTTTCAATAGGACACTGGTATCCTGTCTTTAAAGCAACGATCTACGTAGACGTCTTTAGAAAGTGTTGTGTAATTTTATATTACTGAGCAATTTGAAGAAATCTGTAATGTAGGCAATGAGAATATTGCATAATCCAGTTAAACACTGGATATCACTAATATCACTAAGGATCCTGAGTGGCCGAGTGGGTTGGTGCCTGCTCGTCACGCCGGCGCCCCGGGTTCGCTTCCCGGTCGGGTCGGTTTATCAGAGATTAATTTCTCGGATCTTTACTGCGGGTGGCTCGGTCGCATTATAAACGTGGAGTACAATACAACACACAATACAACACATCACAATACAACTGGGGCGCGGTGGTTTAGGGGTATGTTCGGTGCCTTGCAGCTGGAGGGTTGCGGGTTCGAATCCACCTCAAAGTCGCTGCGTATGGACCCTGGGCAAGTCCTTCACTCGCAATTGCTCATGCGCTTCGGCGTGAAACTCCGATTCAGCTTCGCGCAGTAGTCGGGAGCGCCTCTGAAAAGGCAATCTGGTAGGGGCGCTATAACAAGTGTTCAAATACAATACAATACAATACAATACAATAATGATCCGATCTGTTGAGACTTTAGACACCTTAAAATAGGTTGAAACAGATGCTATATATTCAACATCTTTTGATCGTTGGTAATCACCAGTACCACCAGTTAATAAAGTCAAATCAACGATTATATCCAACTAACTGTTTTGAGCTGTAATATGCCAAAAATTATCTTTGTGGGCGGCAACGGCCTATGTTGTCATGGGCTGCCGTTAAACTGTGAATCCATCCATATATCCAACTACTTCACTCCGCTGGTATTGCTCCTACTTTTGTACTGTCAGTCCAGAGCATGGTCAAGGTATTAACACTAGAAGCACCGAAGGGGTCAATCTGACCCCTTTTGGTTTTTAGCGGAACGCACCTCGGCCCCAGATATACCCAGAGTCCTGTAATTTCATGACTTTTCCTAACTTCGTAGGGTATACCCTCTGCCAAAATTTGAACTCGGGGGTTTCACAATTTCTGAGATTTTTGCTGTTCTACCTTTAAGCACCAAGGGGTCAATCTGACCCCTGTTTCAGTACTTGCATATCAGGCTTACGCATTTCTTGTTTTTTATTCAATAATATTATATATCAAAGCTAATTACGTAATAAATGTGAGAAGAGAGGAGATCTGGTGAGAGGAGAGGAGATCTGGTGAGAGGATAGGATCAGATCTGGTGAGAGAAGAGGAGATTTGGTGAGAGGAGAGGCGATCTGATGAAAGGAAAGAAGATCTGGTCAGAGGAGAGAAGATCAGATGAGAGGATAGGAGATCTGGTGAGAGGATAGGAGATCTGGCGAGAGGAGAGGAGATCTGGTGAGAGAAGAGGAGATCAGGTGAGAGAAGAGGAGATCAGGTGAGAGGATAGGAGATCTGGCGAGAGAATTAGAGATCTGGCGAGAGGAGAGGACATTTGGCGATGGGAAAGAAGATCTGGGGAGAGAAGAGGAGATCTGGTGAGAGGATAGGAAATCTGATGAGAGGATAGGCGATCTGGTCAGAGGAGAGATCTGGCCAGAGGATAGTAGATCTGGCGAGAGGAGAGGAGATCAAGTGAGAGGATAGGAGATCTGGCGAGAGAATTAGAGATCTGGCGAGAGGAGAGGATATTTGGACATTTGGCGATGGGAAAGAAGATCTGGGGAGAGAAGAGGAGATCTGGTGAGAGGATAGGAGATCTGATGAGAGGATAGGCGATCTGGTGAGAGGAGAGATCTAGCCAGAGGATAGTAGATCTGGCGAGAGGAGAGGAGATCAAGTGAGAGGATAGGAGATCTGGCGAGAAGGATGATTTGATGAGAGGAGCGGAGATCTGGTTAGAGGAAAGGAGATCTTGTGAGAGGAGATCTGGTGAGAAAAGAACAGATTTGGTGAGAGAAGATCTGGTGAGAGAAGAGGATATCTGGTGAGAGAAGAGGATATCTGGTGAGAGGAGAGGATAGCTAGTGGGAGAAAGAAGATGTGGTCAGAGTGAAAGGATCGGAGATCAGGTGAGAGGGTAGTATAGATCTGGTGAGAGGAGAGGAGATCAAGTGAGAGGATAGGCGATCTGGCGAGAAGAAGGATGACTTGGTGAGAGGATATCGGGTGAGAGGAGAGGAGATCAGGTGAGTGGAGAGAGATCTGGTGAGACCAGAGTAGATCCGGTGAGAGGAGAGAGATCCGGTGAGAGAAGACGATATTTGGAAAGAGGAAAGGAGATCTGGTGAGAGGAAGGAATATCTGGTCAGAGGAGAGGAGATCTGGTCAGAGGATAAGAGATCTGGTGATAAGATAGGAGAGTTTTCTGGTGAAAGGAGAGGAGATCTGATGAGAAGATAGAAGATCTGGCGAGAGGAGAGAAGATCTGGTGAGAGGGGAGATCTGGTGAGAGGATAAAAGATTTGGTGAGAAGATAGGGTGAGGTCTGGTGAGAGGATAAGAAATCTGGTGAGAGGATAGAAGATTTGGCGAGAAGATAGGGTGAGATCTGGTGAGAGGATAAGAAATTTGGTGAGAGGATAGGAGATCTGGTGAGTGGATAGTAGATCTGATGAGAGGATAGGCGATCTGGTGAGAGGAGAGATCTAGCCAGAGGATAGTAGATCTGGCGAGAGGAGAGGAGATCAAGTGAGAGGATAGGAGATCTGGCGAGAAGGATGATTTGATGAGAGGAGCGGAGATCTGGTTAGAGGAAAGGAGATCTTGTGAGAGGAGATCTGGTGAGAAAAGAACAGATCTGGTGAGAGAAGATCTGGTGAGAGAAGAGGATATCTGGTGAGAGAAGAGGATATCTGGTGAGAGGAGAGGATAGCTAGTGGGAGAAAGAAGATGGGGTCAGAGTGAAAGGATCGGAGATCAGGTGAGAGGGTAGTATAGATCTGGTGAGAGGAGAGGAGATCAAGTGAGAGGATAGGCGATCTGGCGAGAAGAAGGATGACTTGGTGAGAGGATATCGGGTGAGAGGAGAAGAGATCTGGTGAGTGGAGAGAGATCTGGTGAGACCAGAGTAGATCCGGTGAGAGGAGAGAGATCCGGTGAGAGAAGACGATATTTGGAAAGAGGAAAGGAGATCTGGTGAGAGGAAGGAATATCTGGTCAGAGGAGAGGAGATCTGGTCAGAGGATAGGAGATCTGGTGATAAGATAGGAGAGTTTTCTGGTGAAAGGAGAGGAGATCTGATGAGAAGATAGAAGATCTGGCGAGAGGAGAGAAGATCTGGTGAGAGGGGAGATCTGGTGAGAGGATAAAAGATTTGGTGAGAAGATAGGGTGAGGTCTGGTGAGAGGATAAGAA
The DNA here is from genome assembly GCA_020284085.1 of Aporrectodea caliginosa. NCBI lineage: Eukaryota > Metazoa > Annelida > Clitellata > Crassiclitellata > Lumbricidae > Aporrectodea > Aporrectodea caliginosa. Next base: position 4,061,190 of record JACEVL010000130.1, on the reverse strand, counting down.
ATCTGGTGAGAGGATAGAAGATTTGGCGAGAAGATAGGGTGAGATCTGGTGAGAGGATAAGAAATTTGGTGAGAGGATAGGAGATCTGGTGAGTGGATAGTAGATGTAGTGAGAGCGGAGGAGGTCTGGCGAGAGGATAGGAGATCTGGTGAGAGGAGAGGATCTCCTATTATTCCATTCCAACTTACTTATTACACTTGTTTATGCTCATGTAATTTATGTTAATAAAGTTGATAGTCAATTTCATTGAATTTGCAATTGACTTTGCATTATAAATTATTTGGGGTCAAAATGACCCCTTGGTGCTTCTAGGAAGTTCGATTTCTCGGTACTTCTAGTGTTAAGGCATAATTATTATTGTCGCATATGTGGTAGTGCTTCTCTTGGCGTTAAATTGAAAGGCAGAGAGTGGACATCATTTAATGAAGCCTTTAACAACAAAATAATTATCCATTAACTCAGCTCACTGCCCGTACTCTGGAGGCGCCAGTCTAAAGCCTGGAAAAAGAAGGAGGGCGACGAATACGGCCCTAGCTTCGAAGAGATGTTGTTAAACATAGAAAATTAATACTGTAGTCTGGCAGTGCCAGTACGAAGCCCTGGCAAAGGAGGAGGGCGACGCTAATCATCATTTTAATGACACCGTCGATGAACAGCAACTATCCAAGGAATACACAGAACTATCATCAGGACATTGAAGAAACAATATTTCAAAATAATCCAAAAACGCTACAAAGTAAGTATTTTCAAATGATACTAGTCCCAAGCGCTTCTCCTCCTTTATCCAGGCTTTCGATCGGTAGTGCCAGTTCGTAGCCTGGATAATGGAGGAGGGAGACATTAAAGGCTGCTGCGACAAATAAAATATTATGCAAATGCGATTTCTAAATATGTAGCTTATTTCTGTATGTGTTAAGGTTGTCCAATTCACTCTCTCTGGTATATATAATTTCGTTTATTGAACTATTAAACTATGTAATGCTAGTGTCTCTGTCTCTGTCTGTGTCTGTGTCTGTGTATGTTTCTGTGTCTGTCTGTATGTCTATCTTTCGAAGGCTATAAGTTTCTCGTTTTCTGTGCATTGCTTAAGTATTTTACTCTGTCACCAAATCGCTTTCTTTGCATTTTATAGATAATTCCGCCACTACCCAATTATGTGGTAGTGCCAGTCTCAATCCAGAATAAAAGTGGAGAATGACACTAATCACCTTTGTTATGGAACAATGTCATTAAACAACACAAACCAAACCATTATGTAAAATACTGAATTGTCATCAGCGGCCTTTGATGTCATAATGCGACGTTAAACTCTGGAATAATAATAATTTAAAGTAGTCCGAAAAGATCGCAATATTATTAGGTCAGGTTAGGTTACTGTTTAACAACGATGTGATGTGACAGAAATATTTAGCCCTCCGTTTTTATCCAGGTTTAAAACTATCATTACCAAAATTAAAGGCAGTGGGTTAAATCATTACTAGTATCCAGTCGTAGTAGCCGTATGCAGCAAAAATATCCTTAGATACCTTTAAATAGTATTAAAGCAAACTATAGCAATAATCGATTTGATAATTTTTAAATACCAAGTCAAAATAACGCCGTGACACATTTAAACACCTGTAAATAGGCTTTAATTGATGCTATATAATCCGCATTTCGTACAATTGTTAGTGGTGCTAGACAGAAGACGGGGAAAGGGGCGACGTAGAATCATCTTTGCTACGACACAGAGTCGTTAAAATAGAAACAACAAATTGCTAGGATTATTTGAATTGTCACGGTACTTTATAAGTTATGATCGAACTAAACGGCTCTGGCATCCACAAGAAAATCTACGTCGCTATTAAACTATGCACTGCCAATAGTTTTACGATAACCAATCATAACAAGACTATAATTGTTCCTTTTCCATTTCGAATGATCTGTGTTAAACAAGGAGGTACGTTTGCCTATTCAGGCAACTTTAAATAGATTTTGATCGACGCTATTCACCTTGAATGATGTCATCGAGACCTGGTGAAAACACCACCAGCCACAACTGTGCAGTGTGTGCACGGCATACGTTGATTTCAAGGCCGTGTATAAATAGGACACTGGTTGGTATCCAGGTTTTAATGCAACGCTCAACGTAGACGTCTTCAAACAGTTTAGTGTAATTTTATAAACTGAGCATTCATTCATTCATTTCAGGAATTTATATAGCGCCCTTCAAAAAGCCTACTCAGAGGAGCAATTTGGATAAATCTGTAATTTAAGTGCCGAGAATCATCCAGGTAAACACGGGATACTACTAATAAAGTTAGGTTCTGAATAGACACCTTTAATAGGTGAAAACCAATTTTATATGTACGATATTATTGTTCAGTCGCTAGTCATCAACAATACTATTGAAATTAAAGATTATAATTATCTGCTCGTATTCTGATAGTGCCAGTCCAAAGCCTGGATGAAGGGAGGTCGACATCAAAAGCCTTGACAGCCACAAGATGTCGTTTCACAATGTACTACTCACGGTTCTGATATCGCAAGAATAAAATAATAAAAATCAGACCGTAACAGGCTATAATTGCGCCTTGTGTAAAACGTGGATATAGCCACCCCAAGATCTTCTTAGCCTATTACGACCAAATTTGTTATCTCGAATATAATATAAAACTTCGTCTTTTTAAGAAACTAGAAACGAAGAGTCTGTGTTTCTATTCTATTTTAGTCTTGTTGTCATGATTATTATTATTATTATTATTATTAAAACCCGGTGAATTATCATACAGAACCGCTCTTCTGCCTTCGCTTATAGGGCGACTATTAAGAAATAGAAGGTCTGTTAATGTCCGTCAAAAGAAGTCAACGACAGAATTCTCTATACACGACTCCATACGTAATTAGTGATTGAACGAAAATTATTTCGAAAATATAACGTCGGTGGAAAATTATTTCTCATGTCGGTTTTATTCGAATAATTCCAGCCAAAAAGGCGTTAGAAATCGAAATAATATCTGGCCCACAGCTGCAACCAAGTTAAGACTGTCATTTATCACTTCGTGTTTTTCATTTCGAAATATCTACTTACGCGAAAAATTCGATTGATAGAGATAAATCCATAACAACCGTAAAGTTTTCCTCTAAGAACGTTCACTTAGCAGTGGTCCAACACTGTCCGTGATTCCGCGTTGTCTCGTAACCTACGCTCCATCCATTTGCTATTTGGGGCAGAGTCAATTATCGACTGAACGAAAATTTCGAACATATAGCGTCATTTTAATGCTATTTAAAGGTGTCTGAGCCAATGATTTTTCAAACTTTCTGATGCTGTGGACCTCTGTTTTCTGTATGAGTCTTACTGCAGCCCGGTGCTTTTCAACATCAGCTTACATTATATAAAATAATTTGTTTTATTAAAGTTTAGATTTCAAAATAATTTAATGTCACTGTTTATAACAACTAGGCTATACTTTTGTTGCTTTAAAACTGTTTATTATGTTTGAGCTCTGTGTCACACTGTTAGGCAGTTGATTTCAAACTTACCTTGTAAAGGGTTAGTTATTTAAAAAAAATGAACTATCCTTTCTTGATTCTACTCCTGCGCCACCAGACGACCACCATCATCATCGATTACCACCGTAGCACCATGCTGTCTCCTCGGCTTGACCTTCCCGGATTCAGACCTGGCACCACAACGGACCAAATAACCTGGCTATTCTGGAGTTCATTTATGTAGCGCCGGTGTTTTAGTCTGGTCTCCCTGACGCGGCTTTTGTTTTACGCCGAGCAATTTAGAAAGATTTACATTTACATTCAGTTCAATATCGTCTCTCTGCATCTTCCTCTCAGCTACTCTACTCTCAATGACGGTTATGGTCCCCAACCATTTCCAGCCCATTCTCTTTTGTTATGTCTTCCATTCAGCAATTTTTCCATCCCCGGAAAATTCACATTTCAAAGGCTTCCAATCGCTCTTTTCTCGTGGTCCATATTTCGGATCCATATAACCCAACGAAATTACGGAGCGTAGATAACGATTACAGAAATACATCAGCTCTATGTGCATATGACAACAGCCCCAAGAGAACCCTCCTCCTTTATCCAGGTTTTGTGTTGGTAGTACCAGTCTACAGCCTAGATAATGGAGGAGGGAAACATCTATCATATTTCTTGTAACACTACGTCATTAACTAACCAAGTGATGTTTAGAGAAACTTATATAACAGTGAGAACTTCCCCAAAACTGTTATCTGTCGAAGTCAGCGGCATTTGAAGGAATAGGATGTCATTTCAACATTAAATACTAATAAAATGCTAATATGCTTAGACACCTTTAAATTGGTATTGAATGAGACAATGTATATTTTTTCTGTCGTTCAATCGAGTTAAATAGGATCCAATTTGCGTTACAAATATATTTAACACCGCCACTGTTTGTACTCTGACAGTGCCAGTCCAAACCTTGATAAAGGAGGAGGGCGACGCTAATTGTCTTTGTTACCACACAGTGATCGTTAAACAGTAGACAAGTAAGTAAGTGACAAATATAAGACTAAATCGCTATTTCGGTCAAATATTGTAAATCACTATTGCAATATGTTGCTGTCTGTGTGTCTGTCCGTCTGTCTGTCTGTTCCCTGCAATAATGGTGTTAGTGTGTTAGTCTTTTCCGATGTTGGAATAAATAGTCAGTGCGACTTTTGAAATAGAATACTAAATGGTAGCTGTAGGAAATTGTGTAAATGGTATTTAAAAAAGTAAATAGCCGTGGAATTAATTCCAATTGTATAAGGGATTCCTTCTCTTGATGAGAACAACTATTCTACTGGTGATAGGCTATCCCATTTCATTCGTAATAAATAGTAAATAGGCACATACTATTTAAGCGCTATTTTAGTTGGTCCTTCTCTAAAACTATTTCAAGCAGTGAAATAAATAGCAATGAACTATTTAAATTCTACTCAAAAAGTACTTACCATTTAATTGTTACCCAAAACTGATTTGCGTTTGTGTGAGTGTGAGCGTGTGCATTAGGTGTGTTGGATATACCGGATAGCAGCGCTTTTTTAATTATATTCGTTACATAGTATGCAGCTGTCTCAAGAGGTGCTATATAAATCCATGATTGAGTTAATATTATAGGCTACATTGAATAATGCACACAATATTACTCGTAGGAAATCAGTAATACATAAAATATCTACACACTTTACAGTATCTAGAATATCAACAGACTATGTTGTGGCATCAGTGCATACCCTTTTTTCGTGAACACTTCACGCTATATATATGTATTAACATCGCGCTGAATTCCATGTACGTATGCCACCCCTTTGTTGTTGCGCCTGCAGCAGTTCTGATTATTATGTTAGAAACATTTCAACGCTGCTCTGTCATAAACAAAGGTGACACGCGTCGCCCTCCTCCTTTGTCAAGACTTTGGAATTGCACCACCCGTTAGCAACAATAAAATTAAATCAGAAGAACCTAGCAGTCGTGTGATAAAATAAGGGCTGCTTAACGATTACAACTTTTACCGCGATTAATGATGTGATTAAAAATTTTAATTGCGATTAAACTTGCGCTTAATCGAATCGTGAGAACAAAACTATGTCTCGTTTAAAACAGTCTGAAGATTGTTCCGTTTCATTTCCTATGAAATATCTATTCAACTTGCTATTACCATTTTGTTTGGTAAGACGTATAACTGATTACCAGCTGCAATGCGTAAAACACTGCAAAACTCTCATCGTTTACTACATTCAAAGGTCTGTAATACCTTGCTATCCACAGTCGTATTTCTCTTCAGTCATAGGTTTGACCGTGGCGGTTAACATTAACGCGGCTTTCCGAAGACGCTTTCCAATAACAAAATTGATGTAGGGTCGAAGGCCCAGGTGATGATGATGATGAAGACGACGAGGACGACGAAACTGAAGATATAAGCCGTGTATAGGTTAGTGAAGATAATAAATAAAGGTAAAAAATTTTAAATGGATATTTTAGGTTTCCTTATGTATCTTACTCAAATCTGTAAATATTTGATTGGTCTTTTACTAATACATTGTTATTATGCAATTATATACTGTGTTGCAATGTAAAAGAGTACTTTTAATAATTATAATACATGTATGCTTTATTGGTTAATGGAATTTTTATTATGTGTGTTAGATACATGCACAGTTTAAAAGAATAGGCCTACTTGAAACAATTGTAATACATGTATTGTATACTTCTTTGGTTAATGAACATTTTTATTATAGTGTTTTTGTAAGATACAGTTTAAAACAATACCTTAATAAATTATAATACATGTATACTTTGCTAGTTAATGAAATTTGTCAGTACATAATAATCACAGACAGTATGAGATGAACTACTTTATGTTGCAAAAATATTGAATATTAGTGAAATTGTAAAGCTCCGTTTTACACCTTTAATGGTGTCGTTCGGATGCTATAAGTTTCTGGTTCTGATTGTATTGTATATTTTCCGTTTTGTCGCCAACGGCCTTTGATGTCATAAGACGACGTTAAACTGTGGTTAAATAAATAAATAATTTAAAGGTCCATAGTGATTGTACAATTATTGTTTTTTAATGTATGATTTGATAACAACGGTCGATTTTGCCAGAAGATGTGATTGAATTGAAGAATAATAAATAGCATTTATAAAATTTAAATAATTAAAAAGAATCTATTGTCACAATTACGATAATGATTTAAGGATTAAAGAATCTCTTGAGCATAAGGAATGCTTATGATGACTTTTTGCTTTTAATATTTCTTGTGTGGGATAACTGATGCGGTATAATATTGTTAAATTTTTTACCAACAGTTTATCGCAATATGTGCGTTAAGAATAGTGTCAGATGGAATACTTTATTTTGCTAAACAACTATATTTGTGGTGATATTTTAAGGTTATGTTTAGACACCTTTTAATTGTATCTAAAAATGCTATAAGTGACGCTTTCTTTGCATTTATCAAGTGCTACCTTTTTAATTTCTTCCTCTTTATCGTGAGTGTTGCATTGTATACGTAACTCCATCACTACCCTACCAGTGGTAGCGCTAGTTCATAGAATCGAGAAAGGAGGAGGGCTCCTCTTATCATCTTTGTTACGATACATTTTCGTTAATCAGCAACTAACCAATCCATTTTATATATTTCTCAATTTTTAAGATGTTGCCATAAGATGTTATTGAATTGAAGATTAATGAAAAGTCGCTGTAAACTTTGATAAAAGGAATAAGAATCTACTATCACAATTATAATTATGATTTTGTGATTGAGAATCACTTTGGAATGTTTTATTTGCCTGTAATATTTCTTGTGTGGGACAATTATTGCGGATTACTGTTAAATTTGCATCACACCATTATATGACAATATGCCGATCATAGACAATGTCATATAATTATATTACTTTGTGTCGGTAAACAATGAATTTTTGTGGTGATATTGTAAGGCTCTGTTTAGACACCTTTAATTGGTGTCTTCCGGACGCTATAAGTTTCTCGTTTTCTCTGCATTGTACAAGTTGTACGTTGTCCATGTCTCTCGTTTTATTCACATTGTATACATAACTCCGTCACTACCCTAACTGTGGTTGTACCGGTTCAAAGCCTCTTCTGCTCTTACTAATGGCGCGAATATCTCACTTGAAAGGGTTTGCAATTAGTTTGATGTAATAGGCCGACGTTTAACCCTTTGAACTTGAACTGTTACCAATCACTACTTGCCTCAGAAAATGCCGAGCTTTTAAAGTAAACGTGAGAACTTCATGAATTGATTTAGTTTACGTTAATGTCCCAGCCATCATCATCAAGTCCAGCAGAATCTGTCTGTGTCTTCCTCTTGAGCCCCATACCTCCACTCTGCCCTCAGTGACGGTTATGAAGAATGAGTCTCCTCTCGGGATATGAATGATTCTTTCGCTCGTTGGCTCCGTTAGCGTAGCTATCATACATGTAGATCGTTCTTCTTCTTCTGCAACCCTATCCAACACTTATTCGTTTGCTTTGTTTCCATTCAACATTTCGAAGGCTTCCAATCGCTCTTTTTCTCATGGAATGACCTTCCACCAGAGCTGCGTTCATTACTTCTGATCGACCCAACTGCGTTTTATAAGTCACTCTAGTCTTTTGTATTTGGTCGTGGTTTGTTAGATGCTGTTCGTCGACGCTGTGTCATAACAAAGATGACTTGCGTCGCCCTCCTCCTTTATCCCGGCTTCAGACCGGCACCACCAGTGGCGTGCCAAGTGCGCTGACGTTGACATTACCCTATATATTTTCTTCGTGGTGCTGAAGCACGTGCTAGCCGAAAGATGTCGTTAAACTCGCAATATTGCGAATAATGCTAAGATGTGCTAAGACACCTTTAATTATCTTTCAACCAGAGCTATATATTTTACATTTACGCAGCGGCATAAATTATATCGTTGAGTCGTTAGCTGATTAAAGATTCATTGTGTTAATATAAAGTAAGGTTGACATTAATGCCATAGCAGCCCAAGATATTGTTTAACACTGGGTTGTACCAGAGGTATATATATATCGGTGTAGATCATGGCTCTGTAATTATTCATTGTTTAACGACATATTGTGGCTACTAGGATCCTCACATCGACCACTTGTGATGCAAAGCAATCGGTATCTATATGATTGAATTGGATTCCAACCTCAAGAGATTCTACCAGGTTTAACCACATAAATTATCTTTAGACATCAAAGGTGCTGGCTTTGACAGGAGAATTCCATTGTACAGTTCTAAGCTACATCACTTAATAAACTTTTTAATCAGCAAAGAATGTCATGAACTCGCTATTCAAGGAAATTGCGAAGCATTTATTTTTAAAGATCTCTCAGCAGATCATAATATTATCAACTTAGATTACGTTAGTTGCCGTTTAACGACGCTGTGTAATAACAAACATATGTCGCTTCGCCCTCCTCCTTCATCCGGGTTTGGGACTGGCACCACCACAGTACGGTCAGTGACGGTGTCAAGTCCGTTGACGTTGACCTTACTCAAGTGCTGTTTAGGCAAGAGCCAGCCATTGCTTTGGTTACCAATAGTTAAATAACAATGTCTTCTTCTGGTATCAAATGCCGTAAACGTCGATAGAAAAAATAATGTTATCACGGCATTAAAGTTGCTCACGTGTTGGATAAAGGAGCGAACGAAAATTTCAAACACAATTATATCGTCCGTTAAAAGCAATTTAAAGGTGTCTATTCAAGTGCATCGCAAACTTTCGAATGTTGCGGACTGTAAATTGCTGTAAAAGCCTTACGGCTAACCGATGCTTCTGAGAATCACCTTACATTACATTTGAGTCAATAAAATTATAATATATAACATTGAAATTAAAATTTCATAGTAATTTTTTGTCACTGCTTATTATACTATACTTATATTAATACTGCATGTTTGAAAGTGTTTATTTCTGTATGAACACTGTGTACTGTCTTGTTTGAATGTTTTACACTGTGTACAATCTAATATTTTATTTTAGTACGTTCAAAATTGTTATTCTTTTTATCATTCATAGGCCCCGTAACCAATCACTGGCGGACCGGTAACGGACCGCGGACCATAGTTTGAGTCGCACTGGTCTTATCAAATTCCAATATTATTAGCAGCATCAAATGTTTAACGACGTCTTATGGATCTCAAGGTCGCTGACGTCGACCTTACCTTACCTTAGCATCTAATTTCGAAAGGTCCACTTATTGATTGGTTAGTTATTTCACCGCGACTACCGTTAGTAGTTACTTCTTGACGACGCTGTGTGATTACAAAGACGAGTGGATGCATGGGAGAGAATGTTCGCCGTGGTATTGTTGCCTATTGTTTTCTCTCCGTACTATCCAGAGTCCTTGAGAAGTTATCGTAGGTATCTAAGCAGCTCGGAGCATTATTAGATTGAACGAGTAGTAGTAGTTTCAGTTCAACGAAACTGTGTGATAACAAAGATCATTAGCGTCGCCCTACTCTTTATCCAGGCTTTATACTGGCAATGTCAAGAGTATAAAAGGCAGAAACAAAATATATGGGTTCGTTAAATGCCAATATAAAGGTGTCTAAAGACACCGTGCATTATTACTAGTATTTAAGTATGTTAGTAAATAAGTAAGTATATTCTTTACTAATCCAAAAGTTTAACGACGACTTTTGCATCAAAGGCCGATAGACACACATAACGTATATATAATACTCATCGTCACGTCGATAGGCAAACACAATAATTATATATACATAATATTCATCGGTATACGTAGTCCTCCTCTCCGCCACTCTGACCTCAATGACGGTTATAAAGAGTGAGTCTCCTCTCGGGATTTAACCAAGCCTTTTCTCTTTCGATCTCTTGTAGCTATAATAGATCGTTCTTCTTAACCAACCCTTTCCAGCACCTCCTCATTTGTTATACTTCCATTCAACAATTATTTTTCCACCCTACGCCACTCGTGCTCGAACTCTGATAAAGCCAGTCCAAAGCTTGGTAAAAAGAGGAGGGCCTATTTTCGCACACTGCGGTAGAGCTACTCCTTGCGTTAATTTAAAAAGCAGAGAGTAGCACCTTATTTAGAAAGTTTTGTGTAATTTTATAATACTGAGCAATTTTAAGAAATCTGTAATGTAGGCAACGCGAACATTGCACGATCCAGTTAAACACTAAATATTGCTAATAATGTTGGGATCTGTTAAGACACCTTTAAATAAGTTCAAGACGACGTTATACATAGGACACAAATGCTTATTCGTTCAATTTCTTCTTTGTGCGGGTTCAAGTTGCATAGCTTAAGGTTAAACGTTTCTAATCAGCAAATTCTGTAACGAACTCGCGACTGAAGGAAACTGTGAAGCATAGCAATTTTTTAATTATTATATTAAAAGATGTCTAAGCAGAACATAACATTATTGGCTTAGGTTAGATTTTGTAATAGTTGGTCATCAAGTAGTAGTTCATTGAGAAGCAGGAACTACTTAAGATTAAAATCCAAATCAACCAGATTACTAAACTCCAATCTCTGGCAAAGCCAGTCCAAAGCCTTGTTAAAGGAGGAGGGCATACCGTCGCATACTGCGGTAGAGCTACTCCTTGCGTTAAATTAAAAGTCATACAGTGACACCCATTTTATGAAGCCTTGAACAGGATTTACAGTTATCCATGCCTTTTACAATTCTTAACTCAGCCACTAAGATATACAGGATGGGTAAGGGTAAAGATGTCGCTAAAGACTGGATACTACTAATTTTTGTTACGATCTCCTTCGACACCCTTTATTAGCTTTCAAAGGATGCTATATATTCGACATTTTCATTAAAACACTAGCTGTCTAGCTATGTTCTGAAAGGTCGATGGTAACGGCTGTTGTAGCCACAAAATATCGTTATTCACTGAAGGAACAGCAGGAAGAAGAGCAATCCCTTAAGCTGGTACGGAGAGGAAGCCACCAGTACGAAGTGCTAGCGACTTCATTTTTCTTGGTCACGGCATATGAAGGCAAGTGACCTGTCCTCTCCCTCTTCGTATGATCCTCCCACTGACAGTGTTCGATCAGTGTACTCATTACAGTTGAGTTTGCACGAGCTCTCACATTATACACCTCAGTTCTGCTAATAATGTTGTCATCAGCGCAGGCAGTCTATACATATACTTCCACAAACTCTTATGATGTTGTCGTAATAGACACCTTTTTATACATAATTATTTGTCTATAAATACCTACGGCACGACGCTACATGTTACTTTTGTGTAAGCCAGAATGTTTCTTACTTCATAGGAACGGTGAGAACTGTTCAAACAAATTTCTGGCGACGTCAACGGCCTTTGTTGCCAGAAGATGTCGTTAAACGCGGGATCCATACATGTGACATGTGAAGGCAAGTGACCTGTCCTCTTCCCTCTTCGTCAGTGTGAGTCCCAAACTTGGAGAAATAGGAGGGCTGCCTTTGATGAGGTACAGTCCTGGATGGCATCCAATAAACCCCTCATTCACCCATCAAAGTCTGTATTTCTGCTAATGGGCACTCCACAGCAACTTAAAAAAATTGATGGGCTTAAGTCATTGAAACTGGGTGACTCAATTGTTCACTTGGCCGATGCTGCACGTAACTTAGGTGTTGTTTGTAATTCTACCATGTCTCTCAGTGGCCTCGCAAACAGTATTTGTAAGTCATCCTATATGTTCATTCGTGACATACGCAGAATTAGGCGTTATGTGCCAATGTCTGAAAGAATATCTCTGGCAAATGCATTGGTTTCCAGTCGCCTCGATTATTGTAATTCACTTCTTACTGGTATCAATAAGTCTAACTTGCTTAAACTGCAAAGGGTTCAGAACTCTCTGGCTAGAGCCATAACTAATACATCCAAATATGAACATATAACCCCTGTGCTTAAATCTTTGCATTGGCTTCCTGTTCAGCAGAGAATTCGTTTCAAACTGGGGTTCATAGTATATAAAACTTTGAACTCTGGCCAACCACAATCTTTAAAATCAGTTCTTATTCCTCAGACTTATCATTATTCAATGAGGTCATCTGATCATCTTTGTCTGGTCATACCGAAATCAAGAACTGTTCTTGGCAAACGAACTTTTTCAGTATCTGGACCTACTTTTTGGAACTCTCTTCCTGTGTCTGTACGCTGTGCTCAGTCGCTTGGGTCATTTCGTTCGCGGCTGAAAACTTACCTCTTTCAAATTGCTTATCCACCGTAGGCTGTCTCTCTGTCTCTTACGGACTGATCTTTTGGATGTTGACCTGATTACGGCTTGGTTTTGGTGTGCCATCGGTTGATGACTTGTGCATTAGACACCGGCGCAATAGAAGTTGCTAATTACATTACATCTAAAAGATTTCTCAAGAAACACAAACTACTGAACGCAATCAAAACCCTGTGAATTATTGTGAAGAACCGTTCCTCAGCTTTCACTTTTAGGGCGATTATAGATAGAATTTCTATGTACGTCAAAAGAAATCGACGACAGAAATCTTTATTAAATACCGATCACTCAGAGCGAAGATATCCGATAGTATACTTCATTATCTGTTAAACGAAATTTTTACATATAGCGTCGGTGGAAAGCTAATTAAAGGTGTCTAATCCAATTATCTTCAAAATTTCTGATGACTTGTTTCCTTTATCAGCCTTACTGCGGCCCAGCGCTTTACATTAACTAACATCACATCTATGATATGCTATATTAAAATTTAGATTCAATAATAATTTATTGTCACAGTTTATTATAACTATGCTTTTGTTATATGAGAATCATTCACTGAGATGCCTTTTACCGAATCAACATTTTACGCCCTATTTTCATAGGGTCAGACCACATAACTTTAACCTTCCTGAAAAGGGACTCACGAAATGTTATATCTCGTATGTTATTCCAGAACTCTTACTAAGCTATTATTACTTCATCTTATATTATAATCCAAAGTCTGATTATTCTGTCCTTCCGTACGTTTGTCCATCCGGCTAAAGGCTCCGAAACGGAACGCTTTAGCGATTTGAAAAAATTTACAAAAGATTATTACGCCGCGTCTAATTCAACGCGACTATTTTCAGCTCACAATTTTATTTAAACGCCGATATATGGCCATTTTAAATTTCCAACTTTTTCGACGAGACTATTTCAATACCGGCCACAGTATTGCCATTTGTCTACGTCACGAAGGCTTAAATTAATATGCAATCTTACGTCACGCGAGCATCTAGGTCAACGCTCTGATTCGCAACCAATCACGATGACAGTTGATTTCAAATCAGAAGTGGTCACGCCCACGGCTGAATTTATAGGTCATCGAACTTTAAAATTCGCCAATGCAACACTTTAGGGATACGAAATTTTTAACGAACGTTTTCATTTGAATTTCTATAGATCTCAACCCAACTTTATTTCAACTCAAAATTTACCTTAAATTCCGATATTTGGACATTTTAAGTTTCGATGTGGTCATAGTCTGTTTCAAGGCCATTGAAATCTAGCTATGCAGGAGTATATATTACGTAGAGTTGTATTTAAAGAATTTCAAGCCAGCGCGTAAATTCGCCAGAGGGATACACGAAAAATGTGCACATCGTTAAATTCAAATTCACGGGCGCTGACGAAGATGTCATTAAATTCAAATACACGGGCGCTGAGGAAAACCCGGGCGAACGCCGGGTAAAAACTGCTAGTATACTATAATATCTAGATGTATATTTTATATGTACAACAACAGCGCTATGTCTGTTGTTAACACAATAAACGAATATATGATGATGTTACTGCTTAATGTTTCAAACTGTTTATTATGTTTGAACACTGTGTCGTGTTCTCATTGTTAGGCCGTTAAAGTGAGCCTTACCTCACGATTTTATATCGAAAGGTCCAGCTAGTAATAGGTTAGCTGGTAATTTTTTATCAACCCGAATACTATTAGTGGTTACTATAATTATGACGACGCTGTGTCATAACAAAGATGATTAACGTCGCCCTCCTAATTTTTTAGACTTTGGACTGGCACGACCAGAATTCGCGATTGGCGGAGTTGACCATTCTTTCAGTTTTATCTATGGACTATACAGAGTTGGTTATACATTATTTTTAAGTATCTACCCATATACTAAGATTATTACAAGTATTCAGTAGCCTACGTATATTACACACGATATGCACCCATATGCATGCATATTGTCATTGGCATGTTGTCTTTATAAACATCCTGGAAATATATTACAACACATAACTTCATAGTGCGATGCATTTTGTTTATTCATAATCTCCAGGTTTCTTAGGTGGAGATTCATCTTCTGCTTTTTCAGGTTCTCTGCCCTGAGACCGGGAAGGATAGAGCTATGTATCTCTTGCAGATATGATTTGACATAGCACCGATGCATAATAAACTGATCTTCTGACTTGGCGCTGAAAAATATCCGAAGATTTACATAAACATTTACATCCATAATCATCACCCAGTCAGCAGCATCTGTCTGTTTCTCCCTCTTATCCTTATCCAAGCCACTGATAATCGACGATTATGAAGAGTGAGTCTCCTCTCGGTATACGACTGATTCATTTTCTATTTTAGTTTCCTTATTGTAGCTATCATCATGGATCGTTCTTTCACAGTCCTTTCCAACACATCCCCCGTTTGTTATGTGTTACATCCAAGTAATTTTTCATCCTCCACATTTCGAAGGCTTCCAAACTTTCAATCTCTTTCATTTCTCGTGATCCACGTTTCGGATCCACATTATACCACGAGATTACAGAGAGGAAATTACCCTTGCAGAAATACATCTGCTTTATGTGAATTTTGATACCAGTCCTTAGAGCTCCCTTCGGCTCTGTCAAGGCATTGGATAGGTAGTACTAGTCCACGGCCTATATAATGGAGGAGGGAGACATCCGTCATTATTGCAATATAACATCGTCATTAACTAAGCAAGCGATGTCTAGAGAAACATATATAACAATGTGAGCGTCTCAAAAATTGTTTTCTATCGATGTCAACGGCCTTTGAAGGAATCGGATGTCGTTTAAACACTAAATACTAATTATTTGTCTAATCTGCTTAAACACCTTTAAAATAACATTGAATAATTCAATATATACTGTTTTTCTATCGGTCAATCGGGTATGTAACCGTATACTGCGATTCCGTTGCGCGACAAAAACCAAGACAAGATCGCTACTAAGCAAACAGTCAAATATCGTAAATTACTATTGCGATATACATTCATTAATTCATTCTGAGAATTTATATAGCGCCTCTTCAGTATATCTACTCAAAGACGATGTTGGAGTAAATAGTCAGTTCGACTATAATATTGAAATTGAACAGTAAATGGTACCTGTAGGAAACTGATTAAGTAGTATTTAAAATTGTAAATAGCTGTGGAATATAACAATTGCCAAATGACTGCTTAAAACTATTTAGATTCTATCAGTTTCAATGGCGGATTATTGTTTGGAAAGCTTGCAATTTTCTACTTTAGTGCTTTGTGGTTAACTTTAAGTGATTCCAACTGTATAAGCGACTCCTCTTCTTGTTAAGAATTACTATAATATTATAATCTCTCTGATGGTGCACTGGATGAAATCTAAATTTATTCTACTGGTAGTTTACTATTTCTTTTATAATAAATAGTAGACAAGCACATACTATTAAAGCACTATTTCAGTTGGTCCCTCTGCAAAACTATTTCAAACAGTTAAATAAATAGCAATGAACTATTGAAATTCTATTCCAAAAGTACTTACCATTGAATTAGTGCCAAAATTGTGTTTGTGTACAGGTATGTGAGTGTGATTTCGTGCATATATAATGTGTTCTGGATAAACCGGATAAAAGCGGTTTTTTATTATATTCGTTATATAGTTAGTAACTATTTTGAAGAGGTGCTATGCAAATTCTTGAATGAATGAATGAATGAATGACTATTTTAAGCTACATTGAATAATGAACAAAATATTACGCGTAAGAAATCAGTAATATATAAAATATCTACACATTTGACAGTATTTAGAATATCAACACACTATCTCATGGCATCAGTGCATACCCTTTTTACGTAAACATTGCAGGCTATATATAAGTATAAACATCTCGCTCAATTACGTAGTCCAACCAATTCTCTTCGTCGCGCCCGAAACAGTTCTCGATTATTCAGTTTAACGGCAGCTTATGACAACATAGGCCGTTGCCGCCGACAAAGATTAGTTTTGGGCATGTCAAAAACAGTTCTCATTATTAGGTTAGCAATATTTAAGCGAGGCTGTGTCATAAATAAAGGTGATTAGCCCTTTTCCTTTGTCCGGACTTTGGACTTGTACCACCCGTTAACAACAATAAAATGAAATCAGAAGATGCTATCAGTAAAGTGCCAAAATTAAGGCTGCTCAACGATTACAATTTTTAACCGCAATTAATCGTGCGATTATAATTATTTAACCGCGATTAACCTTGCGATTACCCGCATCGTGAGAAAATAACAATGCCTTATTTAAAACAGTCTGAATAGTGTTTTGTTTCATTTAATTTAAATCATCTATTCTACTTGGTATTACCACTCTGTTTGGTAACACGTATGACTGATTACCAGATGTAATGCGTAGAAAAACAGCAAACCCTCAACGTTTACAATATTCAAAGGTCTGCTATCCCTTGCTATCCACTGTCGTAAATTTTCTCTTCAGTCACAGGTTTTCCTGTGTCGGTTAACGTGGTTTGTCGAAGAGGTTTTCCATCAACAAATGGATTTGAGATCGAAGGACCAGATGATGATGACGAGGAAGAAGAAACAGAAGAGCGGCTGAGAAAAAGCATGCCTCGTGTGCATTTGATAGGAGAGTGTTGATGTGCAACGATGATATTTGATTGGTGTTCACTGTGAGAGGCGCTTTATAAATTTATAAATACAATACAATTTATAAATAAAATACAATACAATATTTAACTTTCTTCTTACAGTGCTTGAACGCTACCGTATCTGCCTTTTTTAAAGAGAAACTGACCGTTCATTTAAGATCGCACGACTTTTGCCTGGCTGCTTTTCTCCGACATTTTAATATTTTAAGATAACAATAACCAGCTATAGACAATACAATGCAAATGAAAATCAAACCTCAAGAACAAAAACTTTCACAGAAATTATGAATACTAAAACAGACCAGCCTAGTCTACACCTCCATTAACCGGATATTGTTCTTGCTGCCGACAATTTCGCCCAACACTACTGAGTTAATTAAGCCCAACATCGACCTTTTGGCTTCGGCATCAACTCAGGAAATAAATTGATGGTAAATTCGTTAAATTTTTACCTAAAAACTACGCGATACGCGATTCCAAATATTTATTCGCGTTAGTCGTCCAAACACTTGTAGGCCTATTATCGCCTATTGCTGTAGTCGGAGTTTCCACAAATGAGCAATGTTTGTGGAATTATTATTCTATGATGTATGATGTGTTGATAATAGCAGCATATGTTGCCATAAGATGTCATTATACTGAGGAATAATAATCAATCGCTTGAAAATTTCAAAAATAGAGTAGGAATCTGATGTTGTTGATAAAATAATAGGATTAAGAATTATCTTATTCATTGGGAATGTTTATTAAGAAAGTTTCCCGCTTTTAATATTTAACTGTTGAGCAATATTTTTAATTTGCATCAAACCATTATTTTTAAAACAACATGTGTATCATAGACAGTGTCAGATGTATCACTTCATGGCGACATTTAAACAAAGCATATCTGTGGTGATACTGTACGGCTCTGTTTAGACACCTTTTAATAACGGCTTTGGACAGTATAAGTAACTCGTTTTCTTTTCATTGCTTATCTCCATGTAGACATAAGTGGTAATGAAAGAGCAGATAAATTAGCAAAGGAAGCACTCAATTTAGATAATATTAATTCCACAAAATACTTAGAATCACAAGAGATGAATACTTTTATTAAAGACTATATAATAAATAAATGGCAAATAGAGTATAACGTTGAAAAGCAAGGGAACTTCTATAAAACCATATGCCCACTTGTTTCTACTAATATAAAATTTTCTGATCCATATAGGCATAAAGAAGTACAAATTAGTAGATTGAGACTTGGTGTTGCCATTACTAATAAAAACTATTTCAAATGAAAAAGCACCCTAATGGGTTATGTGATACATGTGAGGTTACGGAAAGTATAGAACATATTCTATTGGAGTGTAAAAAGGAAAATATTTCAAATATTCTAAAAGATAAATGTAATAGTTATAAATCAGAATTTAATTTAAAATCTCTGCTTGATGTGGGATGTTTGCAGAGTGCAGTATATAATCTTGTTAAAATCATTAATAAAGGAAAAATACTATAATTATTGTCATAAATATTAGTATCAGATCAAATCTATTACAAACATATAGTTGAACACATTCCTTATGATTAAAATACCAATAAACACAAAATATGTGTGATTAATGGTCATTTCATTATTTCATTGCATTTTCTAATGATATTACATTGTTTCATAGGAAAATGTTTAATGAAATGTTTAATTAAGTATTCTGTCATGTAAATAATTGTTAACATGCATTCTTGTAAATAGATGTATGTTAAAATAAAATGTGTATATAATACATGTATATATATTACACATCTGTGCTGAATTTCTGTTTGCAAATAGCATTACATGTTATTTTAGAAAACTTAAAGAAGTACTGTTAATAACTTTGTAAACATATTTGAAAAGAGCTAATATAGCCAAAAAAGAGCTGATATAGCCAAAAAAAGAGCTGATATAGCCAAAAAAGAGCTGAAATAGCCACCAAAAAAAGAAACAAAAGGAAAAAAAAAAAAAAGGAAAAAAGATGTTAAAAAAGAATTACAATAAAAAGAGCCAATGGGCCAAACATAACGGAGATACAATACTTTAATATGTATCAAATCAAATAATATGTATCTATCAAATATTGTTAATATTGTTAATAAGATTGAGGAGAAAACAGTTATTAACATTATACGGAAATGATCTTAATCCGTCAGAAACTTTAAATACGTCTACATCTTATCAGAAACGGAATCAAAGCCAAGAAAAGAAAAAGAAAACTGTTGATAGAAATTATATGAAAATGAACTTAAATCGTCAGAAACTTTAAATACGTCAGCATCTTATCAAAAACGGAATCAAAGACGAGAAAGGAGAAAGAACATTTGTGAGAACATTACAAGAAAATGAACGGAAATACATCAACAACTTTAAAGACGTCAACAGCCTTTGTAGCTATAGGATGTCGTTAAATATTGGATTATGTATGTTTATTCGCCCGTCCTTATCCCACAGGAGTCAGTAAAATCGATTTACCATCAGCTATGACATTGATAACTGTAAAATTTCATTTCTGCTACCGATGTCAACGGACTTTTATACCATTAGATCCCAGCAAAGAGTTGGATTCGTCCAACTATAGGTTGTTTATTCAAAGTTAAATAAAGGGGTCGAGGTCAACTACCCTGGCAGCCACAGTATGTCGTTACACAGTGAATGATAATAGCTTATACAATTTTTATATATACCACACGCGCTATTATCACACATTATATATATATATATATATATATATATATATATATTATACATATATATATTTATGTAATATAAAATATATATTTATTATATTATATATATTTATCTCTGATTGGACACCCTTTAAACGTAATCATTACAAGCTATATCTTCAGAAATTGCGCACGATCATTAGCTAATGGGACATGTATGTCGTCAACGGCCTTTGACCAGTTTCATAAGATGAAGTTAATCATAGGAATAAAAAATCAGCCAAGCAAACAAAGATGAATTATATCGAAATAGTTTCTGCCGACGCAAACGGCCTTTGTTGCCATAAGATGCCGTTAAACTCTGGATCCACCCGATCATATAATTGGTATAGATCTATAGGAGAACAGTAATGTCGATGATGTCGTTAAACAATTGAATCTACTGCTACAATCGTCAGTGGTGCAAGTCCAACGCCTGTTCAAAGGAGGAGGGATACGATAATCATCTTCGTTGTGATTATAGCGTCGTTGAAATGTCGTTAACCTTACACTGAGACTCGTTGCAGGCTCACTAGACGTTGGAACGAAATACACTGCACTTATTTATGCTTAAATATATAGCATTAAAGATTTCTGAAAAGCGGGTGTCCACTGATGTAAAAGATATTGCTTGCTGTCATTCAAATAATTTAAAATGTATTGATATTTTGATATGTTACTGTATGCATCTTGCTTTCTTACGCGCACTATGTCGGTCACTATTTTATGTAGCTCATAATTATAATTATTTATGTTAAATATTTAAAAGAACGCTTTTATCAAGTATATCTAGCTCAAATATATACACGCACACACTTAACAAACCCACACCAGTTTTGGGTACCAATTAAATAATAATAACTATTTGAATAGTATTTAGAAAGTTCATAACTATTTTACTTCGCTGTTTGAAATAGTTATTTAGAAGGACCCACTGAAATAGTATTGAAACAGTAGATTCTAATTGCAATTTATTGCAAATGAAAATGTAAACCACCAGTCGAATAAATATGAATACTATGTGTAGCATCTGGGTATACAAGCCATTAAGAAATAGTATTCCATTAGTCATTTTAATAAGTACGCAAAACCTAGGTGCGGTTTGTTGCCTGGTTTTGGCATTAAACGAGTATATAATAAAACTTGTTAAAGAGTAAACCACCAGTGAAACAATTTTTAAATTCCATCCTTCCACACAGTAAGGGCTAATAACTAATGACTGGTTTTCCTCACCGGTTTCACGCTCTTTAAAAGCGCTTCTTTTCTCCCGGTGTTTCCGTGCTGATAGCGCCTCTGAATCGAGAGGCGCATTATAAATGACCACATACAATCGGATACGATACGATATATAAACTACATAAAATGGTTTCCTACATATTGCGCATATTTGAATATTCGGTTTCCAGGATGGAAGAGTTTTAGGCCGGATATTGTAGTCAAAAATTTAACTGGTCCTAGCCCGGACCCTGGATAATACTTGCATTTATACGTTTACAGCAAGGAATTATTCCACAGAATTTACTACAGTGCACAGGATTATGCAGCAGAGCAAGTACCCAATAATTGTACACAGTCTTTATTCCAGCACTATTGCAAATACACTAACCAATCCTAACAGCATTATCTTAGAAAACAGATAGACAGACGGACGGACGGACAGACGGTCGGACGGACGGACGGGACGGACGGAAAGGACGGACGGACGGACGGACGGTCGGACGGACGGACGAGACGGACGGACGGACGGACGGACGGACGGACGGACGGACAGACGGTCGGACGGACGGTCGGACGGTCGGTCGGACGAACGGTCTGTACGGACGGTCGGACGGACGGTCGGACGGATGGGAGCGGACGGACCGGACGGACGGACGGACAGACAGACATTTGACGGTCAGACAGACAGACAGACGGACGAACAGACGGACAGACGGACGGACGGACAGACGAACAGTCAGACGGACAGGATTCGAACAGACAGACGGACAGACGTCAGTCGGACGAAACAGTCTTACGGACGGTCCAGACAGACGGACGGACGGACAGACAGACAGACATTCAGACAGACAGTCGAACGGAGCGAACGGACGAACGGACGAACAGAACGTCCAGACGGATCGGACGAACGATCGAACCCAGACGGACGAACAGACAGACGGACAGACAGGACGGTCGGACGGACGGTCGGACGCAGACAGACAGGACGAAGATCAGATCAGACAGATCTGATGGACGGACGGACCACAGACGGTCGGACGGACGGACGGACTAGACGGACGGACGGAGGACGAACTTGAATCGGACGAACAGTCGGACGGACTGACGGACGGACGGACTGACGGAACAGACTGACGGACGGACGGACAGACGGACAGACGGACGGACTGACAGTCAGACGGACGGTCGGACGGACGGACGGACGGACGGACGGACGGACGGACGGACAGACAGACAATTACAGTATTGCAGTGTATTTATGCCGTTTGACCGATTACTTAGTAGGCTAGTCATATTATTAGTCTTGTTTACATCCATTGAACGGAAAGAGAAAGCAGCTTATTTATAGCGCTATTATATACTAATTTAAAGGTGTCTTGGAAGGCTACGACTGGCACTGCTCCGGACTACATTGCTGAACTGTGCCTTCCAGTTCCAGTTGCCACTCAAACTGGTCGGCGGACTCTCCGGTCTACCTCTTGAAATGACTTGAATATACCTTCGTTTCGAACCACCACCCGTGCTCGTCGGGACTTCTCGATTGCGGCTCCAATGATCTGGAACGATCTTCCGCCGTCTGTGCGTGCTGCACGCGGCTTTAAATGGTTTTCTCTAAACTCTTAAAGACGCATTTTTTCAGCTGTTTGGTGGCCACGTGTTGAGAGCCTCTGGCTCTAAATGGCGCTTTATAAATGTCTTATTACATTACATTACGATAAATTATTATGAAATCTATCCATCAATATAACCAAAATGTAATGTAAGCTGATGTTGAAAATCGCCGGTCGATCGCGTTAATGCAAATTGTTGTCCGCAAGATAAGAAAGTTTGAAATAGTTTGATTAGACACCTTTAAGTAGCATTCAAGCGTCACTATACTTAGTGTTCGAAATTTTCGTTCATTCACTAACACTGTTAAGATAAGATAATTATTGTCGCTTTCAGTCATCGGAATATAAAGCCTTCTGTCGTCAAATTGTGTTATTATTATAATATATTCGTTTAATACGAAAACCAGTTGACACACAGCAACAGGAAAACAGGTTGACGAATGTGGAACTTCTTTCATGAAATCTATCCATCAATATAATTCTTTCAATGGTCGATATCTATCGTTGATTCTTATCATCGGGTTTCATCGGGTTTTATGATTATATCATATGCCTTGACCAAGAAAAATGAAGTCGCTAGCACTTCATACTGGTGGCTACCTCTTAGGGCTAGCTTAAGGGACTCTCCTCTTCCTCTTGCTCATCCAGTGTTTAACGATATTTTGTGGCTGCAAAGGCCGTTAACGTCGACCTTAATCAGCATATTTAAAGGTATTGACTTACCAGAGAGCTAGAGTTTGATTATTATTTATCCACAGTTTAATGTCGTCTTATGACATCAAAGGCCGTTGACGACAGCTTTAAATCGACACCCTTAAATCGTTTTCAAAGGACGTTATATATTCGACATCTTCGTTGAGGCTGGAGTGTGAACGAAAATGTCGAATATATATATAATTATAACGTCCTTTGAAAGCGATTTAAGGGTGTCGAAGGAGATCAGAACGTTATTAGTAGTTACCAGTGTTTAACGACATCTTCTGACTGCCATCTTACGACCACCTTAACTTACATGCATATTAATTACGGCATTTTTATTTTCTTGAACGAATCGATGGATCCAGAGTTTAACGACATTTTATGCTAACAAAGGCCGTTCACGTAGAGAGAAAATAGTTTCGCATAATACAGATCAAAAGTTAAGGATTGGTTAGTCAGCTGCTGTTTAACGACAATGTGTCATAACGAACATGATTAACGTCTCCCTCCTCCTTTGTCCAGGATTGCGACTGGCACTCCCACAGGTAGGGTAATAGCGTAGTTAAAAGTTGAAGAGCGGAATGGATGATGTCAACCTTTTCTTTAACATCAGGAGTAGCACCCGCAATATGCAACAATACGCAATAATATGGGCATGCCCTCTTCCTTTTCCAGTCTTTTGACTGGCACTGCCGGAGTACGATCAGTGGTGATGTTGAGTAGCTTGGTAGAACCGTTGACCTTTCTTAAATCGAGAAAAAAGGCGTCGTTGGACTTATGAACCTGTCTGACGGCAGAGAACCGAAAAAAATATTTACTGCGTCTTTTTGGATTGATTGTACCCAGAGATTGAACGAAAATGTTGAATATATAGACATCGGTTTAAAACTAACTTGTAACCCACTCTGTATAGTCCACAGAGAAAAAAATGGTCTACTCCAGCATGACGCGCACTCTGGTCGTGCCAGTCCCAAGCATCGATGATGGAGCGGGGCGTCCCCACTTTTTCCCAGAGCAAGTAACATAAGAGATATAAATGAATCTTATAGATATCTTACTTAGAGGATGTTCCCCCGTCATAATTATATGGACCATGCGATAGTAGAATTACTTTTAGTGACATACCAACATAGATCAACTGCATGGTAGCCACAAGATGTGGCTAATCGCTGAAAATGAAGGTGAATGGTTAGCACTCTCGAACGAAGAGCAGAAGATCGCTTCCCGCTAGCATACTACGAAAGTACACAGCGAAATTGATCCAAGGGAATCTCGAGACCAATCAGAGGATGAGTGTTAATTTTTCTAATGAATAATCATGAATATTCATCTGCCTCTAACGGCAGTCTAGCCAGAGACAGAAAGTGCGAAGGGTAACGTGGCACACGGTAGAGTCACCTTCGACCTTCAAACGATAGTCATAAACTTTGTATTAACGTGTAGAGGGAAATTTAAAATTAGAATAATACAATCAAATCAATAAGTGGCACAATTAACCCTTTATGCTACCACCCCTATGTCGGTTTTTCATCTCAAACTTTTTCCGTATGGAATAAAAATTTGACCTTTTAGGTAGCTGTAGGGGTTCATTTACACACGTTTTGAGGTAAAATGTGAGATGATATCTCACACCGTTCAAAAGTTATATCCAATATACCCGGGGCACCAGGGGGGGTGGATACCAACCCACCTAGATTTTCGACTATATCTTATCCGTCATTTAATATTAAGAGACACAAATTTTACCATTCTATAGAGGGAATGTGGGGCTACATTTCTATGGTCACTGAGTTGACCTGAGACAACCGGAAGTGCTCAAAATAAATAATAATACGCGTAATATGCGTGAAAAATGGCTGAATGGAAGCACTACCCCTTAGTTTTTGTCTGTAGTGTATTCATTTGTCTTCCTGGAAGAGAAACAAAGATACCATTCTTTAGAGGGAATGAGGGCTTCATTTGCATACCTACATCTTTGTCTTTTGAATACCGGAAGTGATCAAAATAAATAATAATACGCGTAATCTGTGTGAAAATGGCTGAATACAGCATTACAACGTAAAACCGATATATATGTATGGATATATATGTATGGATGTACATTTATGCTATATAAACATGTGTAGGGATGATTTTGTGTACCTTTTATACATAGATTAGTTTCAAAACACACATAATCTTATATTTGTTTATCCAAAAAGTACAAAATGTACGCAATAATATACAATATTGCTAATTAATTAGTTCCGTTGTTAAAAGTGATGTAATTTCGAGGTGCATTCACATAATGTACAACTAAATATACCATTCTGTGCAGAAATGAATGCTGAATCCAATGCTATATTACAAGTTATGATATGTAAAACCAAACACGAAATCCAGGGGGGGTGGTAACCACCCTCCCTTGGTAGTCCGTGTTACAAAAAAAGCTTGGTAGCCCTAGGGTTAACATTTATGTGATAAGGCCAATGTCGTGGTTTGTATAATGGTAGTGCTGTCTCGGTGGACACTATAGCGGCTTCTCAGGGAAAGCTAGGCGAAAGACCGCTTTATAATGACTCTCCACGTCAGAGTAGTCGCCAGTGAACTCCGATAGCCTCTATTGATAATCAGCAGGCAAAGTTTTCATAATTATAAATAATCTTTTCTTTATTGAAGCGCCTGACAAACGCACTGCGCTCTACATTTACATGTTATGCAATTTAAATCTTAACTACTAACAGGACAGACAGCCTGCAATACAACGGCGCTAAGCATAGGCCTATCCGCCCTACGGGGATCGAACTCAGTACCTCTCGCTCTCCATGCCAGCGTGTTATCCAATGCGCTATCGGGCCCCCAGATTTTCATATAATCGGCCATTTCGCAATTTATCAATTTAAATTCGAACTGTTTTTACAAACTGGAGTTCACTGTTAACTGATTTAAGCAAGGCGCATAGCTAATGAGTATTCTTGACGCACTGAATGTTATTCCTGACATGGCGGCTTCTGATTGGTCGCGAGAATCCCTTGGATCAATTTCCGTGTGAACTTTCGTAATATGCTTCCCGCTACACTTCTATAGATCCACCCAGCCTTCCTTTCGTAATATGGCGCTGGTAAAATGAGCAATAGAACAGATGGGCGCCTTGCAGCATGGTTGCCATACATAATAATAAGTTCTATACATCTCTTCATCGATAAATTATATATAATAATTAATAAATAAATAAAGAATATTCTTACTTACTTACTTAAATATATTTCAATTAACAAATACAGTACAAAACAGTTCAATTCGACTCCTGTAACAACGTGTGATCATTCGTTCATACTATGATTTGTAAATCATACTGCTTTCATGTCAGTTTGAATCAATTAACGAAGATTGCTATGATTATTATTATTATTATTATTATTATTATTATTATTATTATTATTATTATTATTATTATTATTATTATTATTATTATTATTATTATTATTATTATTATTATTATTATTATTATTATTATTATTATTATTATTATTATTATTATTATTATTATTATTATTATTATTATTATTATTATTATTATTATTATTATTATTATTATAAGAAAACCAGTGTCCCCTTAGATACCTTTAAATAGCTTGAAGGCGAAGCTATATATGCGAAATGTTCGTTAACACGTTAATAGTTGCTCTTTTAGATTTGTTTTCACTTTATAGTACATGTTTACGAACTGTCTTCAACGGCCTTTGCAGTCGTATGATGACGTTAAACTTTGGAATGAAAAATAGCACAAGATGTGGTAATCGCTGAATAATAATATGCTTAAGATATGGGAAGGGGTTTAGGTGAATGGTTAGCACTCTGGAACGAAGTCAAAATTTTCGTCCGATCGCTATTGAAGAGCCGTATTAAGCAGAAACATTTCTATCGAAGTCAACGGCCATTATTGACATAAAATGTCGCTAAACTCTGGATCTATCCAAATACTATTTTTAAAGTACAAGTCTATAACTGTGAAAACAGTTCAACAACTAAATAATTAAATTCGACTCCTGTAACAACTTGTGGTCATCCGTTCATATTATGACTTGTAATAATTCCTGCGTTCATGTCAGTTTTAATCAATAAACCAAGATAAGAAATCCAGTGTCTTCTTAGATACCTTTAAATCGTTGGTAAACGATGCTATATATACGAGATTTTCGTGCTATCACTAATCCTGAACAACAACCCAATTTTATGAACTCTTTGTTTTCACTATACATGTACAGTATAAATAATGTTTACGAATAATTGTCGTCACACTTTGGAATAGAAAATCTCAACTGGAGACGTTAACATTTTCGTCCAATCGCTATTGAAGAGTCGTATGAAGCAGAAACATTTCTGTCGACGTCAACGACCTTTGTTGTCATAAGATGTCGATCAATCCAATTTCTGTTGAGTTTAGCTACTCTTCGATTTTTAAAAGACGACTCTATAACTGTAAAAGCAGTTTAAAAGATTTCTGCGATTGACGTCAACAGCTTTGTTACAATAGGATTTCGTTAACCCATTGAATTCAATCCAATCGCTGTCGTGTGTGTAGTTCCTGTTTAACACACTGTCATGATTAGCGTCGCCCTCCTCCTCCTTCTCCAGGATTCGACAGTTAAGGTAGTGTCGTATGGTAGTCGCTGCTCTGTAATATTATTCCAATGTTTAACGACATCTTATGGCTACAAAAGGCTGTTGACGTCTTCAAAGTTTTGTTGTCATTTTTGTATTAATATAAATCATTATTATTAATATATATATATATATATACATTAATATATAGAAAAAGATTACACGAAAATATATAGAAAAAGATTACACGAAAACAGATTACACGACGACCTGTTTTGCCAGAGGATGTTAAACTTTGGATTCACCTGATCATTAAATGGAGGAAAGTCGAGGATTAGGTCTACTGTCCTGGTAGCCACCAGATGTCGTAACTCGTAAAGCAGTTTAAAGTATTGCTGGAATTGTAGGATTTAGCTTGTCTGCTATCGTATGGTGCAAGTCCAAAGCGTGGACAAAGGAGGAGGGCGACACTAATCATCTTCGTTATGACATCTGGGCGTTCAAATGTTGCTAACCCTGTAGAATTATAGAATATGATTATATTATATTATTTCGTGAAGTTAATTCTTAAATATAGCGTCATATATTTATGAAAAAAGGGTGTCCACTTCTACGAACGACATTGCCTGTTGGCATTTCAGATAAGTTTTTAGATTCTCTCTATCGAGGATAACTACCCTGGCAGCCATCAGAATGATGCCGTTAATTTGTCTGCTATCGTACGGAGCAAGGAGGAAGGCGACGCTATTCATCTTAGTTAGGACACAGGGACGTTCAAATTTCGCTAACCTTATATATTGGGAAGATGACTAGACTACTGCAACTCACTTCTTATGGGCCTCCCGAAACAACGTCTTTCCTCCTTTAATCGGTCTTAAATGCTTCAGCTAGGCTCAGCCCGCCTCCCTCGATTTTCGCATATCTCTACATATACGCTTGATGTCTTGCACTGGCTTCCTGTCACTGCGCGCATCCATTATAAGATCCTCTTTCTAGTCTCAAAGGCGCAGCTGAGCAGTGCCCCAAAGTATCTTTCTGACTATATGCGAAAGCCGTTATCTGCGACCTCATCTCGTTCCTTGCGCTCCGCTGATTGGCTAGATCTTTTTGTTCCTAGGACTAGTAGGACTGCCTTGGCTCAACGCCGGGCATTTGCTGTTGTTGGTCCCTATACTTGGAATGACCTTCCCCCCTCTTTAAGGGCTAAACTAATGACTGGTTTCCCTCTTTGGTCTATCGGTCCCTAAAGACGTTTCTTTTTCCCCGGGGTTTTTTCTTTAAGTGCTGAGAGCGCTTCTGAATAGTTATTCTGAGAGAGGCGCTATATAAATCTTTAGATACAATGGAATACAATACAACAAAATGTAAGCTGATGTCGAAAAGCAACCGTCCGCCGTAAGGTTGCTAAAGCAAGTTCAATTCTGCAACAATAGACAATTTTAGATGCAGTGGATTGGACACCTTTAAATAGCTTTTATAGGACGCATTATGTTCGGAATTTTCACTCAATCGCTAATGTCACTTCAGACATTTTCTATCGACGTTTCTCTGTTTAACTATCGCAAACCTAATCTTAGTCGCAAACTCGAAATATCTACAGCTCCCAAAAAGCGAAGTCGCTGGAACTATCTAATTCAAAGGCGCTCAGTCAAGACAAAGTCGATAATCGGGTGGAGGGGTGTGTGTAACAAGCGGTTCTGGGTCAAGATTCAAAGGGCCCGAACAGGTAAACAGTCAGACGCCTAAGGTGGGTTGTGTTTACAGTAGAAACGACCACTGAGGTAAGGTATGGTAAGGGGAATTTATATATAAATTGAATTTAACCTAAGCAATCGCTGCCATCTCCCTCCACAACATCTGGATAAGGTCAGCGTCAACGGACTTGACACCGCCACTGACCCTACTCTGGTGGTGCCAGTCACAAGCCCGGAAACGCAGGAGGGCGACGAGGCTTATCTTTACACGGCAACTAATCCATCTTAAGATTATAATGTTATGATCTGCTTAGAGATCTTTAAATATAAATGCTTCACATTTTCCTTCCATCGCGAGTTCTTTACACAAGTTGTTCAGTAAATAAGTTTAATGAGCGATGCAACCGAGAACTGTACAATGGAATTTTCCTGTCGAAGCCAATGGCCTTTGGTGCCTAAAGATATTTGGTAAATCTTTTAACCCCGATTGCTTTGCATCAGAAGCGGTCGATGTGAGGGCCCTGGCAACCACAAGATGTCGTTAAACAATGAATAAATGACAGACCCTTCTATACCCACATACATGGCTCTGGTAGGATCCAGTGTTAACGACATCTTGTGGCTGCTAGCGCCGTTTACGTCAACCTTACTTCCTATAATAATTATTAACATAATGAAACATTAATTCAGAGGAAGGCCAAGAGATAAAATATTCACGAATAACGAATGATGGATGGATCCACAGTTTAACGGCAGCTTATGACAACATTGGCCGTTGTCGCCGACAAAGATTAGTTTTGGCATATTGCAGCTCTACGAATAACGAATTAACGAATTAGCGAAAATGTCGAATAAATACCTCGTTTTAAAATTAATTAAAGGTGTCTTAGCAGATCGAAGCTTTATTCGCAGTACTGTGAGTTTAACGACATCTTTCGACTAGTACCTGCTTCAACAGCATCTTGCCAATATATAGGGTAAGGTCGATGTCAACGCACTTGGCACGCCACTGGTGGTGCCGGTCCGAAGCCGGTATAAAAGAGGAGGGCGACGCGATTAATCTTTGTTAAGACACAGCGTCGTTTAACAGTAACTAATAAATCATAAAAAAGGAAAATGCTGTATTATGCCAATATAATCTATGCCGACGTCAACGACCTTTGTTGCCAAAAGTATTTAAATTTTGGATTAACCTGATCCACGCGATCACTAATTTGGTCTAGGAGAAAAGTGAGGTCGAGGATAACTGCTCTGGCAGCCACCAGATGTCACTAAATACTTGAAACTACTAGCACAATCTTCGGATATAATTTAATTGTTGCTCTCTGGTGGTGCAAGTCCAAAGTTTGGACAAAGAAGGAGGGCAACGTTTATCATCTACGTTATGGCACAGCATCAAGCATATGTTGCTAATCTAACAGAGAGAATCGTTGCGGGCGCGATGCATACGGAATGCTGTTACGCAGTGGTCACCAAACTTTTTTCGGTGAGGAGCCGCATAGCCAAGTTTAGCAACTTTTGAGAGCCGCCATAGTTTGCACAAAAAATATTAGCGGCTAGCAACAATAGCCGCTAGCGTTAATCATAATCTTTAATATCATTATATTATATTTAAGGAAATAAACAATTCAGCGTTAATCAAAATATATATCTAAGAAAACAAAACAATTCGTACATTTACTCATTAATTCGTCTTTATGTCGGGGTTACAAACTAGTCACTTACTAGTGAGAAACCTGGTTCTGCATGTTCAGTCCATCAATCAATCAGAATTTATATAGCGCCCCTTCAAGATCCCTACTCAGAAGCACTGTTGCAAACACGCGAACAATAACATACCCGAACACTGACACCATTATCTCAGAGCACAGACAGAGAGACGGACAGAGAGACGGACAGACAGAAAAACATTCACTAATAGGCTGCAATAGTAATTTATGTTCTTGTTCTGATTTCCTTAGTCTTATTTTTTCCTGTAATTGCAAACATCAGCCAACTGAGTGAGAGAGAAAACGGTATATATATAGAATCTTTGAACGCCAATTTGAAGGTGTCTAAACAGATTGACTCTATTAGTAGTATTTAGTGTTTAGAGACAACGGCCGATGACGTCGATAGAAAGCAGTTTTTGAACAGCTCCCACTGTTATAAAAATAATCAGTTCACCAAACATGGCTTGGTTCGTTAATGAAGCTGGGTTATAACATATGGCGTTATAACATATGGCGTCTACGTGCCATTCGACGATCTGTCCCCTCGCCGATTTTTTCTTCCATGGTTCATGCCTTTGTCTGTTCTCGCATTGACTACTGTAACTCGTTACTTATGGGCCTACCAAAACTCCGCCTGGCTCCACTGCAATCAGTACTTAATTCTGCTGCTCGTTTAATTGCCCGCCTACCTCGTTTCTCCCATATTTCGACTTTCATGACTCAAGACCTTCATTGGCTTCCTCTAACTGCTCGAATTCAGTTTAAAATTCTTTTTTATTACTTGTAAAACGTTTTTAGGTCAAGCTCCACGCTACCTCTGTGATCTTATGAGACGGCCTATCTCAGCTACCTCTGGACGTCCTCTCCGCTCTTCTGACCATCATGACCTTCTAGTTCCGAGGTCTCGGACTGCCACAGCACAGCATCGTGCCTATGCCTCCGTTGGACCTTTACTGTGGAATGACCTCCCTGCTTTAACTCGTGCTGTAATGTTATCTGGAGGTACCACTGTTTCTGCTCGTTCTCTTAAGACTTTTCTTTTTCGAGGGGCCCTTCGCACTGGAAGCGCTTCTGATTAGGTTGTACTGCGAGAGGCGCTTTATAAGTCCATAAATAGAATAGAATAGAATAGAATATTTGATAAGCATCTCCCTTCGCAATTATTTGAGCTAAGGACGAGCAAACATGTAGTTTCATAAGTATTCAAGTCAACGTCTTCTCTGCTCAAAGACCGATATAATACTTGCTCGGATTTTGCTGCTCAAGGTTAAATCTTGTTTGTTTTAGACCCGACTGAATGTCTCAGGAAAAGGTCCTTCAAACGACCAACGAAAACAGGTTCGAAGACTCTCACGAATAGGATATTGAAAGCGTGGGTAGCAAGATTATAATTTACTTTTATTACTTATTCTTATCGATGTCAGAGCCGTTAGTCGTATTTCCAAGTGTTAAAACGATATCTTTTGCCTTTAATGGCCGTTGGCGTAGCCCTCCTCTTGTTTCAGGTTTTGGACTGGCACTACTAGCAGTGGTGGAGTTGAGTAGTTTGATATGTTCGTCGATTTGACCTTTTCTTAAATAATTATTCAATTGTTTTTTTAGTTCGCTTTCGTGCAGTAAGCAATTCGACGGAAATGTTTAATTGTTTTATGTATAATAGGTTGAGACCTGTTTAAAGGTGTTTAAATAGATCTGAACAAAACAGTGAACATTATTAGTAGTACCCAGTGTTTAACTGGGTAATTCTCATTGCTTACAGTACAAATTTATTCAAATATGCTATACAGAACTACAGGATCTACTCACGGATATGTTAAAAACAGGATAATATGTCATATAAGTCCTCAAGTCTTTTTCTTTAGTCGTGTCTAGCACTTCCGAGTAGCTTCTTTAAGTTGTGTTAAAAATGCTCTGATGAATGAATGAATGAATGAATATTTAAACGCGACCTTCAAATCAACGTATGCCATCCACAGATGTGGCAGATGTTATTCTCATAAGCTGAGATTATAGCAATTTTTGTCTTTTGTGTCGTAACAAAAGGATGATTGGTGTCGCCCTCCTTCTTTCACGTTGGGGACTGTAACTATCTAGGAATGGTTAGTTACAGTTTAACGACTCTGTGTTATAACAAAGATGACTAACGTCACCCACCTCCATTTTTAGGCTTGGAATTGCCACGACCACAGGCAGGAATTATGCAATGAAGTTATGCAATGAAGATAAAGATTTTATTAACGGCAAACAACAGGCCGTTGCCGCCGGCAAAGCATATGAAAAGAAAACGAGTTACTTATACTGTCCAAAGGCGTCATTAAAAGGTGTCTAAACAGAGCCGTACAGTATCACCACAGATATGCTTTGTTTAAATGTCGCCATGAAGTGATACATCTGACACTGTCTATGATACACATGTTGTTTTAAAAATAATGGTTTGATGCAAATTAAAAATATTGCGCAACAGTTAAATATTAAAAGCGGGAAACTTTCTTAATAAACATTCCCAATGAATAAGATAATTCTTAATCCTATTATTTTATCAACAACATCAGATTCCTACTCTATTTTTGAAATTTTAAAGCGATTGATTATTATTCCTCAGTATAATGACATCTTATGGCAACATATGCTGCTATTATCATATCATACATCATAGAATAATAATTCCACAAACATTATTTCGCAGTAATAGGCGATAATAGGCCTACGTTGGACGACTAACGCGAATAAATATTTAATCGCGTAGTTTTTAGGTAAAAATTTAACGAATTTACCATCAATTTATTTCTT
Organism: Aporrectodea caliginosa; assembly: GCA_020284085.1. Classification (NCBI taxonomy): domain Eukaryota; kingdom Metazoa; phylum Annelida; class Clitellata; order Crassiclitellata; family Lumbricidae; genus Aporrectodea; species Aporrectodea caliginosa. The sequence goes on along the minus strand of JACEVL010000130.1, from coordinate 4,026,808 downwards.
GAGTTGATGCCGAAGCCAAAAGGTCGATGTTGGGCTTAATTAACTCAGTAGTGTTGGGCGAAATTGTCGGCAGCAAGAACAATATCCGGTTAATGGAGGTGTAGACTAGGCTGGTCTGTTTTAGTATTCATAATTTCTGTGAAAGTTTTTGTTCTTGAGGTTTGATTTTCATTTGCATTGTATTGTCTATAGCTGGTTATTGTTATCTTAAAATATTAAAATGTCGGAGAAAAGCAGCCAGGCAAAAGTCGTGCGATCTTAAATGAACGGTCAGTTTCTCTTTAAAAAAGGCAGATACGGTAGCGTTCAAGCACTGTAAGAAAGAAGTTAAATATTGTATTGTATTTTATTTATAAATTGTATTGTATTTATAAATTTATAAAGCGCCTCTCACAGTGAACACCAATCAAATATCATCGTTGCACATCAACACTCTCCTATCAAATGCACACGAGGCATGCTTTTTCTCAGCCGCTCTTCTGTTTCTTCTTCCTCGTCATCATCATCTGGTCCTTCGATCTCAAATCCATTTGTTGATGGAAAACCTCTTCGACAAACCACGTTAACCGACACAGGAAAACCTGTGACTGAAGAGAAAATTTACAAGATAGCAGACCCTTGAATATTGTAAACGTTGAGCAAGGGATAGCAGACCTTTGAATATTGTAAACGTTGAGGGTTTGCTGTTTTTCTACGCATTACATCTGGTAATCAGTCATACGTGTTACCAAACAGAGTGGTAATACCAAGTAGAATAGATGATTTAAATTAAATGAAACAAAACACTATTCAGACTGTTTTCATACATACATTCATACATACATACATACATACATACATACATACATACATACATACATACATACAAACATACATACATATATACATACATACATACATACATACATACAAACAAGCATACACACATACATACATACATCCATTTATACACATATATATATATACATTCAAAAATACATCCATACATATATACATGTACATGCATACATTCATATACACACATACAAATATATACATGCATAAATACATACATACATAGATACATACATACATAATAATATCCAGACATGCATGCATACACACATACATATACGCATATATATACACATACATACATACCAATATGTACATGCATAAATGCATATGCATTACGCACACATTCAAATACATACATACATACATACATACAGACATACATTTAGACATTATATGCATAAATGCATGCATACATGCATATATGCATGGATACGTACATCCATACATAGATCCATCATTATAGATGCATTATAGCTGCATACAAAAGTACATACGTACATACATACATACATACATACATTACAGACATACATACATACATACATACATACATGCATTCATCCATAAATGCATACACACATACATACACACACACATATATCATATACACATGCCAATATAAATCCATACATATTATACATGTACATGCAAACATGCATGTACACAGTACTACACACACATACATACAAGTGAATACATGCATACATGAATACATATCCATACATGCATGCATACTTACATACATACATATATACATACAGATATTCAACCATACATATATGCATGAGCACATACATACAAGTACATTCAAGCATACACACATACATATATCCATTCATCTATACATACATGCATGCATACATACATACATACATACATACATGCATGCATAGCCTACATGCACATATATACATCCATACATATATGCATGTATATGCATGCATCCATGCACACACATACATACAAATACATGCATGAATACATGCATGCATACGTACATCCATACATAGATCCATCCCTGCATACAAAAGTATATACGTACATACATACCTACATACAGACATACATACATACATACATGCATGCCTACATATATACATAGATACATACATACATACATACATGCATACATACATAAATACATACATACATACATGCATACATAGATACATTGATAAATTCATTCATACATACATACATACATACATACATACATACATACATACATACATACATACATACATACATTGATGCATATATACATAGATACATATATACATACATACATACATACATACATACATACATGCATATATACACAGATACATACATATGTACATTCTATTATACCCGTGTTATCGGCGGGGTCTATTGGACCCCAGGTGTGCTAAATGTGTTGGCCAGGAAGGTGTGCGTCATAGGGTTAAATAAGGCATTGTTATTTTTCTCACGATTCGATTAATCGCAAGGTAAATCGCGGTTAAATAATTCTAATCGCACGATTAATCGCGGTTAAAAATTGTAATCGTTGAGCAGCCCTAATTTTGGCACTTTACTGATAGAATCTTCTGATTTAATTTTATTGTTGTTAACGGGTGGTACAAGTCCAAAGTCCGGACAAAGGAGGAGGGCGACGTTAATCACCTTTGTTTTTGACACAGCATCGTTAAATGTTGCTAATCTTATAATCAGAACTGTTTCGGGGCAACGAGGAGAATTGGTTGGACTACGTAATTGAGCGAGATGTTTATACTTATATATAGCCTGCAATGTTTACGTAAAAAGGGTATGCACTGATGCCATGAGATCATCATCATCATCATCAGGATCCATGGGCCGAAAGCCCGTAGGTGTCCAATGCAAATTTCGTCATCCGTTTCCATAATCCTCTGTCTTGCGCCAATACACTCAAACTGTGTAGGTCTTGTTTGCACCAATCCCTGATGTCATCAGTCCATTCCCTGTTAGGTCTTCCTCTTCGTCCACTTCCATCCATCATACCCATCATGACAGTTTTTATTTTTCTATTATTGTCCATTCTGCATATATGTCCAAACAGACCCAATTTCCTTCTCATTACTGACTGTATTAGATCTTCCTTTATGTGTAATCTTCTTCGGACCTCCTTATTTGTCACCTTCATTGTCCAATTCAGATGCAATATTCTTCTATAGCAGTACATTTCAAAAGCAAGGATTTTATCATGATCAGTCTTTTTAATTGTCCAGGCCTCACACGCATAAAGAGCTGTACTAAACACGCAAGTTTTCAAGACATTCAGCTTTGTCTTATAACTAATTTGCTTACTATTCCAGATGGAATTTAGTCCTGCCATAACTCCCTTTGCCTTTGCTATTCTTGCCTTTATGTCCTTTGTACAATCATTATTCCATGTTAACAGACTACCTAAGTACACAAATTCTGTTACATTCTCAATCACCTCATCTTGCACTTTTATTTCCCTGTCTATTGTCTTCTTGCCAAATACCATTGTTTTTGTTTTATCTACATTTATTTTTAATCCAGCCCGTTGTGCAGATGTATTCAGTGTGCAAACATTTTCCTGCAGCCTCTCACAACTATTCTCCAGCAAGTCAATGTCATCTGCAAATTTTAAGTTATTAATCAGTTCTCCCTGTACGGAGATTCCAGTTCCATTGTCTTGTATATTTTCCATGACTCTTTCCAAGTAAGTGATAAATGTATTGGGTGAAATTGGATCTCCTTGCCTTGTCCCTATCGTAGTTAAAAACCATTCTCCTATTTCCCGTCCCACCTTCACTGCAGATTTTGATCTGTCACCAATGTTTCTTAGTATTTGTATCAGTCTGTTTCCTACTCCATATGACTTTAGTACTGCCCATGTCACGTCATGCTTGATGGAATCAAATGCCTTCTGAAAGTCCACGAAACAATTATAGACAAGCTTGTTTTTTCTCTTGGCTTTTTCAGCAATCAACCTTAACATCAGAATTTGTTGGACTGTGCTTCTATCTTTTCTAAATCCTGCTTGTTCATCAGACATATATTCCTCCGTTTTTGCCTTCAGACGACTCAACAAAATTGTCATGAGTACTTTCCCCATATGGTTTATCAGTGCTATAGTTCTATAGTTCTTACATAATGTTAAGTCTCCTTTCTTAGGTATTGTTACAAGTATGGACTTCGTCCATTCCTCTGGTACTGTTCCCTCTTGCCACACTTGGTTACATATTCCCTGAATTGTCCTTATCATATCCCTTCCTCCAGCTTTTATCATTTCTCCTGTTATTCCATCTGTTCCAGGACTTTTGTTTTTCTTCAGCTGGTTCACCGCCCTTTCCACTTCCTCATATAGAATATCATCCTTCTCGTCATCTTCAGCTGGTGGAGTTATCTCTCGCAGTTCTTCAAGCAGCTTTTTATTTGTTACCTCCGTCTCACTATATAGCTCACTGCAGTATTCTGTCCATCTTTCTTTTATCTTTTCTTTGTCCATCAAGGTATTTCCATACTTGTCTCTAATTGCTGTCTGTTTTGGTTGCCATTTGATAGTCTGTTGATATTCTAAATACTGCAAAGTGTGTAGATATTTTATATATTACTGATTTCTCACGCGTAATATGTTGTTCATTATTTAATGTAGCTTAAAATCGTCATTCATTCATTCATTCATTCATTCATTCATTCATTCATTCATTCATTCATTCATTCATTCATTCAAGAATTTGCATAGCACCTCTTCAAGATAGTTACTAACTATTTGTATTGTATTGTATTTGAACACTTGTTATAGCGCCCCAACCAGATTTCCCATTCAGAGGCGCTCCCGACTACTGCGCGAACGCTGAATCGGAGTTTCACGCCGAAGCGCATGAGCAATTGCGAGTGAAGGACTTGCCCAGGGTCCCTACGCGGCGACTTTGAGGTGGATCCGAACCCGCAACCCTCCAGCTGCAAGGCACCGAACATACCCCTAAACCACCGCGCCCCAGTTGTATTGTGATGTGTTGTATTGTGTGTTGTATTGTACTCCACGTTTATAATGCGACCGAGCCACCCGCAGTAAAGATCCGAGAAATTAATCTCTGATAATCCGACCCGACCGGGAAGCGAACCCGGGGCGCCGGCGCGGCGAGCGGGCACCAACCCACTCGGCCACTCAGGATCCTTATAACTATATAACGAATATAATAAAAACCGCTTTTATCCGGATTATCCAGAACACATATTATATGCACGATATCACACTCACATACCTGTACACCAGTGTGATTTTCGTTAACGATAACGATAACGAAAATGTTCGTTAACGAAAATAAAATGATTTCGTTAACGATAACTATAACTATAACTAAAAAATATCATTAACTATAACTATAACTATAACGAAAATAACACTAACGAAAATTCATCTTTATTTTCGTTAATACAAAAAATAAAAATAGGAAGTGCAATATGGACGATACGACATAAATGAGAACGAAAAATGCGAAATTTTTATTGTGAAATTTGTCAGTTACTTTGGAAACTCGTGTATTGATGAAGCTGAATGTATCCATGCTTCAAAGGTTTTCATAGCTCTGAGTAAATTGTGAAACAGCGTATTAATACGCACAATTTTGCTTATAGACTTAATTATTGTAACTAAGTAGTAACTAAAATTAACTAAAATAAAAATCCATTAACTATAACTATAACTATAACTAAAAATAATACTAACTATAACTATAACTATAACTAAAATAAAAATCATTAGCTATAACTATAACTATAACTAAAATAAAACCTGTAAGGAAAATCACACTGCTGTACACAAACACAATTTTGGCACTAATTAAATGGTAAGTACTTTTGGAATAGAATTTCAATAGTTCATTGCTATTTAGCCTATTTATTTAACTGTTTGAAATAGTTTTGCAGAGGGACCAACTGAAATAGTGCTTTAATAGTATGTGCTTGTCTACTATTTATTATAAAAGAAATAGTAAAGTACCAGTAGAATAAATTTAGATTTCATCCAGTGCACCATCAGAGAGATTATAACATTATAGTAATTCTTAACAAGAAGAGGAGTCGCTTATACAGTTGGAATCACTTAAAGTTAACCACAAAGCACTAAAGTAGAAAATTGCAAGCTTTCCAAACAATAATCCGCCATTGAAACTGATAGAATCTAAATAGTTTTGTAGAGACCCTGGTCTCTGAGTGCTATAAGCACGCTCCTTCACAATTCCACGGCACCTTGACATCAATAGATTTGGCGCGAATCTGCTCCAATGGCAGAGCCTCTATATAGGTTACCTGTATTTGGTTGGTCAGTTAACTCTGACGTCATAAAAATAGTAGTATCAAGACGCGGAGTTGATAGTTGCTTTCTTCTTGGTCGGCCATTGTTTTTGGTTGTTTCGTGGTTTTCTTCTGGTTTGCAAGGGAAATGGAAAACCCTGAGACCCGTAAATTAAGTCTGGGTAGCCGCTAATTTGCTATCTATGTATTGGGTAGCTAAATCTTAAAGGACGACCGTAAAGTGACGGTGTAGGGGGCCCGAGGACTTCTTTAGCGTTGATCCCTGCCCTGGTCCGGGTAAGATTTGTAGAGCGCCGGTTAGCAAGAGTAGATTATAAGCGGCTTCTTCTTTAAGTTCTCTGCCCTTCGGCAGGTTCCAACTTCCAATGACGCCACTCTTCTCTGTGCTGTGCTTTTTCCTTTAATTCGCTGTATCCGTCGGCCATCCATCCCAGCATCATCTGCCTCGGTCTTCCCCTCCCTCTTTTCCCTACCATTCTCCCTTCTATGATTTCTTTCAGGAGGGAGTCTCCTCTTAATACGTGCCCCACCCAGTTCTTCTGTCTTTCTCTTATTGTTGTTATTAGCGATCGTTTTTCATCAACCATTTGTAGTACCTCGTCGTTCGTTATATGCTCAGTCCAGCTCACCTTCTCCATCCTTCTCCAGATCCACATCTCAAAAGCTTCTAATTTCTTAATCTCATCTTTCCTGATGGTCCAGGTCTCTGACCACATATAGTGCCACACTCCATACCAGTGTTTGACCAGTCTTTTCTTTAGGCTTTTATTTAGCCCTCCTCTCAACAATTCTCCTCTTTTCATGAAAGCATCTTTTCCCAGTGCTATTCTTCGTTTCACGTCACTTTGACACCTTGCATCTGTTGTTATCATGCTTCCCAAGTAACAAAAGCTCTTGACCTGTTCCACCTCCTCACCGTTGATTTTTATTTTCTCTGTTACCTCCCCTCCTCTCGGCTTATCCTCATACTCTTTGTCTTTCCAATGTTTATTTTCATGTTGTATGTCTTTGAGGTCAGATTTAAATTGTCCATCATCTTCTGTAGACCTGCCTGTGTCGTCGCCAACATTGCTTGATCGTCAGCAAATCTTAAGGCTTTTATAAGTCTTCCTCCTACCTTTACTCCTTCTTCTATCTCCTCCATTGCCTCCTGTATTAGCTCCTCTATATATATGTTAAAGAGGAGTGGTGATAGAGGACATCCTTGTCTTACTCCCCTTCCAATTTCTCCTTCCTCTGAACATTCTCCATCTATTCTTATATTTACTTGCTGGTTCATATAAGCGGCTAGGACTTTGTAAATTAGCACCAATGTTAGACATTTACATAGCGTCTATTAATCGAACATTTTAGAATTAGATTAGTTGAAATGTGATCGGTTGAATCATTAAGTAATTTTTGTATTGATGACTTGGTTATATTCTTGTCTGTAATTGTATCAAATCGATACTGTTAATTCAAATTGACTTCTGTTAAATATAATTAATTGCAATCATTGTATCTGAAAAGAAATACAGCCTTAATTTGTAATTAATAAATGCACATTATTGGCTAGTCCGAATGGCTCAGTCTGAATTCTTTGTAAATGATCCTTTAAATGCAAGTCCCGTCACTTCAGAGAAGGAGAGGGAGGAACGTTACCCTCCAAATGACCTGGGAAGGGTACTCAATGTTAAGGTAGACACCTTGGAACAAACTGTCCGTTTCCAGGGAACGACTCTAGAGGAACTTAAGGACACCCTCAATGAGATAAAGAGGTTGTTGGGTGGTTTAGGCAGTGCTTCCCAAACTTTTCAGTGTCACGGACCGGCAGGAATTAACTTTCAGTGTCACGGACCTGCAGGAATTTTCCCACTGCAGGACCGGTGCTCAATTGATTAATAATTTCTCTTTTTCGATCACCTAAAATAAATTCCTCAACTAGGCCTATGTGTTAAAATTGATTTAATTAGCCAATTCTATGACACTGTTGCCCTCTAAATGCGAGCCTAATGAGTATTTTTGTTATGACTTTTAGAAATATAATTGCCATTTGTTGATTCCGAGACAATTTGACTAGTTTCTTGACTCACTTTGCGGACCGGCAACTGAGGGCTCGCGGACCGGCACCGGTCCGCGGACCACCACTTTGGGAAGCACTGGTTTAGGGGCTCCATCCAACCGCGACTTGAGATCACCTCAGGTTATCCTCCGCCCGAGGATCGCAGACTTTGTCGTGCCTGGAGCCTCTGGTTATTCTGGTGCACCCACTGCCTTTGGATCGGTTGAGGGGATCTTAGGTGTAGAGGAGGTAACATATTACGACAGGGACACCCTAGTTAGAAGTCCCCAAGAATTTACTGGTAGGGTGGATCGGTCCCCGGTAATTTCTTCTGTAGATAGCCCAGGATTTGCACTCCCCTCTGAGAGTAGGCCCTCGGATGAAGTCTCAGTAGCCTACACCCTGTTACAAATGGGGAAACCTCAAGGAACTGTAGGGGTGGCTGAGGAAAGTATGCAGCCAGAGGACAGGGTAAGTAGGGAGACCCTAGAATCAATGGTTACCCGAGGGCAGGGTCTACCCACCTTGGCAACTCAGATAGGGAGGGCAGCGCGACAGTTTTAAGCAGTCATTTGGCAATTGCAATATTCCACAGCTATTTACAATTTTAAATACTACCTAATCAGTTTCCTACAGGTACCATTTACTGTTCAATTTCAATAGTCGAACTGACTATTTTCTCCAACATCGTCTTTGAGTAGATATACTGAAGAGGCGCTATATAAATTCTCAGAATGAATGAATATCGCAATAGTAATTTACGATATTTGACTGATTAGTAGCGCTCTTGTCTTGGTTTTTGTCACACTACGGTTTCCGCAACATACCGGATTGAAGGAAAGAAAAAACAGTATATATTGAATTATTCAACGTCATTTTAAAGGTGTTTAAGCAGATTAGACAAATTATTAGTATTTAGTGTTTAAACGACATCCGATTCCTTCAAAGGCCGTTGACATCGATAGAAAACAGTTTTTGAGAAGCTCTCACTGTTATATAATTACGTTTCTCTAGACATCGCTTGCTTAGTTAATGACGATGTTATAATTGCAATAGTGACGGATGTCTCCCTCCTCCATTATATAGGCCGTGGACTAGTACTACCTATCCAAAGCCTTGACAGAGCCGAAGGGAGCTCATAGGACTGGTGTCAAAATGCACATAAAGCAGATGTATTTCTGCAAGGGTAATTTCCTCTCCGTAATCTCGTGGTATATTTATAATGGATCAGAAACGTGGATCACGAGAAATGAAAGACATTGAAAGACTGGAAGCCTTCGAAATGTGGATTTAAATGAGGATGGAAAAATTACTTGGATATAACACATAAAAAACGGGGGATGTGTTGGAAAGGACTGTGAAAGAACGATCCATGATAGCTACAAAAAGGAAACTAAAATAGAAATTGAATATCCCGAGAGGAGACTCACTCTTCATAACCGTCACTTAAGAGAGTGGCTTGGATTAGGATAAGAGGAAGAAACAGACAGATGCTGCTGGACTGGTTGATGATGATGGATGTAAATGTAGATGTAAATATTTGAATATTTTTCAGCGCCTCATAAAAACCCAAGTCAGAAAAGCCAGTTTATTCATCGGCGCCTTTTCAAATCATATCTGCAATAGCCAATCTCTATTGTTTCCGGTCTCAGGGCAGAGAACCTGAAAAATCAGAAGAGGAATCTCCGTCTAAGAAACCTGGAGATTATGAATAAACAAAATGCATCGCACTATGAAGTTATGTGTTGTAATATATTTCCAGGATGTTTATAAAGACTACATGCCGATTACAATATGCATGCATATGGGTGCATGCCGTACATAGGCTACTGGATACTTGTAATAATCTTAGTATATGCGTAGATACCTAAAAATAATGTATAACCAACTCTGTATTATAATAGTCCATAGATAAAACTGAAAGAATGGTCAACTCCGCCAATCGCGAATTCTGGTCGTGCCAGTCCAAAGTCTAAAAAATTAGGAGGGCGACGCTAATTATCTTTGTTATGACACAGCGTCGTCATATAGTAACCGCTAATAGTATTCGGGTTGAAATTACTTACCAACTAACCTATTACTAGCTGGACTTTTCGATATTAAATCGTGAGGTAAGGCTGACATCAATCCCCGAAAGAAAATGAGAACACGACACTGTGCTCATGCATAATAAACAGTTTTAAACATGCAGCAGTAACAAAAGTGTAGTTATAATAAACTGTGACAATAAATTAGTAGAAAATATAAATTTTAATCTAGCAAACCATAGATGTAATGTAAGCTTATGTTGTAAAGCACCGGGCTACCGTAAGGCTGATAATGCCAATACGGCTTCCGATAACCAAAATATAACATTAAAACATTTTAATAGCAACCGTTAATAATTTCTCGATAACTAAATTACTTAAACTTTAGACATTTCAATAAAAGCCCGTGGTAATTACTTTCACCATTATTATCTAGCGACATCTTGCGGCCGTCGATGTGAACCCTACATAACTGTACTTTACATTTTATTTTGGGGTCAAACCGACGCTTGGTGGAAGAAGAATCCCAAGAGTTCAGCAACAATTTTAGATGGTTTCAAACTACTTACAAAATTTAACTATTATGCGAAATATATAGCTTCTTCAGCATCGTTATAAAGGTGTCAATCAAACCAGCTTGCAACGTAAAATGCAGTTCCCTGTGTTAAAGTACAGTTTGTGGCTACTTAGTTCATTTTTAAAACTTATTTCTTAAAATTATATTAATTCGTGTCTTCTGTTTTTCCCCGGCTGATGGGCTCAAGATGTCATATTTCTGTTATGTATATAATTTATCATTACGTCAGTCTTTCATTTTTGGGCTCTTTTCAAAGGCAGTAGACTCGGTTTCTTTATTTCTTTTCTGTTTTGTTCTATTTCAGGCAGCAGAAGGTTTTTTGTGCCATTGAAGGTTCTTCTTTCTTCATTTGTTTATTTGTTTGTTTGTTTTTATTAAGCTTTTAACTACAAATAGGCTGTTTTACTTACGTTTTTGTTGTCAATTTAGTTCTTTTTCTTTTCAAATAGCAACCCTGTGCGGTATTAGAAATATTATGATTATTACTATTCCAAGGTTTAACGTCGTCTTACGACATTAAAGGCCGTTGACGACAATTTTATTTGCAGTGGTAGTAGTTGTTTCAGTTTAACGACAGTGTGTGATTACGAAAGTCATTAGCGTCACCTCCTCCTTCATCTAGGCTTGGGACTGGCACTGCCTGGCACGGACGCGCAGTGGCGGAGTTTACAGAGTCGGCATCTACCGTCGGTTAAAAGATATTTAAAGGCGTCAAGATACATGGTTAAACCTGGAAGAATATCTCTTCATGTTGGAATTCAATCGCGTATAGATGTAGAATTCTCTGCGTCAGAAGCGGTTGGTGTGAGGATCCTGGCAACCACAAGATGTCGCTACACAATGAATAATAAAATAACTATCTATTCTATACCGTTGTTAATGGCTCTGGTAGTATGCAGTGCTTAATGATATCTTGTGACAGCCAGGGCCGTTAACGTCAACCTTACTTCAATATAATTATTAACGGGAATAAACGGGAGTAAATAACATCAACGATGGGATGGGATTCACAGTTTAACGGCAGCTTATGACAACATAGGCCGTTGCCGCCGACAAAGATTAGTTTTTGGCATACTACAGCTAACGATTTAGCGAAAATTTCATCTATATACCATCGGTTGATAGCCAATTAGAGGTGTCTAAGCAGATCGTAACAATATTGGGCAGCATTACATTTAAGACTGTCCAAACAAAACGTCTCCCTACTTCATTATCCAGACATAGGACTGGCACTTACCGATCCAAAGCCTGGATAAAGGAGATGGGCGCCATTGGGACTGGTATCTGCAACAGTCTACAGCTATTTACTACTTTAACTATAACTTGGTAGCCACCATGAATATTAATTCCCACACTGCTACTGTAACACACACACACACACACACACACACACACACACACACACACACACACACACACACACACACACACACACACACACACACACACACACACACACACACACACACACACACACACACACACACACACACACACACACACACACACACAAACACACACACACACACACACACACACACACTAACACACACACACACACACTAACTAACACACACACACACACACACACACACACACTACACACACACTAACACACACTAACACACACACTAACACTCATCAACACTAACACCGTTATCTGAGGAAACAGCCAAACACACGGACGGAGAGAAATACAATGTACAGACACAGACTAAAATAACATGATAGTTAGTTACTCTGATTACTTAGGAGCGATTAGTTTAGTCTCATTTAGTCGCGTTTGCGGGGAAATTATTAAACGAAATAAAGAAAGAACGGTTTATATAGCATCATTAGAAACCAATTTAAAGGTGTTTAAGCATATTGGAATAATTAGTTGCATTTGGTGTTTAACGACGTATTATTGCTTCAAAGACCGTTGACGTCGATATGAAAGAGTTTCTGAGTAGTTCTTAGTGTTATAGAGTGTCTCTAAACATCGCTGGTATAGTTAGTGATACCTTGAATTTAAATAACAAAATTTGAAAGCGTCCCGACTTCATTATCGAGAATGTTCATATGTTTCATATAATAGGCCTACCAGTCCCAATGGCGCCTTCTCCTTTATCCAGGCTTTTGATCGGTAAGTGCCAGTCCTACTGGCACTTACCGATCAAAAGCCTGGATAAAGAAGGCGCCATTGGGACTGGTAGGCCTATTATATGAACATATTTTGTCATCCAACGAATACATGATACTAATTATTACATAATAAATTGTAAACCACCATTGAGATTAATTTAAATTGAATCTTGTTTACTAGTTGAGAAATTATATAATAATTCTCACAAATCTAAGAAAAGAAATTGCTTATACAGTTGCAGTTACTCAAAGTTAGCCAGTATAAAATTGCAAGCTTCGAAACAGTTATCTGCCAGTGAAACTGGTAATAGCTAAATAATTTTAAAATAGACATGTGGTGTTTGCAATTGTCGACAGCAAATTACTATTTTAAATACTATCTGAACAGTTTCCTATAGGTATTATTAAATTTTACTATTCTATTCAAATAGTCACCTTGACCATTTGTTCCAGTACCATTACAAACACACAAACACTAACACACACTAACACCTTTATCTTAGGAAACAGACAGTAAAGACGGACGGACATATTATGTTACAATAGTAGGCCCTAGTGTATACCGTTGGACGGATTACTTAGCAGCCAAATATTTATTAGTCTTATTTCTGTGAGAAGTTAGATGGGACAAGTCCATTGAACGAATTTTTTATTTACTCCAAGGTTTAAAGTCGTCATATGACATCAAAGGCCGTTGACGACAATTTAAAACATATACAGTACAGTGAAAATGAATTCATAGCGTCCAAAAGACACCATTTAAGACTGTCCAAACATAACCTTAAAATGTCATTAGTGTTCATTGTTAAACGACATAACAAATATTATTCATAATGTCTTTCATACATGCAATATGGTATCTGATGCGAATTCGACAATATTATTATGTAGCAGCAATTGTCGTATACAAGAAATGTTTCTTAAAATTAATTCTTGATCACCATTCATAATGTACATTTAATTCTTAATCTATTTATTTCAATAACAATTATATATTTTATAAATTTATAAGACCCAAAATTTTAATATGAAGCTCTTATTCCACTTTTGAATTTTCAAGAAGTTAAAAATTAAGCATTATTAAAGAAATATATTCAAACAGTGAATATGACAATTCTTTATAATTTATTATGCTACTGCGTTGATAATAAAAGATAACCGAAATCTCACCCGAGATTTTCAATCTATTACATTTAATTTTATTAATACAGCTTGAACGATATTTGTCACACATGTAAGTAAGACATGAAATTTATAATTTTTTAGTACATTTTACGGAAGTATTTGATCATTTCAATTGAACGAAAGAAGAAAACAGCGTACATATATGGTCATTATACACCAATTTAAAGGTGTCTAAGCAGTTTAACATTATTTTAGTATTTAGTGTTTAATGACATCCTGCTGTATCAGAGGCCATTTATGTCGATAGGAAACAGTTTTTGAGTAGTCCTAACTTCTATGTAAGTGTCTCTAGACATCGCTTGGTTAGTAACTTTTAATGACACTGACATTATCCAGTTATTTGACCAGTATGAAATCAAATCGGCAATAGTCATGTTGTCTTTTCCGTTTCGAAGTCCTAGGCAAATTATGTCACGCGTATTAATATGCACAGCTGCTGTGTCTGTAGGCAACTTCGCCTAACCTTGGACCCTATTTCTACTAATTAGTAACTAAAATAAAAACTCCACTGGTTATTGTTGCCATAAGTTGTTGGTCCCACCCGATTATTAAATTGGTGTAGGAGAAAAGCAAGGTCGAAGATGATAGACCTGGCGCCCACAAGACGTATTATAACACTTGACTGCTGCAATCTTGTGATTTAATTTTATTGTGCCAAACGGGTGGTGCAAGTCCAAAGCCTAGACAAAGGAGGAGGGCGACGCTAATCAGCTTTGTAATGACACAGCATAGTGTAGTTTGAGTTTAACGAGACTGTGTGATAACAAAGATCATTGACGTCGCCCTCCTCCTTTATCCAGGCTTGGGACTGGTACTCTCAGAGTGCAAACAGTGATGGAGTTTACAGCACCGTGAAAATGTTGCTAACCTAATAATCAGAACCGATGCGGGCGTTACGAGCTAAAGGAGACGGATAATATAATTGGGCACGATGCTTATGCTTATATTATAGCGTGAAATGTTGCCAGAAGACAAGACAAGACAAGATAAAAAATCACAGTAAAATGAGGTGTTTAAAATGGGGTGGAAAACGATTAAAAATTTTAATCGAAATTAATCGCACGATTAAAATTTTTAATAACGCGATTAATTTTTAATCGCATGTAGCAATAGATAAACGACATAGTATTGCCATTGAGGTCGCCCTCCTCTTTTCCCCAGGCTTTGGACTGACACTGCCCGAGTTTGAGCGGATAAAGATTTGAGTAATTTCATAGAACCGTTGATTTGACATAAACTTCCATATTAATGGAGTGTGATAACTGGGAACAGACTAGCGATTGAACGAAAATGTCGAATATATAGAACCGGCGTAAACTTGTTTAAAGATGTCTGCGATAATCGGGCCATTATTAAGACTGTAGCCTACTACAGAAATAATATTTGGCACAATTCAGCTGTTTTCCTTCTTGTAATTTTAAGCCTAGGTTAGGAATGGAGGAGTCTCTTCTCTTTGGAATTATATTCAATCGTGTATTGATACCACATGCTTTGCATCGAAGCTGTCGATGTGAGGACCTTGGCAGCCCTAAGATGTCGTCACACAATATATAGTAACTAAGCCATCTAAACTGATGTACAATGTCTTGGTACATCCAGTGAAGTTAAAGGTGTCTTGGCAGATCGTAGTATTATTCGCAGTATTGAGAGTGTTTCACAACATTAAAGTCAAGGCCGTTAACGTCAACCTTATTTCTTAATTATATTAGCCGGTGGCAATAGCAAACTCTAATAAACTCAGACCTTGGAGGTATTTTCCAACTGTTTGGGGTCTCTTCCCATCAATTTGCCGACGATACCCAGGCCTTTTTACATGGCCCAGCATCTTCTGCTGTTCAAATGGTAGAGCGGTTGTTAGAGGCTTCCTCTGCCATAGATGAATGGCTCTCTTCTAACCGCCTGCGGCTGAATCCTGACAAGACACAATTCATATGGCTTGGTGGCCGTCTTCAGCTCAATAAGATTGATACTGTTTCCCTTCATCTCAGATTTCCCCACATCCACTTCTCCTCTTCTGTTCGTGACCTGGGAATTGTCTTGGATCCTTCCCTTTCTTTTACTGACCAGGTCAACTCGGTTTCCAGATCTTGCTTCTACCATCTACGCCAACTACGTTCCATTCGCAGCTCTCTTTCACTGCATGCCATTACTACTCTGATCCACGCCTTGATCTGCACTCGGGTCGACTTTGGGAACGCTGCATACATTGGACTCTCCGCCTCTAATACTCACAAACTCCAGTCTATTCTTAATGCATCTGCTCGGCTTATAGGCGCCATTCCAAAGTTTGCTCATATCTCAAGCTATATTCGGGATACCCTTCACTGGCTCCCTATCCAACAGCGGGTAAACTTCAAAATTCTTTCCCTCATGCGTAACTGCCTTGTTGGGATGGCCCCATCCTACCTGAGGTCTTTTTGCACCTTTTCTCCTCCTTACCTGCGAGGGCCTCTTTGCGATCTTCGACCCGTGGCCTTATGGTTGTCCCTCGCATGCGCTCTGCTACGGCCCACTCTAGGTGCTTTGCCCGTGTTGGCCCATCAGCTTGGAACTCTTCCCCAGTCTCTTCGTTTTGAGTTACTAAGCCCCTCTCTCCTTCCCAGTTCCGTAGACGTCTTAAGACTTTTTGTTTCCTAATTCAGGCACTAACGCAGGTCAAGAGCGCTGCTGATTTCTGAGCGGCGCTATATAAATGTTCGATTACAATTACAATTACAATTACAATCACAATAGTAGCCAATCAATTAATTTTAACATTAATTTTGGTGAAACTGTTTACATATAAAGTTATATAGTTTCGTTTGAAGATAATTAAAGGTGTCTTAGCAGATCGTAGCATTATTCGCAGTATTGTGAGTTTTTACGTCATCTTACGACTAAATTAATTCATGAAGTTCTAACTTTTATTTTAAAAGCTCAGCATTATCTGAAACAAGTAGCGATTGGTAGTATTTCTAGTTCAAAAATTACTTAGTAGTCACATATTGGTCATATTTTGTCTCAGAAAGTGAAGCATTCAGGAATTGGATTGGATCCTCAGTTTAACGGCAGCTTATGACAACATAGGCCGTTTCCGCCGACAAAGATTAGTTTTGGCATATTACAGCTCATAATAATTATTGTATCAAGCATTCAGGAAGAGAGAAAGCAACTTATTTATAGAGCCTTAAAATGCCCATTTAAAGGTGTCTTATAAGATTAACATTCTTAGTAGTATTTAGGGTTTAGCGACATTCTATGTCATCAATTGCCGCTGACTTCGATAGGAAACAGTTTTTGAACAGTTCTCACTGTTACATAAGTTACCCTGAATATCGCTAGGTTTAGTTAACTTAATAACGCTGTGTTATTACAAAATATGATAAGCGTCTCCCTCGTCCATTATCCAGGCTTGACCTGTTTAGTGAACGGCGCTTTATCAAATCAAGTCCACAATTATTCATGTTGTTTTGTCCAATTCGATGCCAGGTCAGAATCCGAGGAGGTCAATCCAAGAGACAGCATGGTGCTAAGGTGACAATAGGTGTTTTTTTTCTAATGATTTCAATTATTTTTTGGAATATTTCCTTCGATGCCCTTATGATAATTGTGCACATTCCATTTATAGTTGCAGTTGTCCTAACAAAGATGATTAGCGTCGCCCTCCTCCTTGACCCAGGCTTCGGACTGGTACTGCCAGACTACAGTATTGGTTTCATGTGTTTAACAGCATGTTCTGGATGCTATGGTCGTTTATCTCCCTCCTCCTTTACCCAGGGTCCGACTGGCGCTACCAGAGTTCGGGTAGCTGCTCAGTTAAAAACTTCTAACAGTCATGGGTAATTATATATCTTGTTCAAGGAATCAAAAACGTTTGCCCACTATATGCCTTTTACTGTAATGCCAGCTGTAGCACTACTACAATATGCAATATGCGACAATATGCCCTCCTCCTTCCACCATACTTTGGACTGGCATTACCTACGTACGAGGAGGCACGGAGTTAAGTAGTTGGGTACAACCGTTGATTTGACTTTGTATCTTAAATAATGACTGTTGCTCACCACAATGCTAGATGACCAACGACCGAACGAAAATTTCAAATATATAGCATCGGTTTAAACCTATATAAAGGTGTCCAAAAGATCCGAATTTTATTAGTAGTATCCATTGTTTTTCTGGGTAATGTTCTAATTGCTTACATTTAAGATTTCATTGTTTTTATTCCTTGCATTGTAGATTTCTTCCAATAGTTCAGACTCAGTTTTATAAAATAATTACACAAAACTTTTCAAAGACGTCTACTTAAAGCGTTGCGTTATAAACAGAATACCAGTGTCCTATTTAAATGCGGCCTTCAAATCAGCGAATGCGATCCACAGATGTGGTGACGCTGTGTCGTAGCGAAGATGGTTTTACGTCATCCTACTATTTATAGGCTTGAAAGTGACACTATACCTAGCAACGGTACAAAGTTCAAGTTATATTCACAAGCGGACAATCTCACACGCAGATCGTTTATAATAAGAATGTTATACTCTGTATAAATGTATGTACACCAAAGTGCGGATATGCAATTGGTTCAATAAAGAATATACTTACTTACTGTTATGTCTAAACAGATAGTAGCATTGTTACGTAGTACTTAATATTATGCAGGAAGATATCAACTTGACTCGGAGATTGTGTGTGTCCACAGTTTAACGGCAGCTTATGACAACATAGGCCGTTGCCGCCGACACAGATTAGTTTTTGGCATATTACAGCTCTTATTAATACGGACACTTTTAAATTAGTGTTTCTATTCCAAAGTTTAATGTCGTCTTATGACATCACATCAGAGGCCGTTGACGACAATTAAGAAATGCATACAATAGCTTTATTTAGTTGGATTTTAACGACACTGTGTCATAACAACGATGACAAGCGTAACCCTTCTCTGTGTCCTCTGATCCTGGGACTGGCACAATCACACGTAAGGTTGTGGCGGAGTTATGTGTACAATACAACGACAGCAGATGAAAACAGACGATCGGAGCAGAGCTTTTTTTAAGGAATTTTTAGAACTGCACAACCTCTTCTCTCTTTTTCAAAAACACATGGTAAATTTTTCCCAATTGGATGACAATGACCTTTTTTAGCAATTTTTCACTGCACAAAATGCTTTTACAGTTGCACAAATTGATTTAGAACTGCACATTTTTTGTAGAACTGCACGCTAAAAAGCCCTGGATCGGAGTATAATAATAATAATAATATAATATCTTTTCTTTAATAAGCGCCTGACAAAATTGTTATGAAATCTACATTTCAATATAACATGTTATAATGTAAGCTGATGTTGAAAAGCCCCGGCGTGCCGTAAGGCTGCTAAAGCAAGGTCCTGTCCGCAACATCAGAAAGTTTGAGATGCACTGGAACATAAACACCCTTAAATAGAGTTCGACCGACGCTATATGTTCGAAATTTTCGTTCAATCGCTATTCTTGACGCTTTCGTAATCGCAAACTCGAAATTTCTACCGTACCCAAAAAGCAAAGTTGCGGGAGCCATCTTATTCACAGGCGCTCAGTCAAGACAATGTCGATAGCAAGGTGGGGCATAAAAATCGATTTCAGGTCAAGATTCTAAGGGTCAGGCAGGCAGTCATTACAGTCAGGCGGCTAATGTGGGGCAGAAACGGTGAAGAGGTAAGTGTAATTTATACATAAATTGAGTTTAACCTAAGCAACCACTATCTCTCTCAACAGCATCCATATAAGGTCAGCGTCAAAGGACTTGGTATTCAACCGACGCCAATTGTTCGAAATTTTTCGTTCAATCGCTAGACCAACACAATATCAACTTTAAAGACGTAAAAACATTTTTCTATCGACGTTTGTGGCCTTTGATGCCAGAAGATGTTATTTAACAATCGCTTCAGCACCTACCATATATATCGGGTACGGTCAACGTCAACGGGATTTTGCACTACCACTTACCGTATTTTGGTGGTGCCAGTCCAAAACCAGGATAAAGCAGGAGGGTGACGCGACACATCTTTGCAAAAATTGTCGTTAAAGAGCAATTGAAAAATTATCTAACCTAAGTTAATAATGTATTGATCTGCTTACCGATGTAGCTGAGAACTGAACATTGCAATTTTCCTGCCAAAGCCAACTGCCTTCGATGCCTAAAGATAGGTTGTTAAACCTGGTAGAATTTCTTCACGCCGATAGCTTTGCATCAGAAGCGGTCAATATGAAGACTATGGCAGCCACAAGGTGTCGCTACTTAATGAATAATAGCAGATCCATCTTCTTCTTTCTTTAAGTTCTCTGCCCCTCGGCAGGTTCCAACCTCCAATGACGCCACTCTTCTCTGTGCTGTGCTTTTTCCTTTAGTTCGCTGTATCCGTCGGTCATCCATCCCAGCATCATCTGCCTCGGTCTTCCTCTCCCTCTTTTCCCTTCCACTCTCCCTTCTATGATTTCTTTCAGGAGGGAGTCTCCTCTTAATACGTGCCCCACCCAGTTCTTCTGTCTTTCTCTTATTGTTGTTATTAGCGATCGCTTTTCATCAACCATTTGTAGGACCTCCTCATTCGATATATGCTCCGTCCAGCTCACCTTCTCCATCCTTCTCCAAATCCACATTTCAAAAGCCTCTAATTTCTTCATATCCTCTTTCCTGATGGTCCAGGTCTCTGACCCATACAGCGCCACACTCCATACCAGTGTTTTGACCAGTCTTTTCTTTAGGCTTTTGTTTAATCCTCCTCTCAACAATTCTCCTCTTTTCATAAATGCATCTTTTCCCAGGGCTATTCTTCGTTTCACATCGTTGTGGTTCCTTGCATCTGTTGTTATCATGCTTCCCAAGTAACAAAAGCTCTTAACCTGTTCCACCTCCTCACCGTTGATTTTTATTTTCTCTGTTACATCTCCCTCCTCTCGGCTTATCTTCATACTCTTTGTCTTTCCAATGTTTATTTTCATGTTGTATGTCTTTGAGGTCAGATTTAGTTTGTCCATCATCTTCTGTAGACCTGCCTGTGTCGTCGCCAACATTGCTTGATCGTCAGCAAATCTTAAGGCTTTTATAAGTCTTCCTCCTACTTTTACTCCTTCGTCTGTCTCCTCCATTGCCTCCTGTATTAGTTCCTCTATGTATATGTTAAAGAGGAGTGGTGATAGAGGACATCCTTGTCTTACTCCCCTTCCAATTTCTCCTTCCTCTGAACATTCTCCGTCTATTCTGATCTTTACTTTCTGGTTCATGTAGAGGTTTCCTATAAGCCTTCTGTCTTTCCAGTCGATTCCTCTTCGTCTCAATGCAGTCATCAGTTTTCTCCAATCTACCCTGTCAAACGCTTTTTCATAGTCCACAAAACAGATGTAAACCTCTTGTCCATACTCTAAACTTCTTTCTGCCAGAACCCTCAATGATCCGATAGCGTCTCTTGTACCCCGACCCTTTCTGAACCCAAATTGATCTTCTCCTAATCCTTTGTCAGCATCTACCTTTGCCTGTATTCTTTTTGTTATTATTTTTTTCAGCATAATCTTGGCTGCGTGTGACAGCAAGCTAATTGTTCTGTAATCCTTACAAGCTGTTGCGTTGTTCTTCTTTTTTTATGGGTATCATGATGGTTTTTAAAAAGTCCTCGGGCCACTTCCCAGTGTTATATATGTCTTGGCATAATCTTATTAATTCTCCTGTTGCTTTTTCGCCTAGATTTTTTAGGATTTCGGCTGGGATGTTATCTGCCCCTTCTGCTTTATTGTTTTTCATGTCACTGATTGCTGCCAGTACCTCATCTTTTAACACCTCAGGCCCTATATCTTCTCCTGTCCCCATGTACGGTCCGTCATTCAGGTTCTTTGGTTTTTCCTGACTCTGGTATAGTTCTTCTACATATTCTTTCCATCGATTTCGAATCTCTTCTGGATCCTGCAGCATCTTGCCTTCCTTATCCTCCACTGCTATTCCTCCTTCCCTTGTTGGCTTCTTTGTCATCTTCCTCACTTTTTCATATACTTGATCGTATCTTCCATCTATACCTCAATAAATAGCTCTGGTGGAATACAATGTTTAACGACATCTTGTGGCTGCTAGGGCCGTTAACATAATGAAACAGTAATCAGTGGACAGCTCAGCGTTACAATATTATACATGAATTAACGATATTTTTAATTGCAAAGTATAACGTCATCATTTGACATAAAAGGCCGCTGATGACAATTTAAAATTATGTACAATACAGTTGAAAACAAAGAATTAATAGTATGAGAGACACCATTTAAAGGCATCTAAACAGCACGTTACTATGTCACTGATATTCATTGTTTAACAGCATGATGGAATCTCATGAACGAATCAAGAATTTTTTTTTATCCATGGTTTAACGTCATGGTATGACATCAAATGCCGTTGACGACAATTCAAAATTATGTACAATACAGTTGAAACAAAATTGATAGAGTTAAAGGCATAAACAGTACTTTACAATGTCACTAATATTCATTTGTTCATTGTTTATTCGAATCAAGAATTTTCGAAAATGTGCAATATATAGATTCGTTTGAAAGAGAATTAAAGGTGTCGTAGCAAATCGTAGCAACTATCTTTCGCTATGATTGTCATGAGTAACTATTAGCAGCATTGTGAGTTTAGCGACATCTTTCGGCTAACACCTGCTTAAAAAGCCCCTCGCGAATTTATACGGTAAGGTCAACGTCAACGCACTTGGCACGCTACTGGTGGTGCCGGTCCGAAACCGAGATAAAGGAGGAGGGCGACGCGAGTCATCTCTGTTGTGACACAGCGTCGTTAAACAGTGGGTAACAAACCATCTAAAAAGGGTAAAATTGTATTATGTCAATATAATTTCTGCCGACGTCATTGCCCACTGTTGCCATAAACGTTGGATTCTCCGGATCCACCAGATCATTGAATAGGTCCAGCAGAAAAGTAAGGTCGGTAATAACGGCTCTGACAGCCACTAGATGTCGTTAAATACTTGAAATTAACTACCGCTACAATCGTCGCATTTTTTAATTGTTGGTCTCGGGTGGTACAAGTCCAAAGCTTGGACAACAAAGAAGGGCGACGTTTGTCATCTTCGTTATGGCACAGCATTGTTCATGTTATTATTATGTTGCTAAGATGACGGTCAGAATAGTTGAAGACGCGATGCAAGTTCTAACGCGATAGTAATATAATGGATGTGATGTTCATGGTTATATATTGCGTGAAACTTTTGTAAATAAAGGTGTCCACTTAGAAGATCTTAGCATTATTCGCAGTATTGTGATTTATCGACATCTTTTCGGCTAGCACCTGCTTCAACAGCACCTAGCCAATAGAGTCTTTAGTCTTTTTAAGTTGACTTTGACTTAGGTCAGGTAAGGTCAAAGTCAACGGATTTGGCACGCCACTGGTGGTGCCGGTCTAAAGCCGGGATAAAGGAGGAGGGCGACGCGATTTATCTTTTTATTATGACACAGCGTTGTTAAACAGCAAATAACAAATCATAATAAAATACAGCCCGTAAAACAAAGTTTTTTACTAAATCCATCTAGTATCCTATAATGCGTCTTACGAAGCAGTTACCTCTACAAATATATAGTCCGCGTTCATTTTACGACATAGCATGCGTTTAATGAGGCAGCGCACCTGTTTCTGTTGCGGCCAATGGCAACGCTGGCCAATGGGAACGCTGCGTATGGAAAAAGGGGATTCCCCGATTCGAAAAGTTGAGTCCCCGATTCTATAAGCTAGCCTTTTTGGGGAGCTGAAATTTTGATAGAATGAAGTGTGTGCGAGGGCGAGTCTATCTGCCAAGTTTCATGACGATTGAATGATTGTAAGTGATCGAATTAGTCGTCGCAAGATTTGACTTTTAGCCTGTGGCTCAAGCAATCAAATCAAGATTTCCCGCAAGTTAAACTAGATGGATAATAAAATACAGCCCGTAAAAACAAAGTTTTTTACTATATCCATCTAGTATCCTATAATGCGTCTTACGAAGCAGTTACCTCTACAAATATATAGTCCGCGTTCATTTTACGACTGCGGCCAATCACAACGCTGGCCAATCACAACGCTGCGTATCGGAAAAGGGGATTCCCCGATTCGAAAAGTTTAGTCCCCGATTCTATAAGCTAGCCTTTTTTGGGGAGCTGAAATTTTGATAGAATGAAGTGTGTGCGAGGGCGAGTCTATATGCCAAGTTTCACGACGATTGAATGATTGTAAGTGATCGAACTAGTCGTCGCAAGATTTGACTTTTAGCCTGTGGCTCAATCAAGCAAGCAAGCAAGCAAGCAAGCAAGATTCCCGCAAGTTAAACTAGATGGATAAAAAGAGAAAAAATCAATATAATTTCCGCCGACATCAACGCCCTCTGTTGACAAAAGATGCTAAAGTTTGGATTCACCCAATCAACACGGTTATTAATTTGGTCCATGAGAAAAGTAAGGTCGATGATAACGGCTCTGGCAGCCACCAGATGTCGTTAACTACTTGAAATTACTACTGCAATCGTCGAATTTAATTTAATTGTTGCTATCGCGAGGTGTAAGTCCAAAGCTTGGACAAAGAAGTAGGATTACATTTATAACCTTCGTTATAGTACAGCATTGTTCATAAGTTGGTAACCTAACGATCAGAATCGTTGCGGACTCATCCGACTCAATGCAAAAGAAATGGAGACTGTGATGTAATGCGTGCGATGTTCATAGGTTTATATATATATAAAGAAATATTTGTACATAAAGGTGTCCACTGATGCAGCGAGATCGCTTGTTGTCATATCAAATAATTTAAAATGTGTTCATTCATGCATTCATTCATTCCGAATATTTATATAGCACCTCTTCAAGGAACCTACTCAGAGGCGCTCCCAGCCCAGCCACGGCCAAACAAAAAGGACTTTAGTAGTTGGTAGAAAGCAGGCAAATCATTCCGGGGCAGTAAGCGTAACGTAAGCTACAGCCCATTCCAAGTGGAGGGGCCAACAACCGAAAAGGCTCGACGCTGTCTGACCGTTGATATATTTATATATTATTGAGTTCATCTAGATGTATTACGTGCTATATGTAGGTCACTAATCTATGTATTGTACTGTATTGCATTTGAATATTTGTAATTCTTTAACAGTATAGGGCACTATAGGTTATCATGGGGCGCTCTCAACGTGAAAGCTCCAAGAGAATAAGATAGTCTTCAAGCAGCGGGCAGACGAGAGAGAGACCCCAGCCTAACTCTTAGAGTGTAAAGAGCGGGAAAGGTAATTCCAATAGCAAGCATCCATACTATTGCAAAGGCATCGCAGTCATTGTCCGAAGGACAAAGAGATGAAGACGGTCTAGAGAGCGAAGTGGAAGAAGAGAAACAGAAGAGGTGGGTTTGCACATCAGATCACAAAGATACTTGGGAGTTCGTCGTTGCTGAGTTCTGCAAACCAAGAGCAAGATCTTGTACCGGAAATGTTGTTTTAATTGTAAGGTTTTTAAAACACTCTTATCGCGTTGGCCTATATCTAACACACATTATGCAAGCCCACTTACACACACACACACACACACACACACACACACACACACACACACACACACACACACACACACACACACACACACACACACACACACACACACACACACACACACACACACACACACACACACACACACACACACACACACACACACACAACAAACACTCACTTAAAGTTAACATGTAGAAAATTGAAAACTTTCTACATAATAATCTGCAACTGAAAATGATAATAACTAAATAGTTTTTAATGAATCACGTGAATTAGCACACTGCTATTTTCTATCTTAAGTACTATTTAAACAGTTTTCTACAGGTACTATTTACTATTCTATTTAACCTTCGCAGGACGGAGAGGGGTAAATAATTACCCCTGGGTGTTTGAATGCTGATTGCGGAGCAACCGTTGGCAGTTATAATTTAACTTTCCATGTGTTTACAAGTTAATACCTCTGACATATTCTGACACCAAAGCCAGGAAAATGTCTTGTTGGGGAAGAAGATTTTTGAGTTCAAAGTGTCCTGGGGTAAAAAATTTACCCTTCCTCGTCCTCGACGTCGTTAATTATTCGTTCATGGTGAATATGCATTTTTCAAAGATATTTTTCATAAGTAACCTGTAATCAGAAATAAAGTACTGAATCTTCCGTGGAATTTGATTTCAATAGTTGCAATAATTTTGGGAGTGCACTTTTCAAGATGGCGGCCAAGATGGCCGCCAAAACGCAGAATATGCACTTTCATAGTTGCGAGGTCAAGGAATCTATTTATCGTAGTGAGAATAGTCTGTCAATATCATTTTCCAAGATGGCGGCCATCTCTTAGAGGTAATTAGTATTGGCAGACTATTCTCACTACGGTAAATGGATTCCTTGACCCCGAACTATGAAAGTGGAAGGTTCATTTGTCATTGTAGCCTACATGTACCTCTGTTTTGAAATATGCATATTTCTGTGTTTGGCGGCCATCTTGGACGCCATCTTGGAAAGTGGTATTGACAGACTATTCTATGAGCTGAGATATTAAAAATTGCTTTGGGGTAAAAATTACCCCTCTTCGTCCTCCGTGTATCGTAGAATGTCTTCGTCCTGCGAAGGTTAAAATAGTCTTTTTATTCCAACACTGTTACACACAAACTAGCACCAACACACACCAACACCATTATCTCACGGACATACAGTAATATGCCGCAATAATTATTAGTTTAAATATGCAATTGGCCTGAATACGTCAGTCTAATTTTGTTACATAATAATGGAATAAACCAATTGAACGAAAAAGAAACAGCACATAATTATAGATTCTGTGAAGACAAATTTAGAGGTGTCGAAGCAGGTTAACATTATTAGTCGTAATCGTAATCGTAATCAAGCATTTATATAGCGCCACTCAAAACAGAGGCGCTCCCGACCCGGAAAACCTCCCTTTACTGGTAAAGGGAGGTTTTCAGGCGCTTGCGGAACTGGTGAAAAGAAATAGAAAAAGGTCAGTCCTGAGGAACTGAGGTATCTAGTTCCAGCTATTGGGACCAACAATAGCGAAACTCCTAGACTGGGCCGTAGAAGTACGCACCCGCGGGACAACCAAGTAACCACGGGCCGAGGACCGAAGGGAGGAACGATTGTGCAGAGAAGATACTGGGGTACAAAAGGCCCTAAGATAGTGAGGAGCAGAGCCAGCAAGACAGCTTCGCATGAGGGAACGGACCTTGAATTGACGCGTTGGCGGATGGGGAGCCAGTGAAGGGAGTATTTACTGCTTAGCATTTTAACGACAGCATATTACGTCAACGCAGTTGATTTCGATAGAAAACAGTTCTTTTAACAACCACCACTGTGGTCATGACGCTGTGTTATAACATAGATGTTACCGCGCCAGAGAACGTGTATACTGGGAGACCATCATCACTCGCTAGTCGAAGGAGCCGAAGAGGCTCTGGACCACTTTCAACGGCCTCCTTGGCCGTCAGAGGGGTGGTCGACAGTCGGAGTCTCCTCCACCGTTTTCTGCAGAGGTATTCTTGGAGCGATTCTCTGCCAAGATTTCGTCCATTCGGAGTTCCACCGCCAACTCTTCACCACCTACGTTTTCTACCACGGAGCATCGGCTTTCTGCACTCCAGGAGATCTCGAGCGAGGAGCTACGTCGATTCATCCTCTCCTCTGCCGCCAAGACGTGCGAGCTGGATCCTGCACCAACATTTCTTGTTCAGGAACTTATAGACGAGCTCCTTCCCTTCCTCACCATTCTGTGCAATTGTTCGATCCGTGAGGCGTGCTTACCCGTCTCACAGAAACGCTCCGTTCTCCTACCAGTTTTGAAGCGCGATGGTCTGGATCAAAGTGATCCAGCAAACTATCGCCCCATTGCTAACGTTACTTTTCGATCTAAAATACTGGAACGCATTGTTGCTAACCAGCTGTGGGCATATCTGGATATGAATGAATTGATTCCGTCGCAGCAGTCGGGTTTCCGTCGGAATCACTCCACGGAGACTCTCCTGCTTCGACTTTTGTCAGACTTCTATAGCGCAATTGACCATGGTCAGGTTACTCTTCTTGCTCTCTTTGACGTAAGCTCTGCCTTTTACTCTGTGGACCACTCCATTCTCTTACAGCGCCTCTCTACTTCCTTTGGCTTGGTGGACCAGCCTCTGGATTGGCTTACATCTTTCTTAAATGAGCGCTCAAACTGTGTAGTCCTTGGTTCGTCCAGGTCTCTTTGGGTCCCTGCTCCTTTTGGGGTGCCCCAGGGTTCTGTCCTGGGCCCACTGCTATTTTTCTTTATACTGCTGATGTCTGCCCCTTGCTGGCATCTCAGAGGCTTCTGCACCCACTATTTGCCGATGATGTGCAAGCCTACATCCACACCCATTCGGCGGATGCGGTGGCTATACTGTAAGCCAGATGTGTCTGACTATAGATGTCCTCTCTTCTTGGATGGCCTCCAATCGGCTACTCTTAAATCCCTCTAAAACACAACTTATTTGGCTGGGTGGCCGTAGGCAACTTCAGGGTATCGACTTTTCCCAACTTACCTTGCTCTTTCCTCACATAACCTTTTCCGTCACAGTTCGTGATCTGGGACTTACTCTTGACTCTGTGCTTACTTTGTCTCAACATGTGAACCTGGTTGCACGGAGTTGTTATTATCAGCTTCGTCAGCTTCGAGTGGTCTCTCGCTCTCTCTCTCAGGATGCGGGCGTGGTCCCTGTTCACGCTTTTGTTACCAGTCGAATTGACAACTGTTGCTCCCTACTTGCTGGCCTTCCTCTTGGGGTTCAGGGGCGACTAGATCGAGTTTTACGCTCGGCTGCTCGTCTCATTGGACGACGTCCTAAGTTCTCTCCTGTCTCTGCATACATACGTGATGTGTTGCACTGGCTGCCTGTGTCTCAGCGGATCTC
This sequence comes from Aporrectodea caliginosa, assembly GCA_020284085.1. Taxonomy (NCBI): domain Eukaryota; kingdom Metazoa; phylum Annelida; class Clitellata; order Crassiclitellata; family Lumbricidae; genus Aporrectodea; species Aporrectodea caliginosa. Next base: position 3,997,802 of record JACEVL010000130.1, on the reverse strand, counting down.
TTACCGCACTGCTGCTGTGGTTTCTCGCTGCGTTCTTGGCTGTGCTGCATCTTACTTACGTGATCTTTGCCGCCCAGTGTCCGACGTTGCAGCGCGTCGGGCACTTCGTTCTACGACGAGGGGTGAGCTCCTAGTTCCACGGGCACGCTTGGCTATTAAGCAGCGCCGTGCTTTTTCGGTTGTGGGACCTTCCACCTGGAATGACCTCCCGCTTAAGCTCCGCTCTTTACTTGTGAGCCAACCGGCAGGGTTCTACAAGTCCCTCAAGTCTTTTTCTTTAGTCGTGGCTGGGTCGGGAGCGCTTCTGAGTAGCTTCTTGAAGAGGCGCTATATAAATGCTCTGAATGAATGAATGAGATGTTGATGGTCTCCCTCCTCCAATATAACAGCGTGGGACTGGTACTGCCGCTCAATAGCCAAGATAAAGAAGGAGAACGCGCTTTGGGCTGGTATCATTTGAACATATTTTCTTTGTAGCGTTTTCGATTATTTTTCGAATATTTCCTTTGATGACCTGACGATAGTTTTGCATATTCCTTGGTTAGTGAGAGGTGTGTGTGTGTGTGTGTGTGTGTGTGTGTGTGTGTGTGTGTGTGTGTGTGTGTGTGTGTGTGTGTTGCTGTTTAACGACGCTATGTTATAACAAAAGATGATTAGAGTCGCCTTCTATCTTTATCCAGGTTTCGGACTGTTACTGCAAGACAACAGTATTAGTTGTCTGTGTTTACAGCATCTTTTGGATGCTATGGCCGGTTTTGTCACCCTCCTTCTTTATCCAGGTTTCGGACTGGCGCTTCCAGAGTAAGAAATAGGAGCTATATAACTAGGGCAGTAGGAAAGCAGGATAGGTAGAGGCAGCAGTCACAAAGATAAGTTTGGTGTTAGTCATAATTTAGAGTGTGGGTCAGGCTGAGCTATTAATAGACTGAAAATTGCTAGGTAGCCTTAGCAACAGGGAGATCAGGTTAACGAGGTACAGCTTGAGGGGAGGACAGCTAACACTGCAAGCACAGCTTGACCAGGCATCAGGTTATTAGTGAGAGGTAGATGTACACATAGACAGGGCAGAAGCCGCTTAGATAAAAATAGTTTCAGGGGGTAAGGAATAGGAGTTAAGGAGGAAGAGAGGAGCCAGGAAATGAGTAACATTTCAGGGAACAAAGAGCAGTAGGGTAGTCGGCTGGTTTGAGAGGATAGAGGATCAGCGAGGAATTTAGAGGAAGAGGATCAGTCAGAAAGCCGCTAGGCCAAACTGAACCAGGGAGAGAATCAATTTAAAGCATGGTCAGAAAGATAGAAGATTCATTCGGGCGAGGAACAACAGCCGAGGCAGTCGAACGTGGAAGATCTGACGAGTCGGTCGCTGGAGAAGACGAACGAGGAAGATGGGGAAGGAACGAAGGAACAGAACATCGGACAGAGGATAGGAAGAGAAAGGATATCTTAAGATAAGTAACGGGTTTAATTATTATTATTATTTTACTGTCTGGTATTATTATGTTTAACATTCTAATCATCATCATTACTAACTTAGTTTAAGCGAGTTGCTCTTGTGACGCTAGTTAGATTCCCTTAAATTGTAATTTGTAACTTGCCATAATTGTGAATTTATAATAAAACATTTAAATTGAATTATGTTTTAATATCTTTAATTTAATAAATTAAATGTGTGATAACATGGTGGAGAACCGGTTCGTTCCTTCAATAAATCCTCTCGCTAACCATTTAACTGATTATTTTTAACCTAACAACGCTTACTAACACTTAGCGCAGCGTTTAAGCTGACGGCAAATTTATCTAGGGCATTCGCATAACACAACCGCTGAAATCTCTAAGCTCAGCCTTCGCTGACGCGCTGCAGCGAGCCGCAGTTGTTACCGCTCGTATCTTAGACAGTTTACAGAGCACCAGTAGATTTATGAGTCATTGATCAATGCTAACGCCATCTGTCTGTTTTAGTTTGCACTAAATAATTATATCGGTTTTCTTCTTGTATGCGTTACTGCATCCGCTAGTTTCACTAACCTATACAAAGGCATGCATTGTGATTAATTGCACGAATATTATTTCTATTTATTAGCAATATCACCTATTGTATGAATTTATAAAGAACTGCTTTCTAACAAGAGACTTCTAGCATTGCGCTATATAAACTTTTAGAGATTATTCGATCGCCTCATTGTTATTCATTCAAAGTGATTTTCTAGCGCTGCGCTCAATTATAGACGGATAATTATAAAGTTGAGATAAATACTGTTCTAGAAGTCTAACTTTTCATTTTAAAACGCAATATAGCTTAGTTAACTCGTTTTGCATTTTATAAGGATATTAGCAGACCTTTTGCATTTTTAACAGATAATTTAATCAGCTTGCATAGCATACGTGAATCTATGACAATGATACATTATTTAGAATTAAACCGATTTTACGAGTAACTGAGAGAAGAGTGGCATTATATATACAACGCAAGCATTCGCTATACTAAGGCCTATTTGCAGTGATCAGAGTTTGCAAAACAAGAAACAAAGTGTATAATTTCTGTGTTTGAACGAAAGCGCCACCATGCGCAAAGAATCAGTTAACAGAACTGAACGAGGTTTACAAAACAAGCAAGCGGCGAATATGGAATTGACGCAGAGCGCCACCAAGCGCTGACGACTCAGTTGGTAGAACTGTGAGTGGTTTGAAAAGCACGAAGCAAATTGCCTTGAACTGTGTGCGCCACCAAGCGCTAAGAACAGTCTAAAGCGAAATGTAAAATAAAGCAGCAGAGAAAGGACTATATATTGTTGAACAGTAGCGCCACCACGCGCCGTGTATTACTTTCAACGAAGATTAAGTCGGTGTTTTGCAGCAGAGACTGAGTGCTTAGAGTGCCTATCGACCACTAGTCGTCGCTTGCAGGGTTGAAGTTCAACGTTATGACGTCTTTAACCTGAACATGATGTTTCTTAGGTGAACAATCAGCCTTGATCACGTGTCAAAGTTGGTAGTATAGTGGTTTCTCTTAATTTGTGTTAATCAAAAATGTTTCAAAGTGTGTTTAGAGACAAGCTTTCAGTGTGAGTAGTAGCGTTCGTTCAGCGAGTCCACCAATGACATCGCAAGAACAAACTAAACGAAAGGACGAGAGAGCAATGACAGCTTTTGAAACAGGCCGAAAGTCCGTACAACCACGAGAGTCAACAAGAGAAACACGAGGAGTCAGCCACGATTTTCCGAGTTACGTAAGCATAATATTATAGAAATCTAGTATAATTCATTTAGGCCTACAATTTAATGTTTGATGGAAGAGATTATTTTCCATGAGTTCAATCGATGCAAAGATTTAGAATAGACTACGTAACGTGCATTGCATAAAGATCTGCATTCTTTAAACAGATTCAAACTACTAAACGGAATCAACCAAGATTCACGTAGGGATCATGTTAGAGAATAACAGACTTGTACAGTCACTTTTGTATGTCTATTTTGAAGACAGTTTGACGATTTTAATCAATGAAAAGTATCTAAACATCTAGCAGAATTCAATGAATATAATTATGATAACAGTATGCCTTGTTTCAGGAATTTTAGGTTAGCAAATAGATAATGGATATAGCAAAGGTTATCAAATAGATAATAGATGCAACAAGCAATCTTAGAAGGAATTTTAATCCCAATTTTAATCACATATAGAAGAGCTATTCAATTCATGGTTTTTAGGGGCACGCAGAGAAAGGTGTACCACATACAAATAGAAGAGGTTGATTTAACAGGTATACAATAGATTGGATCCACCATCATTTTAACTTAAATCTTGATTTTATGCCAGGGCAGAAGCTAATGCCAGGTTGCTGCAAACAAAAGGAGCTATGGTAAATATTTAAGGATAGTGAGTGGGGATTGGAAACAGTAATCTCAAGTATGACATCGGCTTACGATCATTTTAATTTAAATCAGTTTAGTTCATTGGCATTTAAATATAATAATATAGCAAACAGTGGAAGTTGATAATCAATCATTCAAAACACAAGTTCAGAGTGCGTGCAATGTTCATATAAACAATGTTGCACCAACTCATAGGAATTCGAGTTTGTCACCAGGTTTTAATTTCACAAATCATTTAGATTCATCGCTAAAAAAAAAAGATAGTTTGGAAACTAATAACAGCTGAATCACAATCTAATGATAGGAATGAACAAGCAAAGGTTGATTTTGTGCCTACTATAATAACGCATTCATATTTTTTTATTCATCGTATCATTCATCGTAAGCATGTATTTTTGAGTCAGTATTTTATGGGGTTGATTTTGTGAAAACTAACCTTGATTTTTGCATTATCTATGTCTTAGTGTTCGACAATTATGCTAGTTTGTCTGAAAAGGTCAATGATTTTTATGTTTTACATAGGAAGTACAATGTACAATCACCACTTCACATCTAGAATTCTCAAATTCTTCAACATTTTATTGGACGTTGACTCAAAATTTAATGATTTTAGATTTGATGTTTGAATAACAGCAGAACTCAGCTATTCAATTTATATCACTTATTATTACACATAGGCTTTTTCTTACTGAGACGATAAGTGTGGTTACTGTACATTGTACATTTCAGTTAGTGTTTATCAACAAGTTGTTAATTTACTACATTTATATTACGCCATTATATTTGAAGCATATTACTTTTCTTCATGAATAATATTCATATCTTGGTATATGTGTCAAGCATCAATTAGAATAGTAATTTTGTTGTTATGTTGAATAAGTGGATAAGAAGTTAAGTTTTACAGTCCATTTCCCCAGACCATAAACATGTCGTCGTTAGCGCATCGCTCAAACCCATTTTCACTCAACTCAGCGACATCCTCTTCACTCATCACCACGCGATGAGTCACAAAGACCAGACCTTCGCAATAACCTGCATGAACTGGGATCTCAACGTTCCACAGCTTGCTCATATCACAAGAACATCAAGTCGTATACGTTTGACAAGACAAAATAATGTTGAATGTATATCATTTCATCTTCAACCACAGTCTACTAGACACTTGAAAGGACGTTGGTCGTAATCGTGAGAGTCTCTGAGTATGTACTGTCTTAATCTTGAGACTGAACGCTGTCTTCTCGGGTATCTCAGCGTGTACTGTGCGATATCAATCAGCATCACACCCGTACTTGCCAGAGACATTCCGTCGTCTGCTCACCGAACTTCTCAACCAAGCTACATGGCAGACAAATACAACAAAAACAGATCGGTAACGCTTAAGTCCGATTCCTGTTTCTTCAGCCGATGAGTTAAAATACCATCATGATATCTACACGGTTTTCTTCTCTGACCCAGTCCGACGACGCATTTCCATACATTAGATCCTGCGACATCTGTCAACAAGATACACTCGACATCTATCCAATGAAAACAACCTCCAGTACTTTTGATCTGATCAAGATCATGAGTCATAGATTAAGACAATTCTTTACCGCTATTCCAGATATGCGACGTCTTCCACTTCAACGCAGGAAAATCTCATCTCACTGTTCCACCGAGTGTCACGACATTGTGGCTTCGTCAATATAAGAGTGAGCCTCCATTCATCAACGACAATCTTCGGAAGCGCTGCGAGTCTCTTTCGACGCTCAGACGACATTCTTCGACCACCCACAACCCCTTGTTAAAGTTTTTATATGAACCATTGTATCGTTTTGTCGCTTTAACTTCTTACAGGGAAATCACGTTGCATGTTTATTACAGATGCTTTAAAACATGAAACTACTGTAAATCATGCACAGGCAGGTAAAAAGTGCAATTGTAAAATGTGAAACAGTCACACCAATGATTGATCTGTTATGAATGACTACATCTTAATACATGAGTTGTAAAAGGAAAGAATTTTATCAAAAAGAGAGAGGCCACTCTCGTAAATTTAGTAAGAACTAGAGACATTACATTTAGAAATGTTGCTGTCAGAAATTGGGGACGCCTAATAATTTTGACATGTGGAAATGTTTCTTTTGTCTGTTTCTTATGCTTCAAAAATTTAAATGATAATATTCTTTCACTTGAAGCAATTGCATTAGTAACAGCTGAATTGATCAACATAGGAGAACATATTTTGAGATTGTGAGATTTACATGTGCATTTTTACTTTACGTTACAGATGTGATACAAATACAGGCATATATTTTGATTGGCATAGGTCACATTATTACAGAGGCAGAGTTACAGGTCTTGAACAGAGTAAGGGGATTACCATGATCCATTGACTGTAACATGACCTACTTTAGAAGACGAGTTAAGGGAGATAATGTTTACTTGGTAAAAGAGTGGTATGAGTTTAATATTGTATAGGATGCCAAACCAAAGGCACGATAGAAAGAAGTCAGAGGCATGTTTAAATTTTGCACTAATGCAAATCTTTATATTATGAGTGTGTTTTATTTAATTATTTTAGAGCCGACTAACTGGCCAAGTTTGAATAGTATGTAATTATATAGAGTCTCAAATATTAAGAATGTAATGTCAAAGTGACATGTCTTTTCATTACTAAGTCACTGAGAAATAAGAGTTTGTTTACATTTTTCACACATGACCTAGTTACAGATTTCAGTGTTTTAACAGAGGAATATAGATCTACATTGACTACCAAAGTCAAGTTTGAGTGATCTTATGTACAGAATTATTGTGTAGTAGAATATACAAGGTTAATTGCTTACTTGTGTCATTTTACAGATTTTTAATATTGTGTTTATTCCGTTGTTTACAATTATATTTGATGTCAGTAATAAGCATTTGATTTTTAGCTCACTCCACTCAAGGAAGATTATGCCAAGGTTTCACAGAAGAGTTCGAACCTATAACAGGATGTGCTCAGATTTTGTGGGATTGCAAACTAATGTTTACGTGGATTTATTTTAGGTTGGAAACGCAATCCAAGCATGGGTTTTGAGGTCATGCATCCACATGTCCATAGTCATATTTTATCTAGTGGTAATAATTTACTAATACTTGTTTGTCTTTTTGTTTTCATATGGAGGAAAGGCTTCTTCGTGTCACGCTGATCCTTGACGACGAATGAGAATCGAAACAACTGGACGAGCTCACAAAATTCTCGACGGCTGTGTCATACATAGCGTCATCTCGTCACAGTTACATTTTGGCCTCGATTCCTTTCTTCGTCTGAACATGGAGTACAATTCAAGAGCGTTTCCTACGTGCTGAACTTACTCCACCCCAATTCAAAGGAACAGCGTTTTCCCAAAGCCTTCCCTTCAGAAACTTATCCCATTTTATTTGTTCGAGTTTTAATTTTTGGTTCATTGTTTTTCAAACTACGTTATACATTTTTGGTCTACAGTTTTTCACATTAAGTTATACAGAATCATATGTTTACATATATTGATTGTCTTTACATTTAAATTATCACATTTTTGAGATATGCAAGAATGTCTGCAGAATTGAAGTATTTATAGAACTTCACTGCATTATTAATTTTTGACGTTTGATAATATGGACACTTAAATTTTTCAAATTATTTGACAATAGGTCTAGAGTTTATAAATGTCTTTTTTTTAACATGTTAACATAACACTTCTGTAGCGTCACACCAGAATTGATTTCAGATCGGGACGATCTGAGCTGGGGAGGCGAGAGTAGTATAACAGAGGAGAAATAGGAGCTATATAACTAGGGCAGTAGGAAAGCAGGATAGGTAGAGGCAGCAGTCACAAAGATAAGTTTGGTGTTAGTCATAATTTAGAGTGTGGGTCAGGCTGAGCTATTAATAGACTGAAAATTGCTAGGTAGCCTTAGCAGCGGGGAGATCAGGTTACGAGGTACAGCTTGAGGGGAGAACACTGCAAGCACAGCTTGACCAGGCATCAGGTTATTGGTGTGAGGTATAGGTACACATGGGCAGTGTAGATAAAAATAGTTTCAGGGGGTAAGGAATAGGAGTTAAGGAGGAAGAGAGGAGCCAGGAAATGAGTAACATTTCAGGGAACAAAGAGCAGTAGGGTAGTCGGCTGGTTTGAGAGGATAGAGGATCAGTGAGGAATTTAGAGGAAGAGGATCAGCCAGAAAGCCGCTAGGCCAAACTGAACCAGGGAGAGAATCAATTTAAAGCAACAGTCAGGTAGAAAGAAGATTCAGTCGGGCGAGGAACATCAGCCGAGGCTGTCGAACGGGCAAGAGGAAACGAGACGGTGTCGCGGTCAGAAGACGAACGAGGAAGATGGGGAAGGAACGAAGGAACAGAACATCGGACAGAGGATAGGAGGAGAGAAAGGTTATCTTAAGATAAGTAACGGGTTTAGTTATTATTATTATTTTACTGTCTGGTATTATTATTATTAACATTCTAATCATCATCATTACTAATATCCTTTAAGCGAGTTGCTCTTGTGACGCTAGTTAGATTCCCTTAAATTGTAATTTGTAACTTGCCATAATTGTGAATTTATTATAATAAAACATTTAAATTGAATTATGTTTTAAAGCCATCCATTCGCTAGGTGTCATTGGTAAAATGAGTAGCAGGACAAGTGGGCGCCTCGCTGGGTTGCCATACAGTTAAATTCGAATCTTGTAATAACTTGTAATCATCCGTTTATAATTATGATTATCTTGTAACCTTGCCACGGTGTAATAACAATCTTCGTTTATTAGTTTAAACTGACTTCAAACTGACATGTACGCAGTAAGATTACAATGATACAGTAGGAACAGATGATAAAAAGTTTAACGTGAGTCGAATTTAACTGTATGTAATGTAATGTAATGTAACAAAACATTTATAAAGCGCCACTTAAGAGTCTCTCAGAAGCGCTCAACACGTGGCCATCAAACAGCTGAAAAATGCGTCTTTAAGAGTTTGGAGAAAACCATATAGCCGCGTGCAGCACGCACAGACGGCGGAAGAGCGTTCCAGATCCGTGGCGCCGCAATCGAGAAGTCCCGACGAGCACAGGTGGTGGTTCGAAACGAAGGTATTATCAAGTCATTTCGCGAGGCAGACCGGAGAGCCTGCCGACGAGTTTGAGTGCCAACTGGAAGGCACAGTTCAGCAATGTAGTTCGGAGCAGTACCAGTCGTAGCCTTCCAAACCAGCGTAGCAATTTTGAATTGCACACGATCAGCAACTGGAAGCCAGTGGAGCTCATGTCGCATGTAGTCAGATATGTGTGAATATTTCGGTAGATCAGCCAGTAGTCTGGCTGCTGCATTCTGAACGAGCTGAAGTTGATGAAGACGGAACTCAGGGAGGCCCAGGAGGACCCCATTACAGTAGTCAAGACGTGTGAGGACGAAGGAGTGTATTAGAACAGCCGCAGCGCTTAGCGACAGCGTTATCCGTATAACTCGGATCTGCCTGAGCTCATAATAGCTAATCCTGGCAGCCTGCAAGGCGTCTCTCTGTCCTATTGGGGCTAGATGGTATCGAAACCGCGTCCTTCTGATCTTAGAGCAAACGTGTTGTCATTGAGGCATATGCCCGCTCTGTTGCATTATCCAGTTAAACACTGTTGTGTCAGTTTGAATTAATAATAAACACGACTATATTATGTTGGATTAAAGAGGAGGCGACGTTAAATATCACATCCACATCACAGCGTCGTTAAATAGTAACCAACCAACCCTGACATAATATTGTTGTGATCCATGCGCACACTTTTAAGGTACTATTTCTATTCCAAAGTTTAATGGTGTCTTATGACATTAGAGGCCGTTGAAGACAATTAAGAAATGCATACAATAGCTTCATTTAGTTGCATTTTAACGACACTGTGTCATAACAAAGATGACAAGCGTCATACTTCTCCGTGTCCTCCGATCCTGGGACGGGCACTATCACACGTAGTGGCACAGCAAATGGCCATCTTTATGCAGATGATACCCAGGCTTTCGTTCATGGTATACAAATGTATATTTGTATGTATGTACGCATGTATGTATGAATGTATCTGATCAACTTTCACTGATCAACTTTCACTAGTTCGTTCTATTGATTGTCTTGCTTCTGATCTTCACTACTGGATGTCGACTAACCGACTCTGCCTAAATGCTACAAAGACTCAGTTGATCTGGTTTGGGACTAGACAACAGCTTTCTAAACAGTAGAATACAAATGGACACTTTACAGAGAAAAAGTGTTTTAAAAGTGTCCATTTGTATTCTACTTAAACTTGACTTTCAATTGCTGACTGAGAAATTCCCTGCCTACACATACTCTTCTAGTGTCCGTGACCTGGGTGTCACGCTTGACTCCTCCCTCACATTCACGGAGCACATATCTAGCCTGACTCGCTCCTGCTTCTTTCAACTGAGGCGTCTCAGAGCCATCAGACGATCGGGCTCTCCCTCTGTCTTTACCACCATAGTTCATGCCTTTATCTGTTCCCGACTTGACTACTGCAACTCACTTCTTATGGGCCTCCAGAAACAGCGTCTTTCTCCCCTTCAATCGGTCTTAAATGGTTCATCTAGGCTCATAGCCCGACTCCCTCGCTTTTCGCATATCTCTACATTTATGCTTGATGTCTTGCACTGGCTTCCTATCACTGCGCGCGTCCATTATAAGATCCTCTTTCTAGTCTCAAAGGCGCAGCTGAGCAGTGCCCCAAAGTATCTTTCTGACTATATATGCGAAAACCGTTATCTGCGACCTCATCTCGTTCCTTGCGCTCTGCTGATTTGCTAGATCTTTTTGTTCCTAGGACTAGGACTGCCTTGGCTCAACGCCGGGCATTTGCTGTGGTTGGTCCTTCTACTTGGAATAACCTTCCCCCTCATTAAGGGCTAAACTAATGACTAGTTTTTCCTCTTTGGCCTCTCGTTCTTTAAAGACGTTTCTTTTCCCCCGGGGTTTTCGTTCAGAATAGTTATTCTGAGAGAGGCGCTATATAAATCTTTAGATACGATACTATGCGATATGGTAAGATAAAGTATGAAAAGTAAGGTAAAGTAACGCTGAGATAAGCCAAGGTAACTTAAACATTATTCCATATTTTCGATACGGTCTACGCTAATAACTCTCACAGCATTTTAGATGTCGTTTAACACCGGAAACTATTAATAATGTTACGATCTGCTGCTACAACACCTTTAAATAGGTTTTAAACAATGTTATTTATTGATAATGTTCTCTAATGGTTACAGTGCAGCAGCAAGTAAGTTTCAACCGTGGTAACTATTTTAAATACGTTCATCCGATGTTATAAGATACAATACAATATTCGTTAATTGACAGTGCAGAGTCGTTCCTTCTCTGTGGTTGGTCCAACAACCTGGACCGGGTTAACTTTAGATTTACGACACCTTCCAAACTGTTTGTAGTTTCACCGACTGTCGAAAACTGCCTTCTTCAGTATGGCCTGGGTCGGGAGCGCCTCTGAGTAGGGATTTTGAAGGGGCGCTATATAAATTTTGATTGATTGATTGACATAAAAGCAACTTTCTTACATTGTGAGGCTGTAGCTTTTGTGCTACTTAGTCATTATTGTTAGGGATCTATAATTAATATATTGAATTCATTGTCTGAATAATTTGATAAAGGCCTCTAATATCTGTAGCTATCCATTTCTGTAGGTTAATTGTTGAAGTTAGTAGCCATTCATTAAGTGCTTGCATAGAAGGCGCGGGATAATACTGCGGTTGTGTTTGGGTGGTCTATAGCTGCTATTCATGCGATCGTGGCCTAAGATCGTAGCTGCTATGGAGATTTGGAGGCAGCAGGCCTTGGAGCACAAGATACTGGTTTCCTCTCATCACTAAACTCCTGGATACAAAGACTCAAATGGAATTGACATAATGTTGAAGTTATCAATGACCCTGGCGGCAATAATATGTCACTAAAGACCTTTGAAGCAATTGAATATTATAGCTGTATATTCCTGCATATCATGTCTATGGAAGACAGAACTCTGGTAGTTACAATCCACTCAAACACTGGGCCCTACTAATTATATTCGATTTTTTTATACCTTTAACTAGGTTTAAAGTGATGTCTCGTAATTGACAGTTTCGTTAAAACGTGAATTTGTTTTTACTTGGTTTTAATTTTCTTGTATGGGACGATTGCTGCGGAACATTGTTTAAGGAAACCATTTTATCACTATGTGTATCATAGGCCGTGTCAGATGTATTACTTTATGTAGTTTAGCAATAAATATTAGTGATATAGTGGTGCTCTGTCTTTGACACCTTTTTATTATGTCTTAAATCGCTTGATTTCTTTGTATTGTGAACATTATCGATCTGTTGCCAACGGTCTTTGATGTCATAAGACGACTTTAATCTATGTCGACGATGACGACCCTGTCAGCAACAAGATGTCGTTAAACACCGGAAATTAATAGTAATGTTACGATCTGCTTCGACACCTTTAAAAAGCTTGCACACGACGTAATATATTGAAAATTTGCGTTTAATGGTTACTGGTTTACACAAAAAAGTATCAGTTTGAATGGTGGCAACTTTTGTACTTTCTTTAATTTCATTTGATAATATCTTTATATCTTATGACATTATCATAAGATAATTATATATCGTTACACTCTAGGATCCGAGAAGTTGCCAACTTTCAAAGGGTCCCATGTAGTTGACGTATTTGAAATTAAGAAATGATACTAGTTATAAGAATGAATGATCATAAGAATGATGATGTTGATGCTACTAATAGGATTGATCATAAAAGTGTTACACATGCGAATGGTTAAAAGAATGCTCATGAGAATGATCTTCAGAATGATCATAACAGTGTTGATGATGTTGCTCAATAAAATGATTGTAAGAATGAAGTTGTTCAAAATCTGAATTCATCTGATAATATATATATAGTTCCAGTTTATAATGATTTTGGTGTATATCTTAGTATTCAAGGGTGTTAGTTAAGCGACCAAAACCTGATAAAATGTCACACTTGGTAATACGAACCCAGATCAGACAAAAGATGAAAATGCAGTCAAAGGCAACATGATCCTAGCGGAAGAACAGAGTCTAGGAAATCAGTACAGATTGTCTGTCCACGGCAGGCTGTTAAATCAAATACATTTATAGACTATAGAGACCAAATAAATACACAGTCATGTTCCTATAATGGCTGTTGAATCAAGTGCATTTATATAGTATAAAAATAAATGAAAATGTTCGTATAAATGACTAATCTAAACCTGTGGATTGTCGGATAAAGGGTACACAGGAACAGTCCAAAAACATACACTGACAAGGAAACAAAAGATAAGATTTCAAAACAACTTATCAGGACAGTCTGTGTGACTAGTGAAGAGAGCATCTTACACAAACTATTTCGCATTATGCATGTTTAGTCGTTTACAGACATAAAAGCCATTCCGCAGTCTAGTTATTTGAATTTCCTGCATTATATCGGCGAGTCCATGTATGCGATGCTTGTAGATAAAAAGGGATTTAAATTATTATAGAAATATGTTTGGTTGTTTAGTTGCTCTTTAACGAAAGTGTGTTGTTACATATATTATTAGCATCCTCCTACTTCTCCTTTCTACATGCTTAAGACTGGCACTGCCACATTTAGACGGAATTTCACTGTAACATTAACCATTTTAATATTAAAACACATTAACGAAATTTCGACTATATAGCGTCGATCGAGAACTATTTAAAGGTGTGTAATTGAATTATAATATCAATAATAGTATTTAGCTTTTGACGACATCAGGGCTATTGACGTCGTCGTACATCCTCCTACTCCTGCTTGACGTAATCGTACATTACCTAAACAATTCGAGGCAGTAATGCAGCTAACTACTGGCAGGTAATCCGGCTATGCTATTATGTATGTATGCATGAGCACTTGTTATAGCGCCCTTCAAGATTTCTACTCAGAGGCGCTACCGACTACAGCGCGGACACTGAATCGGAGTTTCACGCCGAAGCGCATGAGCAATTGCGAGTTAAGGACTTGGCCAGGGTCCATACGCGGCGGCTTGAGGTGGATTCGAATCCGCAACGCTCCGGTTGCAAGGCACCGAACATACCCCTACACAACCGCCCATTATAGCAATCTGCTTGGAACCCATCATTGTAATAATGCAATAATTAACGAGTGAATTAGCAGTAAATAAATTGATTTAATTGACCTTCGGATGATCTTCAGACCCACAGCGGCGATGCCGAGTCTGACAAACGTTGCCAAGACAACGATTATCACAACAGCCAGACCTACGAGGTAAAGGACAAACGTTACCATGACAACGATTATCACAGCAGT